>JAWPHD010000791.1:0-397649 GCA_037043455.1 Cyrtodaria siliqua | reverse complement strand
CACACCCCCCATGTTGAATCCGTTGGCTGATTGAGTAGTTGAGTAGATCTACGTCATTTATTATAGACTAAAGAGGGAGCCAGATTATTTTTTTCCACTAATTGAACTCAGTCAGATTTCTCCCCCCACCCAACCCCCCCCCCCCCCACCCCAACCCCCAAGAATGTGAGAGAAGGCTGGATTATTTGTTTTCAACAGTTTGAAGGACTGTTTATTTGTTTCTCCTCAAGTCAGAGCCAGGATATTTTTTTCAGTCATTCAAGAGCCAGAATATTTTTTCCAAAAAAAATCCCAGGCCCCACCCAGAAATCAAAATGGTCGGTATCTTATGTAAAACCAGCAGATATACATTATTATATGACCTGAACACCTGGATAGAGTTTTGATAAACGTGTTTTTAGTGATTTTTCCCCTTATTTGGCGGGTTAGTTTCTTTAAGACCTCTTCTAGCAGCTCTAAAATATAAAGTGGATATGACTGTAGGGATTGTGTTGTTTTTTTCTTTCGATCTTTCCTCTAGTAGCTCTAAATAACATATGTAAGAAGGTAGGGATTCAAAAAATAAATTAAATAAATAAATAAAATAGGGTCAATTGAGCTTTCGGAAACTTACTTGAAAGTCCTTATCCCGCCATCAACAGGCACATTTTACAACAGATATACACCATTCTAAGCCTACTAACAATATTAGTTATTAGGATTCTTGACCGGGGACATATATATTTCCAGGCAGGGAATGTGAGTACATGTTCCCTGTCAAGAATCCTAATAACTAATTAGTTGTAACCATTTATTTAAGAAAGAAAAAAAACAGCCAAAGACACGATTTCATTTTTATTGCGCCAATTTCCCCGTAACGTGCATCTAACTACACGTTGTTTACTTTCGTGACGTCATCGCTCTAACGTCGTTAAATTTGGCGGATGTTTTAATAAAATAAACGTATTTAATCACTATGTTAATGTTTTATTATCTGTAAAATTGCCAAAAAAAATACACTTACGATTATTTCAGACTTTTACACACAGTGGAAAGAGCAGAAAAGCGATAGGAAGGAAACAATCGGCGGTTTCCAAAACGAATCGGCAACGTTATCGTCGCCATTTTGTTTTTGTGTATTGAAGTATTGGGGTACCTACGGGGAATTCGTCCTATGTTCACGTCTCGAGACGTAGACATGGGGCTCATGTCTACGTTGCATTGACCAATGAAATCCTGAGAATTTTCTTATGACAATAAGGTATATATGTAACTAAAATTTGTTGCGAATATGGACACTTTAACTACAATATAAACCAAGCAAAACATCACCCTATTGCTATCATTGCATATTCAATTTTAAGTTTCCATCACTAAATCTAGACCGAGTCTGCTATTTTTATTTCTTGTTTGTGTTTGTTGCTTCCAAGGGATCCTCTTTTCAGTATTTATCGACATTCACACTGGCGTTTGTTTAGTACTGTGTGGCGGCCGTAAAAAGTTGCCCCGACAACACATTATAGTAGTGTCATTACTTACTGGTCCTTTGGGATCATCAAGTCCAGTCTGTGTGGCTTTGAAGTAGAATATCTCTTAAGCCAGTGCTAGGTGTGAGAGGTGTTGCACTTTACATTACCTCTCATGAACAGACTCAATAAAACCGAGTTTGCTACTTTTATCTCTTGTTTGTGTTTGTTGCTTCCCATGGATCCCCTTTTCAGTATTTATTTTAAACGGCACATATGCATTATTTTTTTACCTCAACACATGAATAGAAGAACGCTTTTGTAGTCAAATGTGGCGGTTTAGAATTAAACCTACATATAGACATAAGGTTTCCTACAGCTGTGATTGATTCGGGCATTTCCTTATACACCATACAGGCAAACTGTATGACATATATCCCGATATTTAAACAACCTCCACACCCAGTGCTAGGGTATTGTAGTTTGGAACATCTGCTATAGGAACACAGAAGTTGGCTTGAATCAGTCTAATGTCACCCAGGGTACTAGCAGCTATTTCCTTTCTGATCTGTGCATAAACTGGGAACCAGCGACTCCACACACCCTGAAATAACAACATGCATGTTGTTATATTCTACAAAGTGAAATGATTGATGGCTGGGAACAAGCTGCATGTTGCTATATTTTACAAAGTGAAATGTGTGTGGCCTGGGAAAAGCTGCATTTTGTTATATTCTACAAAGTGAAATGATTGATGGCTGGGAACAAGCTGCATGTCATATTCTTCAAAGGGAAATGTTTGTGGGCTGGGAACAAGCTGCATGTTGTTATATTCTACAAAATGAAATGGCTGTGGGCTGGGAACAAGCTACATGTCGTTATATTTTACAAAGTGAAATGTTTGTGGGCTGGGAACAAGCTGCATGTTGTTATATTCTACAAAGTGAAATGGTTGTGGGCTGGGAGCAAGCTGCATGTTGTTATATTCTACAAAGTGTAGTGGTTGTGGGCTGGGAACAAGCTGCATGTTGTTATATTCTACAAAGTGTAGTGGTTGTGGGCTGGGAACAAGCTGCATGTTGTAATATTCTACAAAGTGAAATGTTTGTGGGCTGGGAACAAGCTGCATGTTGCTATATATTTTTACAAAGTGAAATGTGTGTGGCCTGGGAAAAAGCTGCATTTTGTTATATTCTACAAAGTGAAATGATTGTTGGCTGGGAACAAGCTGTATGTCCTTATATTCTACAAGTTAAATGTGTGTGGGCTGGGAACAAGCTGCATGTTGTTATATTCTACAAAATGAAATGGCTGTGGGCTGGGAACAAGCTGCATGTCGTTATATTTTACAAAGTGAAATGTTTGTGGGCTGGGAACAAGCTGCATGTTGTTATATTCTACAAAGTGAAATGGTTGTGGGCTGGGAACAAGCTGCATGTTGTTATATTCTACAAAGTGTAGTGGTTGTGGACTGGGAACAAGCTGCATGTTGTTTATTCTACAAAGTGAAATGGTTGTTGGCTGGGAACAAGCTGCATGTTGTTATATTCTACAAAGGGAAATGGTTGTGGGCTGGGAACAAGCTGCATGTTGTTTTATTCTACAAAGTGTAGTGGTTATTGGCTGGGAACAAGCTGCATGCTGTTATCTTCTACAAAGTATAGTGGTTGTGGGCTGAGAACAAGCTGCATGTTGTTATATTCTACAAAGTGTAGTGGTTGTGGGCTGGGAACAAGCTGCATGTTGTTGTATTCTACAAAATGAAATGGTTGTGGGCTGGGAACAAGCTGCATGTTGTTATATTCTACAAAGTGAAATGGTTGTGGTCTGGGAACAAAACTACTGCAATATATAGTAATGTCTAATTTTGTCATTAGTTTTCAATTTATTAAAGATAGTGGGTATATCTCAGCAAGATCAGTTAAAATGCAGTTTCATGAATATTAGGAAAGGACTTTATTTCAATCCTATTAAAATCAGATCGTTTATCATGCTACGATACTCTACACTACAAGGATCTGACAACACTCCATTGAAGGTCACGTCAGATTGACCTTACGATTAGACAATCAGATTTAAGCCTACAAAATTGCTCGGTACTACTTCACTAAGCATTTCAGTAAAATGCTGTGGAGCAGTCTATGCTCGGTAACTTTTAACTTATAAAGTACAAAATAATTTCATTGACAAGCATAATACACCAACCATTATTGAATATTTACTGGAAAAAAAAGAAAGAAACGATTGTTTGACAGAATTTAAGAGCAGTACAATTTTTTTACCAATTCGTGAGATTGAACCCACACTAAAATAACACTCGCAGGTCAACAGTCGAATGTCGTTAGAGTACTAATGTAATACTTTCGGTGGAATATATATTTTCAAAACACACTTGGCAACGCCCATGATTTTCTTCGTATCTTGATATAAAACTTTCCATTTAGTGCATTTCTTTGAATTTATCGTGCAATAACACACGAAGACTTTATCTTTATTCGGATATAGATCTATGTGTTTTATGTTCATTTTCGTTTGTTCAGTTCACTCGAACGTCATCTGAAGTGCATATGAAATTCATTGGCTGAATTTAGTTGATCTTCTCATGAATATTGATTAGATGAAAGGTCGATCTGACGTGACCTACAAGGGAATGTTGTCAGATCCTATAGCGGAGAGTATCAAAGCGTAATTAGGATATGATTTTAATGAGATTGGACATTATTTATACCTCTAGTTTGAAAAGATAAATAACCAAACTTTCCATTTAGTGCATTTCTTTGAATTTATCGTGCAATAACACACGAAGACTTTATCTTTATTCGGATATAGATCTATGTGTTTTATGTTCATTTTCGTTTGTTCAGTTCACTCGAACGTCATCTGAAGTGCATATGAAATGCATTGGCTGAATTTAGTTGATCTTCTCATGAATATTGATTAGATGAAAGGTCGATCTGACGTGACCTACAAGGGAATGTTGTCAGATCCTACAGCGGAGAGTATCAAAGCGTAATTAGGATATGATTTTAATGAGATTGGACATTATTTATACCTCTAGTTTGAAAAGATAAATAACCAACTGACCTTTGAAATTTTTACCCTAAAATAAGTTGTGTGTCGTCAATGTCAGAAAACATGTGAAGCTTCGTGAAGATAAGTTTAGGTAAACTAAATATATAGAGGCTTTACATGAATGCCTGTATAATACTGAATCTATTGAACGTTAACAAATGTGAGCCAAGCATATCAATTTTATCTGAGTTAAACAAATTCAATGTTAAGTAGGCACAAATGCGAGATTCTATTTTATCACATAATTTCTATTTATCACATAATTCCAAAAGTGCACATAACGTACATGCATTAATGTAGCTCCTTTAGTATTGTGTTGTCGCTGTATGTTATGTATGATGTCTTTGTGGGATACCTTAAGCAACAATACTGACTAGTCAATTTCCTTAATCTGGTATTTAAAATCCATGAGGCAATATTCTGATCCACACCAAGCTAAACAGAAAATACTGAATGATGATTCGGCCTTCATTTACATTTTTATTACACTAGTGTATTATAATAAATAGATCAGGGATTTACACTCCCACACCTCAATTTATGTCACTTTAACAAGCTACAACCAGCCTTGATGGTGGTGATGATGATGATGATAATGATGATGATGATGATGATGATAATGGTGATAATGGCAGAGCTGCAGTTTTAATCCTAAAGCAGACCACATTTAGTCCGATTCTTAGCTCTAGCTGTTTGGCTGCCTTACATTCATTGGCCGATGACCTGGAAACCTGAGAAACGGATAAAATCGGATAACATCTCCAATTGGGTGAAATAATGTTTACCTCTATAAATAACAGCTTCTTAGCCTTGGCATGGTCAAGCACCTGTTTGGCCTGGCTCAGGTTCATGGCCATGGGTTTTTCACACAAAACATGCTTCCCTGCTTCCAACATTTTCATGGACAATTCCGCATGGTTAATGTGGAGAGTTCCAATGTACACAACCTCTGAAATGAAATGAAATAATATTGAAGTTTTACGGAATGTCTATACTGGCCGGGGGCCATTTTCCGTCACTTATGTAAACATAAACTATTGTTTTAGACAAATCTATGTATCCTGACAATTGTTCTCTACTTTCTATTAGGTGTTCTCATCCTGCAAATATGACACCAAAGAATTTTGTTTTATATAAATTATCGAAGTTGCACGTGAATAGACACCTTATTATAAATAGACACCTTATTATAAATAGACACCTTTTTATAAATAGACACCTTATTATAAGTAGACACCTTTTTATTAATATACAGCTTATTATAAATAGACACCTTTTTATAAATAGACACCTTATTATAAATAGACACCTTATTATAAATAGACAACTTTTTATAAATAGACACCTTATTACAAATAGACACCTTTTTATAAATAGACACTTTATTATAAATAGACACCTTATTATAAATAGACACTTTATTATAAATCGACACCTTATTATAAATAGACACCTTATTATAAATAGACACCTTATTATAAATAGACTAAAAGTGAGAACAAGCTTACGCCCAGTTTCCGTCATGTTTTTTATGAGTGATAGATTCAACTAGGTCATGATACAGTAAAGCGTTATTAATTAAAATCATGTTTATTCAACAATTTCATTGTCAAAATTTACGTTTGCATTGTTCCATCATTCGCCTCGATCGCTATAACAATGCTCCTGGTAACGTCAATTTAATATTATCCACGGTGTCAATGTTACACTATAACGAAGGGCAACTCTGTGTAAATCAAACAGATACAGGTTGTACGAGTTGTCTCTCTTCGGTTAAAATATGTTATCATGATATATTTTAACTGTGTCTGCTAAGTGTGATAAAAAATATGACGTCATAACAGTGTTGTTTTTTTAAGTTATGGCAGTATGTGCGCGCATCCCCAACGCCATAGAAGTAAACACAATTTCCGGAGAAATCCCCTTCGTTTCAGTACCACTTTGATAGTTATTTCTGTTTTCAATCTTCAGTGCTAAACGTCTGTCAATTAGTAACATCGCGTAAGTAATTTGCAATGTAAAAACAGTTTTTAAATGAGAATGACGGAAACCGGGCTTGGACGGAAAGTGGCCCCTAACAAGTACAGATTAGGTCATGTTGGGAGCTAGCTATTTAACATTTTTAAATATATTTCTCTTTGTAAAATAAAAATGAGCAAGCTACAGGTAGAAATAAACTTTGGAATTTTAAACAATAAACTGAGGCACATATTGACTTCAAGCACATATTGACTTCAATATTTAGACTCACATGAATCACAAAGATTATGGGCCTTGAAGTTGTTTTTTGCTCTTATGATAAAGACTGAAGAATTGTTTTCCTCCACCTAATGAACATGTAACATAAATGAATATTACACCAAACCTGTTGGCCTGATATAGTAGATGTATGTAAATATGAATCATTATTCAAGCATGTTTTTAAATACCGTATGCCTACAATAAGTTGGGTGACAGTCTTACAGTTGATTGTCAATTTAGCTTGAAAATTGAGCATTTATTTAATTTACAGATTCTATTCATAATATAAATGAAAATCATAGCATGTTGTATATGAGGCCATTCTATCACTCATTGATAGTGTTTGCTTGATTACACAGTCATATCATTACTGGGAGTGTTTGCTTGATTACACAGCCATATCAGGACTGTGGGTGTTTGCTTGATTACACAACCATATCAGTACAGGGAGTGTTTGCTTGATTGCACAACCATATCAGTACTGGGAGTGTTTGCTTGATTACACAGCAATATTAGTACTGGGGGTATTTTATTGATTACACAGCCATATCAGTACTGGAAGTGTTTGCTTGATTACATAACCATATCAGTACTGGGAGTGTTTGCTTGATTACACATCCATATCAGTACTGGGAGTGTTTGCTTGATTACACAGCCATAGCAGTACTGGAAGTGTTTGCTTGATTACACAATCATATCAGTACTGGGAGTGTTTACTTGATTAAACAGCCATATCAGTACTAGGAGTGTTTGCTTGATTACACAGCCATATCAGTACTGGGAGTGTTTGCTTGATTACACAGCCATAGCAGTACTGGAAGTGTTTGCTTGATTACACAATCATATCAGTACTGGGAGTGTTTACTTGATTAAACAGCCATATCAGTACTGGGAGTGTTTGCTTGATTACACAGCCATATAAGTACTGGGAGTGATTGCTTGATTACACAGTCATATCAGTACTGGGGGTGTTTGCTTGATTATACAGCCATTGCAGTACTGGGAGTGTTTGCTTGATTATACAGGAATATCAGTACTGGGAGTGTTTCCTTGATAACACAACCCAGCCATATCAGTACTAGGAGTGATTGCTTGATTACACAACCATATCAGTACTGGGAGTGTTTGCTTGATTACACAGCCATAGCAGTACTGGGAGTATTTCCTTGATTACACAACCCAGCCATATCAGTACTAGAAGTGTTTGTTTGATCACACAGCCATATCAGTACTGGAAGCGTTTGCTTGATTACACATTCATATCAGTACTGAGTGTGTTTGCTGGATTACAAAACCATATCAGTACTGGGAGTGTTTGCATGAATACACAACTATATTAGTACTGGGAGTGTTTGCTTTATTACACAACCATATCAGCACTGGGAGTGCTTGTTTGATTACACAACCATATCAGTACTCGGAGTGTTTGCTTGATTACATAGCCATATCAGTACTGGGAGTGTTTGCTTCATTACACAGCCATATCAGCACTGTGAGTGTTTGCTTCATTACACAGCCATATCAGCACTAAGTGTGTTTGATTGATTACACAGCCATATCAGTACTGGGAGTGTTTGCTTGATTGCACAACCATATCATTACTGGAATGTGTGCTTGATTACACAGGCACCGAATCAGTACTGGGAGTGTTTGCTTTTTTACACAACCATATTAGTACTGGGAGTGTTTGCTTGATTACACAACCATATCAATACTGGGAGTTTTTGCTTGATTACAAAGTGTAATCAAGCAAACACTCCCAGTATTGATATGGCTGTGTTATCAAGCAAACACTCCCAGTACTGTTATGGCTGTATAATCAAGCAAACACCCCCAGTACCTATATGGCTGTGTTATCAAGCAAACACTCCCAGTACTGATATGGCTGTGTAACCAGGCAAACACACCCTGTACTGATATGGCTGTGTAATCAAGCAAACACTCCCAGTACTGATACGTTAGTGTCATCAAGCAAACACTCTCAGTACTGATATGGCTGTGTAATCAAGCAAACACTCCCAGTACATATACGGCTGTGTTATCAAGCAAACACTCCCAGTACTGATATGGCTGTGTAATCAAGCAAACACTCCCAGTACTGATATGGCTGTGTAATGAGCAAACACTCACAGTGCTGATATGGCTGTGTAATGAAGCAAACACTCCCAGTACAGATATGGCTGTGTAATCAATCAAACACTCCCAGTACTGATATGGTTCTGTAATCAAACAAGCACTCCCAGTGCTGATATGGATGTGTAATAAAATAAACACTCCCAGTACTGATATAGTTGTGTAATCAAGCAAAAACTCCCAGTACTGATATCGTTGTGTAATCAAGCAAACACTCCCAGTACTGATATGGTGGCTGTGTAATCAAGCTAATACTCCCAGTACTGTTATGGTGTCTGTGTAATAAAGCAAACACTCTCAGTAATGATATGGTTTCTGCTTGATTACACAGCCATATCAGTACTGGGAGTGTTTGCTTGATTACACAGCCATATCAGCACTGAGTGTGTTTGATTGATGACACAGCCATATCAGTTCTGGGAGTGTTTGTTTATTACACGGCCATATCAGTACTGAGAGTGTTTGCTTGATTACACAGCCGTATCAGTACTGGGAGTGTTTGCTTGATTACACAACCATATCAGTACCGGGATGTGTGCTTGATTACACAGCCACCATATCAGTACTGGGAGTGTTTGCTTTTTTACACAACCATATTAGTACTTGCAGTGTTTGCTTGATTACACAACTATATCAGTACTGGGAGTTTTTGCTTGATTACACAGCCATACCATTACTGGGAGTGTTTGCTTGATTACACAGCCATATCAGTACTGGGAGTGTTTGCCTGATTACACAGCAACCATATCAGTACTGGGAGTGTTTGCTTGACTACACAGCCACCATATCAGTACTGGGAGTTTCTGCTTGATTACACAACTATATCAGTACTTGGAGTGTTTGCTTGATTACACAGCCATATCATTACTGGGAGTGTTTGCTTAATTACACAGCCATATCAGTACTGGGAATGTTTGCTTGATTACACAGCAACCATATCAGTGCTAGGAGTGTTTGCTTGATTACACAGCCACCATATCAGTACTGGGAGTTTCTGCTTGATTACACAACTATATCAGTACTGGGAGTGTTTGCTTTATTACACATCCATATCAGCACTGGGAGTGCTTGTTTGATTACACAACCATATCAGTACTGGGAGTCTTTGATTGATTACACAGCCATATCAGTACAGGGGGTGTTTCCTTGATCACACAGCCATATCAGTACTGAGAGTGTTTGCTTGATTACACAGCCATATCAGTACTGGGGTTGTTTGCCTGATTATACAGCCATAACAGTACTGGGAGTGTTTGCTTGATTACACAGCCATATCAGTTCTGGGAGAGTTTGCTTGATTTCACAGCCATATCAGTACTGAAAGTGTTTGCTTGATTACACAGCCATAGCATTACTGGGAGTGTTTGCTTGATTAAACAGCCATAACTATACTGGGAGTGTTTGCTTGATTACACAGTCATATCAGTACTGGGGGTGTTTGTTTGATTACACAGCCATAGCAGTACTGGGAGTGTTTGCTTGATTACACAGTCATATCAGTACTGGGAGTGTTTGTTTTTGATTACACAGCCATATCAGTACTGGGAGTGTTTTCTTGATTACACAGCCGTATCAGTAATAGGAGTGTTTGCTTGATTACACAGCCATATCAGCACTGAGTGTGTTTGATTGATTACACATCCATATCAGGTCTGGGAGTGTTTGTTTATTACACAGCCATATCAGTACTGAGATTGTTTGCTTGATTACACAGCCATATCAGTACTGGGAGTGTTTGCTTGATTACACAGCCATATCAGTACTGGGAGTGTTTGCTTGATTACACAACCATATCAATACTGGGAGTTTTTGCTTGATTACAAAGTGTAATCAAGCAAACACTCCCAGTATTGATATGGCTGTGTAATCAAGCAAACACGCCCAGTACTGTTATGGCTGTATAATCAAGCAAACACCCCCAGTACTGTTATGGTGTCTGTGTAATAAAGCAAACACTCTCAGTAATGATATGGTTTCTGCTTGATTACACAGCCATATCAGTACTGGGAGTGTTTGCTTGATTACACAGCCATATCAGCACTGAGTGTGTTTGATTGATGACACAGCCATATCAGTTCTGGGAGTGTTTGTTTATTACACAGCCATATCAGTACTGGGAGTGTTTTCTTGATTACACAGCCGTATCAGTACTAGGAGTGTTTGCCTGATTACACAGCAACCATATCAGTACTGGGAGTGTTTGCTTGACTACACAGCCACCATATCAGTACTGGGAGTTTCTGCTTGATTACACAACTGTATCAGTACTTGGAGTGTTTGCTTGATTACACAGCCATATCATTACTGGGAGTGTTTGCTTAATTACACAGCCATATCAGTACTGGGAATGTTTGCTTGATTACACAGCAACCATATCAGTGCTAGGAGTGTTTGCTTGATTACACAGCCACCATATCAGTACTGGGAGTTTCTGCTTGATTACACAACTATATCAGTACTGGGAGTGTTTGCTTTATTACACATCCATATCAGCACTGGGAGTGCTTGTTTGATTACACAACCATATCAGTACTGGGAGTCTTTGATTGATTACACAGCCATATCAGTACAGGGGGTGTTTCCTTGATCACACAGCCATATCAGTACTGAGAGTGTTTGCTTGATTACACAGCCATATCAGTACTGGGGTTGTTTGCCTGATTATACAGCCATAACAGTACTGGGAGTGTTTGCTTGATTACACAGCCATATCAGTTCGGGGAGAGTTTGCTTGATTTCACAGCCATATCAGTACTGAAAGTGTTTGCTTGATTACACAGCCATAGCAGTACTGGGAGTGTTTGCTTGATTAAACAGCCATAACTATACTGGGAGTGTTTGCTTGATTACACAGTCATATCAGTACTGGGGGTGTTTGTTTGATTACACAGCCATAGCAGTACTGGGAGTGTTTGCTTGATTACACAGTCATATCAGTACTGGGAGTGTTTGTTTTTGATTACACAGCCATATCAGTACTGGGAGTGTTTTCTTGATTACACAGCCGTATCAGTAATAGGAGTGTTTGCTTGATTACACAGCCATATCAGCACTGAGTGTGTTTGATTGATTACACATCCATATCAGGTCTGGGAGTGTTTGTTTATTACACAGCCATATCAGTACTGAGATTGTTTGCTTGATTACACAGCCATATCAGTACTGGGAGTGTTTGCTTGATTACACAGCCATATCAGTACTGGGAGTGTTTGCTTGATTACACAACCATATCAATACTGGGAGTTTTTGCTTGATTACAAAGTGTAATCAAGCAAACACTCCCAGTATTGATATGGCTGTGTAATCAAGCAAACACTCCCAGTACTGTTATGGCTGTATAATCAAGCAAACACCCCCAGTACTGTTATGGTGTCTGTGTAATAAAGCAAACACTCTCAGTAATGATATGGTTTCTGCTTGATTACACAGCCATATCAGTACTGGGAGTGTTTGCTTGATTACACAGCCATATCAGCACTGAGTGTGTTTGATTGATGACACAGCCATATCAGTTCTGGGAGTGTTTGTTTATTACACAGCCATATCAGTACTGGGAGTGTTTTCTTGATTACACAGCCGTATCAGTACTAGGAGTGTTTGCTTGATTACACAGCCATATCAGCACTGAGTGTGTTTGATTGATTACACATCCATATCAGTTCTGGGAGTGTTTGTTTATTACACAGCCCTATCAGTACTGAGATTGTTTGCTTGATTACACAGCTATATCAGTACTGGGAGTGTTTGCTTGATTACACAGCCATATCAGTACTGGGAGTGTTTGCTTGATTACACAGCCATATCTGTACTGATGGTGTTTTTTTAATGACACAAACGTATCAGTACTGGGAGTGTTTGGTTGATTACACAGCCATATCAGTACAGGGGGTGTTTCCTTGATCACACAGCCATATCAGTACTGGGAGTGTTTGCTTGATTACACAGCCATATCAGTACTGGGGGTGTTTGCCTGATTATACAGCCATAACAGTACTGGGAGTGTTTGCTTGATTACACAGCCATATCAGTACTGGGAGAGTTTGCTTGATTACACAGCCTATCAGTACTGAGAGTGTTTGATTGCTTACACAGCCGTAGTAGTACTGGGAGTGTTTGTATGATTACACAGTCATATCTGTACTGGGGGTGTTTGTTTGATTACACAGCCATAGCAGTACTGGGAGTGTTTGCTTGATTACACAGTCATATCAGTACTGGGAGTGTTTGTTTGATTACAGAGCCATATCAGTACTGGGAGTGTTTTCTTTATTACACAGCCGTATCAGTACTGGGAGTGTTTGCTTGATTACACAGCCATATCAGTACCGATAGTGTTTGCTTGATTACACAAACGTATCAGTACTGGGAGTGTTTGCTTGATTACACAGCCATATCAGTACTGGGGTGGGGTCGCTTGATTACACAGCCGTATCTGTACTGGGTGTGTTTGCTTGATTACACAGCCATATCAGAACTGGGAGTGTTTGCTTTATTACACAGCCGTATCAGTCCTGGGAGTGTTTGCTTGATTACACAGCCATATCAGTACTGGGAGTGTTTGCTTGATTACAGAGCCATATCAGTACCGGGAGTGTTTGCTTGATTACACAGTCATATGAGGATTGTGATTGTTTGCTTGATTACACAGCCATATCAGTACTGGTAGTGTTTGCTTGATTACACAGCCATAGCAGTACTGGGAGTGTTTGCCTTATTACACAACCATATCAGTACTGGGAGTGTTTGCTTGATTACACAACCCAGCCATATCAGTACTAGGAGTGATTGTTTGATTACACAACCATATCAGTACAGGAAGTGTTTGCTTGATTACACAACCATATCAGTACTGGGAGTGTTTGTTGATTACACAACCATATCAGTACTGGGAGTGTTTGCTTGATTAAACAACCATATCAGCACTGGGACTGTTTGTTGATTACACAACCATATCAGTACTGTGAGGGTTTCCTTGATTACACAACCATATCAGCACTGGGAGAGTTTGTTGATTACACAACCATATCAGTACTGGGAGTGTTTGCTTGATTACACAAACGTATCAGCACTGGGAGTTTTTGTTGATTACACAACCATATCAGTACAGGGAGTGTTTCCTTGATTACACAACCATATCAGCACTGGGAGTGATTGCTTGATTACACAACCATATCAGTACTGGGAGTTTTTCCTTGATTACACAGCCATATCATTACTGGGAGTGTCTGCTTGATTACACAGCCACCAAATCAGTACTGGGAGTGTTTGCTTGATTACACAGCCATATCAGTACTGAGAGTGTTTTCTTGATTACACAGTCATATCAGTACTGGGAGTTTTTGCTTGATTGCACAGCCATATCAGTACTGTGAATGTTTGCTCGATTTCACAGCCATATCAGTACTTGGAGTGTTTGTTTGATTACATAGCCATATCAGTACTGGGAGTGTTTGCTTGATTACACATCCATATAAGTACTGGGAGTTTTTGCTCGATTACACAACCATATCAGCACTGGGAGTGTTTGCTTGATTACACTACCATATCGGTACTGGAAATTTTTGCTTGATTACACATCCATATAAGTACTG
This sequence comes from Cyrtodaria siliqua, assembly GCA_037043455.1. NCBI lineage: Eukaryota > Metazoa > Mollusca > Bivalvia > Adapedonta > Hiatellidae > Cyrtodaria > Cyrtodaria siliqua. Next base: position 383,167 of record JAWPHD010000791.1, on the reverse strand, counting down.
GGAGTGTTTGCTCGATTACACAACCATATCAGCACTGGGAGTGTTTGCTTGATTACACATCCATATCAGTACTGGGAGTTTTTGCTTGATTATACATCCATATAAGTACTGGGGGTGTTTGCTCGATTACACAACCATATCAGCACTGGGAGTTTTTGCTTGATTACACATCCATATAAGTATTGGGGATGTTTGCTCGATTACACAACCATATCATTACTGGGAGTGGTTGGTCGATTACACTACCATATCAGTGCTGAGAGTTTTTGCTTGATTACACATCCATACAAGTACTGGGAGTGTTTGCTCGATTACACAACCATATCAGCACTGGGAGTTTTTGCTTGATTACACATCCATATCAGTACTGGGGGTGTTTGCTCGATTACACAAACATATCAGCACTGAGAGTTTTTGCTTGATGACACATCCATATAAGTACTGGGAGTGTTTGCTCGATTACACAACCATATCAGTACTTGGAGTGTTTGCTCGATTATACTACCATATCAGTACTGGGAGTGTTTGATTGATTACACAGCCGTATCAGTACTGGGAGTGTTTGCTTGATTACACAGCCATATCAGTACCGAGAGTGTTTGCTTGATTACACAAACGTATTAGTACTGGGAGTGTTTGCTTGATTACACAGCCATATCAGTACTGGGGGTGTTTGCTTGATTACACAGCCATATCAGCACTGAGTGTATTTGATTGATGACACAGCCATATCAGTTCTGGGAGTGTTTGTTTATTACACAGCCATATCAGTACTGGGAGTGTTTTCTTGATTACACAGCCGTATCAGTACTAGGAGTGTTTGCTTGATTACACAGCCATATCAGCACTGAGTGTGTTTGATTGATTACACATCCATATCAGTTCTGGGAGTGTTTGTTTATTACACAGCCCTATCAGTACTGAGATTGTTTGCTTGATTACACAGCTATATCAGTACTGGGAGTGTTTGCTTGATTACACAGCCATATCAGTACTGGGAGTGTTTGCTTGATTACACAGCCATATCTGTACTGATGGTGTTTTTTTAATGACACAAACGTATCAGTACTGGGAGTGTTTGGTTGATTACACAGCCATATCAGTACAGGGGGTGTTTCCTTGATCACACAGCAATATCAGTACTGGGAGTGTTTGCTTGATTACACAGCCATATCAGTACTGGGGGTGTTTGCCTGATTATACAGCCATAACAGTACTGGGAGTGTTTGCTTGATTACACAGCCATATCAGTACTGGGAGAGTTTGCTTGATTACACAGCCTATCAGTACTGAGAGTGTTTGATTGCTTACACAGCCGTAGTAGTACTGGGAGTGTTTGTATGATTACACAGTCATATCTGTACTGGGGGTGTTTGTTTGATTACACAGCCATAGCAGTACTGGGAGTGTTTGCTTGATTACACAGTCATATCAGTACTGGGAGTGTTTGTTTGATTACAGAGCCATATCAGTACTGGGAGTGTTTTCTTTATTACACAGCCGTATCAGTACTGGGAGTGTTTGCTTGATTACACAGCCATATCAGTACCGATAGTGTTTCCTTGATGACACAAACGTATCAGTACTGGGAGTGTTTGCTTGATTACACAGCCATATCAGTACTGGGGTGGGGTCGCTTGATTACACAGCCGTATCTGTACTGGGTGTGTTTGCTTGATTACACAGCCATATCAGTACTGGGAGTGTTTGCTTTATTACACAGCCGTATCAGTCCTGGGAGTGTTTGCTTGATTACACAGCCATATCAGTACTGGGAGTGTTTGCTTGATTACAGAGCCATATCAGTACCGGGAGTGTTTGCTTGATTACACAGTCATATGAGGATTTTGATTGTTTGCTTGATTACACAGCCATATCAGTACTGGTAGTGTTTGCTTGATTACACAGCCATAGCAGTACTGGGAGTGTTTGCCTTATTACACAACCATATCAGTACTTGGAGTGTTTGCTTGATTACACAACCCAGCCATATCAGTACTAGGAGTGATTGTTTGATTACACAACCATATCAGTACAGGAAGTGTTTGCTTGATTACACAACCATATCAGTACTGGGAGTGTTTGTTGATTACACAACCATATCAGTACTGGGAGTGTTTGCTTGATTAAACAACCATATCAGCACTGGAACTGTTTGTTGATTACACAACCATATCAGTACTGTGAGTGTTTCCTTGATTACACAACCATATCAGCACTGGGAGAGTTTGTTGATTACACAACCATATCAGTACTGGGAGTGTTTGCTTGATTACACAAACGTATCAGCACTGGGAGTTTTTGTTGATTACACAACCATATCAGTACAGGGAGTGTTTCCTTGATTACACAACCATATCAGCACTGGGAGTGATTGCTTGATTACACAACCATATCAGTACTGGGAGTTTTTCCTTGATTACACAGCCATATCATTACTGGGAGTGTCTGCTTGATTACACAGCCACCAAATCAGTACTGGGAGTGTTTGCTTGATTACACAGCCATATCAGTACTGAGAGTGTTTTCTTGATTACACAGTCATATCAGTACTGGGAGTTTTTGCTTGATTGCACAGCCATATCAGTACTGTGAATGTTTGCTCGATTTCAAAGCCATATCAGTACTTGGAGTGTTTGTTTGATTACATAGCCATATCAGTACTGGGAGTGTTTGCTTGATTACACATCCATATAAGTACTGGGAGTTTTTGCTCGATTACACAACCATATCAGCACTGGGAGTGTTTGCTTGATTACACTACCATATCGGTACTGGAAATTTTTGCTTGATTACACATCCATATAAGTACTGGGAGTGTTTGCTCGATTACACAACCATATCAGCACTGGGAGTGTTTGCTTGATTACACATCCATATCAGTACTGGGAGTTTTTGCTTGATTATACATCCATATAAGTACTGGGGGTTTTTGCTCGATTACACAACCATATCAGCACTGGAAATTTTTGCTTGATTACACATCCATATAAGTACTGGGAGTGTTTGCTCGATTACACAACCATATCAGCACTGGGAGTGTTTGCTTGATTACACATCCATATCAGTACTGGGAGTGTTTGCTCGATTACACAACCATATCAGCACTGGGAGTTTTTGCTTGATTACACATCCATATCAGTACTGGGGGTGTTTGCTCGATTACACAACCATATCAGCACTGAGAGTTTTTGCTTGATGACACATCCATATAAGTACTGGGAGTGTTTGCTCGATTACACAACCATATCAGTACTTGGAGTGTTTGCTCGATTATACTACCATATCAGTACTGGGAGTGTTTGATTGATTACACAGCCGTATCAGTACTGGGAGTGTTTGCTTGATTACACAGCCATATCAGTACCGAGAGTGTTTGCTTGATGACACAAACGTATTAGTACTGGGAGTGTTTGCTTGATTACACAGCCATATCAATACTGGGGGTGTTTGCTTGATGACACAGCCGTATCAGTACTGGGAGTGTTTGCTTGATTACACAGCCATATCAGTACTGGGGGTGTTTGCTTGATTACACAGCCGTATCAGTACTGGGAGTGTTTGCTTGATTACACAGCCATATCAGTACTGGGAGTGTTTGCTTGATTACACAGCCGCATGAGTCCTGGGAGTGTTTGCTTGATTACACAGTCATATCAGCACTGTGAGTGTTTGCTTGATTACACTGCCATAGCAGTACTGGGAGTGTTTGCCTTAATACACAACCATATCAGTACTGGGAGTGTTTGCTTGATTACGCAACCCAGTCATATCAGTACTAGGAGTGATTGCTTGATCACACAACCATATCAGTACTGGGAGTGTTTGCTTGATTGCACAGCCATATCAGTACTGGGAGTGTTTGCTTGATTACACAACCATATCAGTACTTGGAGTGTTTGCTTGATTACACAACCATATCAGCACTGGGAGTGTTTGCTGATTACACAACCATATCAGTACTGGGAGTGTTTGCTTGATTACACAACCATATCAGTACTGGGAGTGTCTGTTTGATTACACAGCCATATTTGTACTGGGAGTGTTTGCTTGATTACACAGCCATATCAGTACTGGTGGTGTTTGCTTCATTACACAGCCATATCAGTACTGGAATTATCTGCTTGATTACACAGCCATATCAGTACTGGTAGTGTTTGCTTGATAACACAGCCATCGCAGTACTGGGAGTGTTTGCCTTATTACACAACCATATCAGTACTGGGTGTGTTTGCTTGATTACACAACCCAGTCATATCAGTACTAGGAGTGATTGCTTGATCACACAACCATATCAGTACTGGGAGTGTTTGCTTGATTACACAACCATATCAGTACTGGGAGTGTTCGCTTGATTACACGACCATATCAGCACTGGTAGTGTTTGTTGATTACACAACCATATCAGTACTTGGAGTGTTTGCTTGATTACACAACCATATCAGCACTGGGAGTGTTTGCTGATTACACAACCATATCAGTACTGGGAGTGTTTGCTTGATTACACAACTATATCAGTACTGGGAGTGTTCGTTTGATTACACAGCCATATCTGTACTTGGATTGTTTGCTTGATTACACAGCCATATCAGTACTGGTGGTGTTTACTTGATTACACAGCCATATCAGTACTGGGAGTGTCTGCTTGATTACACAGCCATATCAGTACTGGGAGTGTTTGCTTGATTACACAACCATATTAGGACTGGAGTGCTTGATTGATTACACAACCATATCAGCATTGTGAGTGTTTGCTTGATTACACAACCATATCAGTACTGGGAGTGTTTGCTTGATTACACAGCCATAGCTGTACTGGGAGTGTTTCCTTGATTAGACAAACCAGCCATATCAGTACTGGAAGTGTTTACTTGATCACACAGCCATATCAGTACTGGAAGTGTTTGCTTGATTACACATTCATATCAGTACTGAGTGTGTTTGCTGGATTACAAAACCATATCAGTACTGGGAATGTTTGCTTGATTACACAACTATATCAGTACTGGGAGTGTTTGCTTGATTACACAACCATATCAGCACTAGGAGTGCTTGTTTGATTACACAACCATATCAGTACTTGGAGTGTTTGATTGATTACACAGCCATATCAGTACTGGGAGTGTTTGCCTCATTACACAGCCATATCAGCACTGTGAGTTTTTGCTTCAATACACAGCCATATCAGCACTGAGTGTGTTTGATTGATTACACAGCCATATCAGTTCTAGGAGTGTTTGTTTATTACACAGCCATATCAGTACTGAGAGTGTTTGCTTTATTACACAGCCATATCAGTACTGGAGGTGTTTGCTTGATTACACAACCATATCAGTACTGGGATGTGTGCTTGATTACACATCCACCATATCAGTACTGGGAGTGTTTGCTTTTTTACACAACCATATTAGTACTGGGAGTGTTTGCTTGATTACACAACCATATCAGTACTGGGAGTTTTTGCTTGATTAAACAGCCATATCATTACTGGGAGTGTTTGCTTGATTACACAGCCATATCAGTACTGGGAGTGTTTGCTTGATTACACAGCCACCATATCAGTACTGGGAGTGTTTGCTTGATTACACAACCATATCAGTACTGGGATTTTTTGCTAGATTACACAGCCATATCATTACTGGGAGTGTCTGCTTGATTACACAGCCACCATATCAGTACTGGGAGTGTTTGCTTGATTACACAGCCATATCAGTACTGGAAGTGTTTGCTAGATTACACAGTCATATCAGTACTGGGAGTTTTTGCTTGATTGCACAGCCATATCAGTACTGGGAGTGTTTGCTCGATTTCACAGCCATGTCAGTACTTGGAGTGTTTGCTTGATTACATAGCCATATCAGTACTGGGAATGTTTGCTTGATTACACATCCATATAAGTACTGGGAGTGTTTGCTCGATTACACAACCATATTAGCACTGGGAGTGTTTGCTTGATTACACTACCATATCAGTACTGGGTGTTTTTGCTTGATTACACATCAATATATGAACTGGGAGTGTTTGCTCGATTACACAACCATATCAGCACTGGGGTTTTTTGCTTGATTACACATCCATATCAGTACTGGGAGCTTTTGCTTGATTACACATCCATATAAGTACTGGGAGTGTTTGCTCGATTACACAACCATAACAGCACTGGGTATGTTTGCTTGATTACACATCCATATACGTACTTGGAGTGTTTGCTCGAGTACACAACCATATCAGTACTGGAAGTGTTTGCTCGATTACACTACCATATTAGTAATGGGACTGTTTGCTTGATTACACATCCATATAAGTACTGGGAGTGTTTGCTCGATTACACAACCATATCAGCACTGGGGGTTTTTGCTTGATTACACATCCATATAAGTACTGGGAGTGTTTGCTTGATTATACAACCATATCAGTACTGGGAGTGTTTGCTCGATTACACTACCATATCAGTATTTGGAGTGTTTGCTTGATTACATAGCCATATCAGTATTGGGAGTGATTGCTTGATTACACAACCATATCAGTACTGGGAATGTTTGATTTATTACACAGCCATATCAGTACTGGGAGTGTTTGCTTGATTACACAACCATATCAGTACTGGGAGTGTTTGCTTGATTACGCAACCATATCAGTACTGGGAATGTATGTTGGATAGTAAGAATATGGTTTGATTAAAGCTTTGTTTGAATGTTGGTTTACGTCATGTTTAATGCATGCTGGGCTATATATGATGGTTGACGTTTTTGTGATAGTGTCAGACCACCCCATTTTTTATGGGTAAAACCATTCTTGTATACCTCTCGCCATGCGCCATCCATAAGGATAGACACGTTCTCACTATATGTGGGTATTACAAATATCAGCACACACAAAATTATGTGAAATATTTTCTTCAAAAGTTATAAATCTTTTCTTTGAAAGTATGATTTTTAATGTAACTCTAAGAAACACTTGTTTCAAGTAATTCCAGAACCATATTTTTTCTTGTTGCTAAAAATATTGAACCAGATATTCGACGGCTGGTGCGTGAGTGTTAAGGAAATAATCATACCTATATCTTTATCTTGGGCCAACTCATCGTAAGATCCATAAGCCCTCTTGAATTTGAACTTCTCCGCAAACTTCTGGGCTTTCTCTAGGTCTCGCGATGCCACAGCCACAAACTAATGAAAGTGTCAAACAAATATCGGTACAATTATTTAGATACTACCGTTGTTGAGTCATTACTATTACTTGATAATTGTTAGATTAATAAATCTTCAAAAATAATTTAGAGCGGTAAACAAAAATGCACCAATTTTCAAAGCTTTGCATTTGATGTGACACAGGTCAGGTCCAAGATTTGAGTTCAGGACATTAAACCCGGGATTGGTAATATCTCATCATAATTCGGCAAAAGGTTCATCTTCTCTTTCATGTTCAATACATAACTTTCGCTTTGCCCCACACACCTCCCATCCTCCCATCCATCCCCACCCCTGTTTACATTAAATTTGAGGATATCTTGTTCCATTGTTAGATCATTTAAAAGGACACTGTCCATATGTAAGCAGATATTGAGCATAGCCAAATAACCGTATGATTTGTATTCTGTGAAATGTATACATGAAAACATTAGCACAGACACAGATAAGCCTGTAGTAATACATTCACGAGTTTGAAAAATAAAAGAAGTTTTGTTTATTACATTTTCTGCTGATCACATTAGGTGTTATTGATTGCATCTCTTATGCAATACATATGGCCCGGTCAGTGCAGTCGGTAGCGAGCTTGACTATTGTGATGTTCGACTATTATTACCCGCGAGTGTAAGTTTAGTGTGGGTTACGTTACGAGTTCAACCCCACAAAGCCGTACGTCTTTTTTGTATCGCTATTGAATTCCTTCAGTGTTGGTTTTATTTAGTAAATAAACAATAATGGTTGGTGTGTTATGTTTGTTAATGTAATTATTTTGTGTTTTATAGGCTAAAAATTATGGACATTGTCCCTTTGTCTTTAAATCTAAAGAATAATTATGGTAGAACCAGTGCACTTCCCCAAATCTGTATGGTTCAAACTATTCTTGCTGGATTTTGGTAGTGACACGGCCATGCAGAGGAAGCTTCTTTAGTAATGGTCCTAAAATCAATGTATGCCAACAAATATATATATATAACTCCCCTCATGATCTCTATCACTCACCTCATGATCTTCTGCTGGCAAGTGTTCATGCCCATCTTGTAGCCATTGTCACGTGGAAGTATACCTACAAACAAAAATGCAAACTAAAATGAAACTGTTTTACATCCATGGATTTTGAAATTTTTGAAGGTTTTTTAGGTTCATTTATATTTAAATAACACTAATATACACAAAAAAGACCACCAGTTTGCATACACATTAGAATGTCAAGCAATTACACTAACCTGTCAGATTTGACACAAACTCCAGACACCAAATTTTACGGTCACTAAGGGCCAGGTTTTCCCCCACACTCCATTAATCAACACTTAGGCTAGCCCCATGTACAGGTGAACGGATTTTAAATATCTAAGTGTGAATAATTAATCATTTGTTTTAGAAGCAAAACTTATACTGAAACATTTTTTTTAAAAAATCTTCACATTTTCATAAATTATCCTAAACAATTAATTAACATGAACAATTAACACAAACGCTACAGAAAACATCTGAGCCAGAAAACAATTTTAATTATCCAAAACAATTAATTAACATGAACAATTAACACAAACGCTACAGAAAACATCTGAGCCAGAAAACAATTTTAATTCTCCAAAACAATTAATTAAAATGAAAAATTAACACATACGCTACAGAAAACATCTGAGCCAGAAAACAATTTGTCTAAAACAACTAATTAATTAACTTGCACAATAAACACAAACGCTACAGAAAACATCTGAGCCAGAAAACAATTTTAATTATCCAAAACAATTAATTAACATGAACAATTAACACATATGCTACAGAAAACATCTGAGCCAGAAAACAATGTTAATTATCCAAAACAATTACTTAATTAACATGAACATTTAACACAAAGGCTACAGAAAACATCTGAGCCAGAAAACAATTTTAATTATCCAAAACAATTACTTAATTAATACGAACAATTAACACAAATGCTACAGAAAACATCTGAGCCAGAAAACAATTTTAATTATCCAAAACAATTACTTAATTAATACGAACAATTAACACAAATGCTACAGAAAACATCTGCGCCAGAAAACAATTTTAATTATCCAAAACAATTACTTAATTAATACGAACAATTAACACAAATGCTACAGAAAACATCTGAGCCAGAAAACAATTATAATTATCCAAAACAATTACTTAATTAATACGAACAATTAACACATATGCTACAGAAAACATTTGAGCCAGAAAACAATTTTAATTATCCAAAAAAAATACTTAATTAACATGAACAATTAACACATATGCTACAGAAAACATCTGAGCCAGAAAACAATTTTAATTATCAAAACAAAATACTTAATTAACATGAACAATTAATACAAATGCTACAGAAATCATCTGAGCCAGAAAACAATTTTAATTATCCAAAACAATTACTTAATTAACAAGAACAATTATCACAAACGCTACAGAAAACATCAGAGCCAGAAAACAATTTTCATTATCCAAAACAATTAATTAACATGAACAATTAACACAAATGCTACAGAAAACATCTGAGCCAGAAAACAATTTTATTTTTCCAAAACAATTACTTAATTAAAATGAACAATTAACACAAACGCTGCAGAAAACATCTGAGCCAAAAAACAATTTTAATTATTCAAAACAATTAATTAACATAAACAATTAACACAAATGCTACAGAAAACATCTGAGCAAGAAAACAATTTTAATTATTCAAAACAATTAATTAACATGAACAATTAACACAAATGCTACAGAAAACATCTGAGCCAGAAAACAATTTTAATTATCCAAAACAATTACTTAATTAACATGAACAATTAACACAAACGCTGCGGAAAACATCTGAATCAGAAAATAATTTTAATTATCCAAAACAATTAATTAAAATGCACAAATAACACAAACGCTACAGAAAACATCTAAGCCAGAAAACAATTTTAATTATCCAAAACAATTAATTAACACGAACAATTAACACAATTGCTACAGAAAACATCTGAGCCATAAAACAATTTTAATCATTCAAAACAATTACTTAATTAATATGAACAATTAACACAAATGCTACAGAAAACATCTGAGCCAGAAAACAATTTTAATTATCCAAAACAATTAATTAACATGAACAATTAACACATATGCTACAGAAAACATCTGAACCAGAAAACAATTTTAATTATCCAAAATAAATTAATTAACATGCACAATTAATACAAATGCTACAGAAAACATCTGAGCCAGAAAACAATTTTAATTATCCAAAACAATTAATTAACATGAACAATTAACACAAATGCTACAGAAAACATCTGAGCCAGAAAACAATTATACTGAAACAATGCATGACCTACACAATCGTTTCTAAATTCAAGAAATCCTTAAAACCTACAAATGCTCTGAATGTAGTACCTGATGGCCTTGATAAAATTATCAAATGTGGTTACATAAAAAGATAACAATTGCCCTTATTTACTTAAAGGCACTGTAGTCAATCAGGAAGAGTTACGGGTGTCGGTGTCAGATCAAACATTTTCATTAACAATAATTACAAAACTGAAGCGCATTAAGAGTGCTCCAGATAAGACGCGTATCTGCATAATTCCGCATATTTTTTTCACGAAAAACGCATTAAAAATAACATTAATGAATACAAAAATGCATTAAAATATCGCCGATAAATATTGAGCATTAAATTCCCGCATACACACTTAATAGCTTAGAAAAATAGAGTGCACCCGGTCATACTCAACGGATGCTTATTGAAGTCTAAGGCAGTGAATGACAATATGACAATCAAGTGCCTTCAGATATCAGTAGTAGATGCTTGCAAGAAAAAAAAGCATTTTTGTCGGCTGTGACACAACTTAATTCCATTTTAAAAAAGACAGATGCAATGATGAATATATATGTAAGGGGAAGAGGAAATCGCAGTATTTTTATGATAATGAATAAAGAGAAAACATTTTACATTAATGCTTTGGCCAAAACTTGCTTTTAAGAATACGCATTTGTAATTATAAATAAGTACTTTGTTTCAGTCATACAACACTGATTGTCGTGATACTTTATCCAGAGCACAGCAATAAGATGGTTTACATTAATATTTGGATTGACACCAATCTCTCTTCCGGATGGTCTCAGTCTATTTTAGATCTGATAAATTAAGGCTAACTATAAACAATTGTTGGTTTGCTGTTTTCCTTTTCCCTGCATAAAACTACCTTGATAGACAAAGCACTATGTATAAAATTATCAAATGTGGCTGCACACAAAGATAACAATTGCCCTTATTTACTTAAAGGCACTGTAGTCAATCAGGAATATATACGGGTGTCGGATTCAGATCAAACATTTTCATTAACAATAATTACAAAACTGAAGCGCATTAACAGTGCTCCAGATAAGTCGCGTATCTGCATAATTAAAAATAAGATTTATGCGTACAAAATGCATTAAAATATCACCGATAAATATTGAGAACCCAATTCCCGCATACACCTTAATAGCTTAGAAAAATACAGTGCACCCATATTAGGATTTTTGATTTATTAACCCTTAACCCGCTAAGCATGACTATAATAGCATTTGCGTCCATTGTAATCTACCCACATAAACATTGTCTGCGTTTTTATGTGGGTGCTGTTAGCGGTCAGGAGAAGTTCTTATATCCGAAAATAGAAAATAACAAAGGAATATTGAAAGCAATATTTGAATTAAAATTGTTTTCTGACTCAGATTTTTTCCGTAGCGTTTGTGGTAATTGTTAGGATAATTTATGAAAATGTGAAGATTTTTAAAAACGCAGACAGTTTTTATGTGGGTGCTGTTAGCGCGTAATTTGGTCACTACTACACCACTACACCTCCCCCACTTTAATAGGCAATCTTTACCTAGAGTACACTCGTTCGCGTGGAGATTGTTTAATAGGATGAATACCAACGCGTAATCATCCTATTGGCGAGTAGGGAACCATTTCAAAGATAGCAGCGCGCAGGTGAACGTGAAAATTGTTCGAAATATGGCGCCGCTGTGACTACCAGATGTCGGATTGAGCTTTCTGATGATCGGTATATGTAATTATACGTTATTTCTGATTGAACAAATATATGTTTATGAAGGTTAAACGGTATATAGTTGTGTTTCAGAGGTGATGACATCGACAATGGGGTCGGTCATATCTCCGACGAGTAAGTTGTTTCTTCACTTCTCGACCTACTGTGTACACAATGCCATTGAGTTTAGTTGATTTAGTTACTTTATCTATGGAGAGCTATCCCTCCTCCAAAATGTGAGTGCTGCTTGAGCAAATCGTCCAAGAATTGACCGTGTATTCGACCGTAAACATGGTGGAGTCGATGTTTTCCAAAAGAAAGTCAGCGAGTCTCGGACACCTTTATATCATATAATATTAATATATGGAAAAACAAATTGTTAGAAAAAAAAAATTAAAATGGTATTAAATGACTCTTTGGATGATGTTTTTTTGTTTTTTTTGGGGGGAGGGGTTGGGGTGGGGATAGTAATGACCATATTACGCGCCGAATACCTGTGTTTTGAAGTAAATGTAGTAGTAGTAGTAGTAGTAGTAGAAGCAGCAACAGCACCAGCTGCAGCAGCAGTAGTAATGGTATAAAGTGAAAATAATATCTTTAGGGAAGGTTTTTGATTTCTTTACGGAAATAAGTAAACAATATTTACCCACTTTAAATTGATTAAGATATGTATATATTGTCCATGGGCTACTCAAGTTTCGGTACCAACTCAGCTGGAAAAAGAGTACGATAGTGGACCTTTGGAAACGGCCGAACACGATAAATACGAAATATTTCAGTCTCGGTTTGATTGAGACTCTCATGAACGGTAGTGTAATATGATCACGCCCCCTAGCCCCGGTTGAGCAGAACTCAATATTCATAAAATCAATAGTACAGAATTTTAACCATCCCGAAGATGGCATGCATATGGCGGTGGCCATGCCATATTTACTTCCATTATTCCATGTCCAGCGGATCTAATAACATTCTATGCCCCGAAAAGCGAAATAAACAAAATGGAACTTAGTTGGGAGAAGCGGTTATGAAGCCTGCGCATCACAAGTAACAGTCAAAAGACTAATTAAAAAATCAGACAACATATCCTATGGGTTTGTTAAACAATACCCAGAGCCTTTATCGGCCGGAGTAGTGGAAACACCGAATCGGAATTTAAGTAAGAAACCAAAACATTTGAAAATTTACCACCGATATCAAAATATAAGTATCGGGCTCATCGATCTCCAAAGATCAAATGAATAACAGTCCTGGAATGCTGCCACTGGGCAAAAACATGCCAATTTGAGAAAAATATCGATACAAACTAGAATATTTATTTACATATTATTATCATTGCAATATTAGGAGCTGAAGCTTTTGAAAGTTGTCTGTTATATTCATGTAGATACAAATAACTTTTTGGAACCAGCAAAATGTAAACTTTTTTTTTACGGAAAATTAGCAAAAACAGCATACAAAATCGCGGATTTTTGAAAAAAATGAAAAAAAGAAAAATAACATTTCCAACACACTTTCAACTGAACAAAACAGAAGTTGTTAAGGTATTTTCATTACGTCTAAAGATGTCCTGAGGATCAGGGATTTGGGAAAGCCGGGGTTTTTTTAGACCAAAAGTCATATTCGTGCTCTTGAAAACAAATAGTTGTACACACTTAAACTACCGAACTAACAATACTAGCATGGCTTAAAACAAGCGTAAGACATTGATCTTTCAGAAAATGCATATTGGAATTTGCTGCTTGAATGGTACCAGCATGTCAAAATTTGTGTAGCAGCCCACGGCCTAATAAGACATATTTGTACTTTTTTTTATAAATATGTATTTACCGTTTGGAACATGTTTTAATTAGCAGGTTATATGATGCACTTTTAATAAATCTGTCGTGACTCAATCTGCCTTTACTTTGTCATATGTTTTACTCAACTTAGTAAAGATAGTGAATAATGAAAAAAATAACAAAAAACGCTTATCTCCTTTAAGGGACGCAATAATAAATTATATGTTTGATGTCTGACCGTTATAATATTTAAGATATAGACGGCAGACATAGATCAACAGCGACGTAGATAGAACAAATTGATGTTTAAAAAACGCAAATATTAAACAATCGACTTACCGCTCGTCCGTCCGATTTGGACGTAAACCGGCTCTCCCGTGTATCGAGGTCCAGGATTCGTATACATGTATCTCCCCCTTTATCTCTGGGGCGGCTTTAAATAATCTGTAATTAAATTCAACTTACCGCAAAAAAGAACCACAACCAAACAAATCGTGCCCATTTTCTGTCCAGCTAATTCGACGATGTTTAAACTGCTATGCTAGTAGAGCCATTTATAGGATTTCTGCAGAATGAGGTTGGGGTTAGTTTAGTCCCCGGGCAAGATATGTATGTGTCTTCGTGGCACCACGTTGGTTAGTTGAGGAATATCAATTTTGTTTCTGCAAATTAATAATATTACAAAATGTCTTCGGGTGTTTCTTATTGTTGCTATCTTCCATTTCCAATTGTCTAATACAAATTGATTTAGAGTAACAAATAGGAAAATAAAATTAAAATTAAATGAACACATTTTATGGAAAGTAAAAACTCATTCATTTAAATTAATTTTATTTTGTATAGTTAAACACGTCAAATATACTTGATGAAGGCGGACGTCCAGGACTCGAACCCACGCGGGTGCAGAGGTATGTAGCTCTAAACCATCTGACCAGTAAAAATAGAAGGATTAACTTAAAGATGATATAAATATGATATGAAAGCACCTTAACTGATTGAAACATACATAATTATGGGTTCTGGGTATAACATGTTTATATTATTTTACCTTTAGTCATATTTTTAATTCGCATGCAAACTAGTCCCTAACATATTCTAACATGTTCTAACATGTTCAGTTCGATCGGAAATCTCCCGCAAGCCTATGTCGTGTCCATGCACACAGGTCTTGAAAGTGTACACCTATACTCAGTAAAAATAGAAACGTCCCCATTTTAAGCTGTGATTTGCATAGGGTTGACTTTGTTACATTTTGTACACCAATCTAGACACAATTTCATCATTTTATACTTGCCACTCAATCATTCTGATCAATATTAATAATCATCAAAAACCAGAGTCTGTTTGTTCTGCAAAATCATGTTTTATTCAAATTGCGAAATCACTATATTTGTATTATAAAGGGAGGTAATCTGAAAATATTCATTCTTGAAAGCTGTATTGCGCAAAAATGAGTAAAAAATTCAGCATATTTTCTCTGTCTTTTTAGTGCTGATGTCAATCTCTGTTTATTTCAATATAAAAAAAATATGTTAACTCACAGTTTTAACCACAAGACCCGGAAATGCTGTTTAAACCATAACAAGGGAAATAAGTTTGCCCACAATGTTGATTCAATGAATATTGTTTTCATGACAATGCTAGCCTTTTAACAAAGGTATTGGCATATAAGACCAAACGAAATATAATTTCATTGAGTGTATGGATAAAGTTGGGGACGTTTCTATTTTTGCTGAGTATATATGACGGAGTAACTAGGTTTCCGCGATCACTGGGATAAGGGTTAGAGTTTAGGGTTTGGTCGTCAAACGGCTGCCAACAAAATACCAATGTCTCGGTATATCTCCCCATGCTGTAAAAGCAGCTCCTTAAAATTGGGAAAATGACAGTTTCAGTTTGATCGAACCATTCACGGCGGAGTAATAGCGCTTTCTCCCATTTCTGCTCATGTGAGATAGGCATTTCTCTCATGTGAGATTATAAGAATCCATCATGAGTATCCATGTGAGATAGAGAAATCTCACCCGAGACTCTATCTCACATGACATGTGACTTCCGACGTCAGGACGTTACGTCGACGTCGCCTTATTTATTAAGGGGGCACTCCTCAGTTTCGCATGAATGTCCATGTGTAAATCAGAAAGAAATCAACTAAGCATCGTTTAGGTCCATGGATGGTCTTTATAATAATTATGAAGCACATGTTTGATGTTTTTTTCAGTTTTGATTACTTCTAAGTTTATTTTGGTGTATTGGAATATGCATTCTTTGGGTTTTTTGGAGGCTATAAATAGAAAAATGTGAACCAATCAAAAACGTCCTAAAAGTGGTTAAAATGGCTGATTTTCACTGACGAGGAGATCAGCGTGGAATAACTTTTTAAAATGCCGGACTAGGTATGTAAAATTTAGCATTTCCTGATATGCAAGAGCATTATGAGTGCAGACATGACCCTGATATGTGTAGGAAAATTTTTTTATTTTTATTTATTGACATTTGAAATATTGCTAAAATTGCATTTTTAGCATGTTTTAAGGGGTGGGGTAATCTTAAAGAAATGGGACTAAAGTTGTACAGAAAATGCTTTTTAATACTTTTATTTGGTATGGAAACATGGGTAATTTTATTGTCTTCTAAGAAATGTATGACACAATGATGATGTGATTTATTTTTGCTCAAGGATTCAGGCTAAGAGCTTGTCATGTGTTTGATGATTGAGAAATGTAAATTAAACTGTGGAGTGCCCCCTTAAGTCATTGATTTTATGCCGGTAATAAACACATAATGGGAGAAAAATAATCCATCATGAGTGATCCATGTGAGATAGGGAAATCTCACCCTTGGGATCAGAATTGCAGAGCCTCGTCCCTGGTTGCAATTCTAACCCCTCGGGTGAGATTTCTCTATCTCACATGGATACTCATGATAGGTTCTTATATTCTTAGTATATATCCATGTGGTTGAATGTCGCTTTTCAATTACCGGTGTCGTGTTGTCTTGTCACGTCTTAGACAAATGGCATGATCACCCCACCCCTCAACTCTCAGTCACATTATTCTGACACCGGGACGACCAGTGTAGTGCCATTTATCTGACGTCTTTGATGCCGGGGATTGAACCCACGACCTCTCGCATACGAGTCGGACATTCATTACTAAAACATCGTCGTGGTTATAAGGACATATTCCTAGTATTTCCCATTGCTACTTGCTCATTGAAAAAGCATGAGAATCTTGTTTATTTACTGACTGCATGCTCCATGCCCGATCAACACAGGTATATAAATTGAGGCCCGCTTGTAGTTTTTCTTTGTGTCACATTGCTATATTATATGTTGTCTTGGGTAAGAAAACCTAAACACAACTTTGTAAGTTGGAAAAGCATATTCATAATTTAGCTAGTTTAAATACATCTGATATTTCTTTATTGTTTTTAGAACCAGAAAGATAGCAAAGCATTAAATGAACAACTTTCTGTTGTGTGTTTATGTTTTACTGAACACAAAACGGCTTTATTGGGTGGGCCTCATAATCTGAATCAAAATTGAATATCACAATGTTCTCATGAAAATGATAACAGTGATTTACAAGAAAGCGCGGTCATCCGTTTATCACTAAGCCATAGTCGCGGTTATTAAGAAACCGCGGTCATCAGTTCATTACTAAGCCATCGTCGCAGTTATGAAGAAACAGCGGTCATCCGTTTATCACAAAGCCATTGTCGCGGTTATTAAGAAACCGCGGTCATCAGTTAATCACTAAGCCACCGTCGCGGTTATTAAGAAACCGCGGCCATCAGTTCATCACTAAGCCATCGTGGCGGTTATTAAGAAACCGCGGTCATCAGCTCATCACTAAGCCATCGTCGCGGTTATTAAAAAACCGCTGTCATCAGTTCATCACTAAGCCATCGTCACGGTTATTAAGAACTAAGCCATCGTCGCGGTTATTACGAAACCGCGGTCATCAGTTCATCACTAAGCTATCGTCACGGTTATTAAGAAACCGCGTTCATCAGTTCATTACTAAGCCATCGTCATGGTTATTAAGAAACCGCGGTCGTAAGTTCATCACTAAGCCATCGTCGTGGTTATTTAGAAACCGCGGTCATCAGTTCATCACTAAACCATCGTCGTGGTTATTAAGAAACCGCGGTCATCAGTTCACCACTAAGCCACCGTCACGGTTATTAAGAAACCGCAATCATTAGTTCACCACTAAGCAATCGTCGTGGTTATTAAGAAACCGCGTTCATCAGTTCATCACTAAGCCATTGTCGCGGTTATTAAGAAACCGCGGTCATCAGTTTATCACTAAGCCATCGTCACGGTTGTGAAGAAACCGCGTTCATCAGTTCATCACTAAAAAAAGAGTATGATAATGGACCTTTGGAAACGGCCGAGCACGACACATACGAAATATTGCAGTTTCGGTTTGATTGAGACTGTTCATGAGTGGTAGTGAAATATGCTAGCTACCGCTCACGCCCTCTAGCCCCGGGTTGAGCAGAACTCAATATTAATAAAATCAACAGCACAAAATTGTAACCATCCCGAAGATGGCATGCATATGGCGGTGGACATGGAGTTAGCCTTCTTTAATGTATTCCCCATGTCGTACGGCGTATGGTCCCAGTATCTAATAAAATGAAATGCCCCGAAGAGCCAAATAAACATAATGGAATTTAGTTGGGAGCAGCGGTTATGAAGCCTGCGTATAAAAAGCAGACAACATATCCTATGAGTGGTTAAAAAATACCCAGAGCCTTTTATCGGCCGAAGTAGTGGAACCACCGAATCAAACATTAAGTAAGAAAACAAAAGAAATTGAAAATGTACCACCGATAACTAACTATAAGTATCGGGCTCAGCGATCTCCAAAGATCGAATGAATAACAGTACTGATTGCAAGCGCGGGGAGACGTTTTACTGCCGCCACACTAAGCCATCGTCGTGGTTATTAAGAATTCGCGGTCATCAATTCATCACTAAGCCACCGCGTCGCGGTTATTAAGAAACCGCGGTCGTCAATTCATCACTAAGCCATCGTCGTGGTTTAAGAAACCGCGGTCATCAGTTCATCACTAAACCACCGCGTCGCGGTTATTAAGAAACTGCTGTCATCAGTTCATCACTAAGCCATCGTCGTGGTTATTACGAAACCGCGGTCATCAGTTCATCACTATGCCACCTTCGCGGTTATTAAGAAACCGCGGTCATCAGTTCATCACTAAGACATCGTCTTGGTTATTAAGAAACAGCAGTCATCAGTTCAACTTTAAGATGAATAAAAGGCCAAATATTAAACACCATAGGGTTGACAATAGGTCTACTGCATTGAACGATCAGTGACAAAAAAAGGCTGCTGGGGATTTAAACCAGGTTCTAGGGCGCACCAAACTAACTAATAAAAGATTTATTATTGAACACAGCAAATTAGATTTTGATCAAAGCTCAAGTTTGATTTATTTGTGTATGCGTTTTTAAAAGTAATAAACTTGTGTTTCTTGTTATGTATTTGTTTCGATCTGTGGGCCTGATCAATGAAAACCCGCAACACCAGTTTCTGATTACGTGTATATACCAGTCTTACAACGTAATGCCCCTATAATACAATACAATACAATACACATTGATAACCTCTATTTCTGAATGAGCCGTATGTGGGTTGAGCTAGTATCATGATGAGAAAACAATGTTACAAAAGAGTATGATAATGGACCTTTGGAAACGGCCGAGCACGACACATACGAAATATTGCAGTCTCGCTTTGTTACAAGTACATATCCAAACACCTCCCCCTTTTTGAATGATATCACCTAGCTATTGGTTTTCATTAATTAACTGATATACTTGTAATCTTATCAGCAGTACTGGGAGTGTTTGCTTGATTAAACAGCCATAACTATACTGGGAGTGTTTGCTTGATTACACAGTCATATCAGTACTGGGGGTGTTTGTTTGATTACACAGCCATAGCAGTACTGGGAGTGTTTGCTTGATTACACAGTCATATCAGTACTGGGAGTGTTTGTTTTTGATTACACAGCCATATCAGTACTGGGAGTGTTTTCTTGATTACACAGCCGTATCAGTACTAGGAGTGTTTGCTTGATTACACAGCCATATCAGCACTGAGTGTGTTTGATTGATTACACATCCATATCAGTTCTGGGAGTGTTTGTTTATTACACAGCCATATCAGTACTGAGATTGTTTGCTTGATTACACAGCCATATCAGTACTGGGAGTGTTTGCTTGATTACACAGCCATATCAGTACTGGGAGTGTTTGCTTGATTACACAACCATATCAATACTGGGAGTTTTTGCTTGATTACAAAGTGTAATCAAGCAAACACTCCCAGTATTGATATGGCTGTGTAATCCAGCAAACACTCCCAGTACTGTTATGGCTGTATAATCAAGCAAACACCCCCAGTACTGTTATGGTGTCTGTGTAATAAAGCAAACACTCTCAGTAATGATATGGTTTCTGCTTGATTACACAGCCATATCAGTACTGGGAGTGTTTGCTTGATTACACAGCCATATCAGCACTGAGTGTGTTTGATTGATGACACAGCCATATCAGTTCTGGGAGTGTTTGTTTATTACACAGCCATATCAGTACTGGGAGTGTTTTCTTGATTACACAGCCGTATCAGTACTAGGAGTGTTTGCTTGATTACACAGCCATATCAGCACTGAGTGTGTTTGATTGATTACACATCCATATCAGTTCTGGGAGTGTTTGTTTATTACACAGCCATATCAGTACTGAGATTGTTTGCTTGATTACACAGCCATATCAGTACTGGGAGTGTTTGCTTGATTACACAGCCATATCAGTACTGGGAGTGTTTGGTTGATTACACAGCCATATCAGTACAGGGGGTGTTTCCTTGATCACACAGCCATATCAGTACTGGGAGTGTTTGCTTGATTACACAGCCATATCAGTACTGAGGGTGTTTGCCTGATTATACAGCCATAACAGTACTGGGAGTGTTTGCTTGATTACACAGCCATATCAGTACTGGGAGAGTTTGCTTGATTACACAGCCTATCAGTACTGAGAGTGTTTGCTTGCTTACACAGCCGTAGTAGTACTGGGAGTGTTTGTATGATTACACAGTCATATCTGTACTGGGGGTGTTTGTTTGATTACACAGCCATAGGAGTACTGGGAGTGTTTGCTTGATTACACAGTCATATCAGTACTGGGAGTGTTTGTTTGATTACAGAGCCATATCAGTACTGGGAGTGTTTTCTTTATTACACAGCCGTATCAGTACTGGGAGTGTTTGCTTGATTACACAGCCATATCAGTACCGATAGTGTTTGCTTGATTACACAAACGTATCAGTACTGGGAGTGTTTGCTTGATTACACAGCCATATCAGTACTGGGGTGGGGTCGCTTGATTACACAGCCGTATCTGTACTGGGAGTGTTTGCTTGATTACACAGCCATATCAGTACTGGGAGTGTTTGCTTTATTACACAGCCGTATCAGTCCTGTGAGTGTTTGCTTGATTACACAGCCATATCAGTACTGGGAGTGTTTGCTTGATTACAGAGCCATATCAGTACCGGGAGTGTTTGCTTGATTACACAGTCATATGAGGATTGTGATTGTTTGCTTGATTACACAGCCATATCAGTACTGGTAGTGTTTGCTTGATTACACAGCCATAGCAGTACTGGGAGTGTTTGCCTTATTACACAACCATATCAGTACTGGGAGTGTTTGCTTGATTACACAACCCAGCCATATCAGTACTAGGAGTGATTGTTTGATTACACAACCATATCAGTACAGGAAGTGTTTGCTTGATTACACAACCATATCAGTACTGGGAGTGTTTGTTGATTACACAACCATATCAGTACTGGGAGTGTTTGCTTGATTAAACAACCATATCAGCACTGGGACTGTTTGTTGATTACACAACCATATCAGTACTGTGAGGGTTTCCTTGATTACACAACCATATCAGCACTGGGAGAGTTTGTTGATTACACAACCATATCAGTACTGGGAGTGTTTGCTTGATTACACAAACGTATCAGCACTGGGAGTTTTTGTTGATTACACAACCATATCAGTACAGGGAGTGTTTCCTTGATTACACAACCATATCAGCACTGGGAGTGATTGCTTGATTACACAACCATATCAGTACTGGGAGTTTTTCCTTGATTACACAGCCATATCATTACTGGGAGTGTCTGCTTGATTACACAGCCACCAAATCAGTACTGGGAGTGTTTGCTTGATTACACAGCCATATCAGCACTGAGTGTGTTTGATTGATGACACAGCCATATCAGTTCTGGGAGTGTTTGTTTATTACACAGCCATATCAGTACTGGGAGTGTTTTCTTGATTACACAGCCGTATCAGTACTAGGAGTGTTTGCTTGATTACACAGCCATATCAGCACTGAGTGTGTTTGATTGATTACACATCCATATCAGTTCTGGGAGTGTTTGTTTATTACACAGCCATATCAGTACTGAGATTGTTTGCTTGATTACACAGCCATATCAGTACTGGGAGTGTTTGCTTGATTACACAGCCATATCAGTACTGGGAGTGTTTGCTTGATTACACAACCATATCAATACTGGGAGTTTTTGCTTGATTACAAAGTGTAATCAAGCAAACACTCCCAGTATTGATATGGCTGTGTAATCCAGCAAACACTCCCAGTACTGTTATGGCTGTATAATCAAGCAAACACCCCCAGTACTGTTATGGTGTCTGTGTAATAAAGCAAACACTCTCAGTAATGATATGGTTTCTGCTTGATTACACAGCCATATCAGTACTGGGAGTGTTTGCTTGATTACACAGCCATATCAGCACTGAGTGTGTTTGATTGATGACACAGCCATATCAGTTCTGGGAGTGTTTGTTTATTACACAGCCATATCAGTACTGGGAGTGTTTTCTTGATTACACAGCCGTATCAGTACTAGGAGTGTTTGCTTGATTACACAGCCATATCAGCACTGAGTGTGTTTGATTGATTACACATCCATATCAGTTCTGGGAGTGTTTGTTTATTACACAGCCATATCAGTACTGAGATTGTTTGCTTGATTACACAGCCATATCAGTACTGGGAGTGTTTGCTTGATTACACAGCCATATCAGTACTGGGAGTGTTTGCTTGATTACACAACCATATCAATACTGGGAGTTTTTGCTTGATTACAAAGTGTAATCAAGCAAACACTCCCAGTATTGATATGGCTGTGTAATCCAGCAAACACTCCCAGTACTGTTATGGCTGTATAATCAAGCAAACACCCCCAGTACTGTTATGGTGTCTGTGTAATAAAGCAAACACTCTCAGTAATGATATGGTTTCTGCTTGATTACACAGCCATATCAGTACTGGGAGTGTTTGCTTGATTACACAGCCATATCAGCACTGAGTGTGTTTGATTGATGACACAGCCATATCAGTTCTGGGAGTGTTTGTTTATTACACAGCCATATCAGTACTGGGAGTGTTTTCTTGATTACACAGCCGTATCAGTACTAGGAGTGTTTGCTTGATTACACAGCCATATCAGCACTGAGTGTGTTTGATTGATTACACATCCATATCAGTTCTGGGAGTGTTTGTTTATTACACAGCCATATCAGTACTGAGATTGTTTGCTTGATTACACAGCCATATCAGTACTGGGAGTGTTTGCTTGATTACACAGCCATATCAGTACTGGGAGTGTTTGGTTGATTACACAGCCATATCAGTACAGGGGGTGTTTCCTTGATCACACAGCCATATCAGTACTGGGAGTGTTTGCTTGATTACACAGCCATATCAGTACTGAGGGTGTTTGCCTGATTATACAGCCATAACAGTACTGGGAGTGTTTGCTTGATTACACAGCCATATCAGTACTGGGAGAGTTTGCTTGATTACACAGCCTATCAGTACTGAGAGTGTTTGCTTGCTTACACAGCCGTAGTAGTACTGGGAGTGTTTGTATGATTACACAGTCATATCTGTACTGGGGGTGTTTGTTTGATTACACAGCCATAGGAGTACTGGGAGTGTTTGCTTGATTACACAGTCATATCAGTACTGGGAGTGTTTGTTTGATTACAGAGCCATATCAGTACTGGGAGTGTTTTCTTTATTACACAGCCGTATCAGTACTGGGAGTGTTTGCTTGATTACACAGCCATATCAGTACCGATAGTGTTTGCTTGATTACACAAACGTATCAGTACTGGGAGTGTTTGCTTGATTACACAGCCATATCAGTACTGGGGTGGGGTCGCTTGATTACACAGCCGTATCTGTACTGGGAGTGTTTGCTTGATTACACAGCCATATCAGTACTGGGAGTGTTTGCTTTATTACACAGCCGTATCAGTCCTGTGAGTGTTTGCTTGATTACACAGCCATATCAGTACTGGGAGTGTTTGCTTGATTACAGAGCCATATCAGTACCGGGAGTGTTTGCTTGATTACACAGTCATATGAGGATTGTGATTGTTTGCTTGATTACACAGCCATATCAGTACTGGTAGTGTTTGCTTGATTACACAGCCATAGCAGTACTGGGAGTGTTTGCCTTATTACACAACCATATCAGTACTGGGAGTGTTTGCTTGATTACACAACCCAGCCATATCAGTACTAGGAGTGATTGTTTGATTACACAACCATATCAGTACAGGAAGTGTTTGCTTGATTACACAACCATATCAGTACTGGGAGTGTTTGTTGATTACACAACCATATCAGTACTGGGAGTGTTTGCTTGATTAAACAACCATATCAGCACTGGGACTGTTTGTTGATTACACAACCATATCAGTACTGTGAGGGTTTCCTTGATTACACAACCATATCAGCACTGGGAGAGTTTGTTGATTACACAACCATATCAGTACTGGGAGTGTTTGCTTGATTACACAAACGTATCAGCACTGGGAGTTTTTGTTGATTACACAACCATATCAGTACAGGGAGTGTTTCCTTGATTACACAACCATATCAGCACTGGGAGTGATTGCTTGATTACACAACCATATCAGTACTGGGAGTTTTTCCTTGATTACACAGCCATATCATTACTGGGAGTGTCTGCTTGATTACACAGCCACCAAATCAGTACTGGGAGTGTTTGCTTGATTACACAGCCATATCAGTACTGAGAGTGTTTGCTTGATTACACAGTCATATCAGTACTGGGAGTTTTTGCTTGATTGCACAGCCATATCAGTACTGTGAATGTTTGCTCGATTTCACTGCCATAACAGTACTTGGAGTGTTTGTTTGATTACATAGCCATATCAGTACTGGGAGTGTTTGCTTGATTACACATCCATATAAGTACTGGGAGTTTTTGCTCGATTACACAACCATATCAGCACTGGCAGTGTTTGCTTGATTACACTACCATATCGGTACTGGAAATTTTTGCTTGATTACACATCCATATAAGTACTGGGAGTGTTTGCTCGATTACACAACCATATCAGCACTGGGAGTGTTTGCTTGATTACACATCCATATCAGTACTGGGAGTTTTTGCTTGATTACACATCCATATAAGTACTGGGGGTGTTTGCTCGATTACACAACCATATCAGCACTGGGAGTTTTTGCTTGATTACACATCCATATAAGTATTGGGGATGTTTGCTCGTTTACACAACCATATCATTACTGGGAGTGGTTGGTCGATTACACTACCATATCAGTGCTGAGAGTTTTTGCTTGATTACACATCCATACAAGTACTGGGAGTGTTTGCTCGATTACACAACCATATCAGCACTGGGAGTTTTTGCTTGATTACACATCCATATCAGTACTGGGGGTGTTTGCTCGATTACACAACCATATCAGCACTGAGAGTTTTTGCTTGATGACACATCCATATAAGTACTGGGAGTGTTTGCTCGATTACACAACCATATCAGTACTTGGAGTGTTTGCTCGATTATACTACCATATCAGTACTGGGAGTGTTTGATTGATTACACAGCCGTATCAGTACTGGGAGTGTTTGCTTGATTACACAGCCATATCAGTACCGAGAGTGTTTGCTTGATTACACAAACGTATTAGTACTGGGAGTGTTTGCTTGATTACACAGCCATATCAGTACTGGGGGTGTTTGCTTGATGACACAGCCGTATCAGTACTGGGAGTGTTTGCTTGATTACACAGCCATATCAGTACTGGGGGTGTTTGCTTGATTACACAGCCGTATCAGTACTGGGAGTGTTTGCTTGATTACACAGCCATATCAGTACTGTGAGTGTTTGCTTGATTACACTGCCATAGCAGTACTGGGAGTGTTTGCCTTAATACACAACCATATCAGTACTGGGAGTGTTTGCTTGATTACGCAACCCAGTCATATCAGTACTAGGAGTGATTGCTTGATCACACAACCATATCAGTACTGGGAGTGTTTGCTTGATTGCACAGCCATATCAGTACTGGGAGTGTTTGCTTGATTACACAACCATATCAGTACTTGGAGTGTTTGCTTGATTACACAACCATATCAGCACTGGGAGTGTTTGCTGATTACACAACCATATCAGTACTGGGAGTGTTTGCTTGATTACACAACCATATCAGTACTGGGAGTGTCTGTTTGATTACACAGCCATATCTGTACTGGGAGTGTTTGCTTGATTACACAGCCATATCAGTACTGGTGGTGTTTGCTTCATTACACAGCCATATCAGTACTGGAATTATCTGCTTGATTACACAGCCATATCAGTACCCAGAGTGTTTGCTTGATTACACAGTCATATCAGCACTGTGAGTGTTTGCTTGATTAAACAGCCATATCAGTACTGGTAGTGTTTGCTTGATAACACAGCCATAGCAGTACTGGGAGTGTTTGCCTTATTACACAACCATATCAGTACTGGGAGTGTTTGCTTGATTACACAACTCAGTCATATCAGTACTAGGAGTGATTGCTTGATCACACAACCATATCAGTACTGGGAGTGTTTGCTTGATTACACAGCCATATCAGTACTGGGAGTGTTTGCTTGATTACACAACCATATCAGTACTGGGAGTGTTCGCTTGATTACACAACCATATCAGCATTGGTAGTGTTTGTTGATTACACAACCATATCAGTACTTGGAGTGTTTGCTTGATTACACAACCATATCAGCACTGGGAGTGTTTGCTGATTACACAACCATATCAGTACTGGGAGTGTTTGCTTGATTACACAACTATATCAGTACTGGGAGTGTTCGTTTGATTACACAGCCATATCTGTACTTGGATTGTTTGCTTGATTACACAGCCATATCAGTACTGGTGGTGTTTGATTGATTACACAGCCATATCAGTACTGGGGGTGTCTGCTTGATTACACAGCCATATCAGTACTGGGAGTGTTTGCTTGATTACACAACCATATCAGGACTGGGAGTGCTTGATTGATTACACAACCATATCAGCATTGTGAGTGTTTGCTTGATTACACAACCATATCAGTACTGGGAGTGTTTGCTTGATTACACAGCCATAGCTGTACTGGGAGTGTTTCCTTGATTAGACAAACCAGCCATATCAGTACTGAAAGTGTTTACTTGATCACACAGCCATATCAGTACTGGAAGTGTTTGCTTGATTACACATTCATATCAGTACTGAGTGTGTTTGCTGGATTACAAAACCATATCAGTACTGGGAATGTTTGCTTGATTACACAACTATATCAGTACTGGGAGTGTTTGCTTGATTACACAACCATATCAGCACTAGGAGTGCTTGTTTGATTACACAACCATATCAGTACTGGGAGTGTTTGATTGATTACACAGCCATATCAGTACTGGGAGTGTTTGCCTCATTACACAGCCATATCAGCACTGTGAGTTTTTGCTTCAATACACAGCCATATCAGCACTGAGTGTGTTTGATTGATTACACAGCCATATCAGTTCTAGGAGTGTTTGTTTATTACACAGCCATATCAGTACTGAGAGTGTTTGCTTTATTACACAGCCATATCAGTACTGGAGGTGTTTGCTTGATTACACAACCATATCAGTACTGGGATGTGTGCTTGATTACACATCCACCATATCAGTACTGGGAGTGTTTGCTTTTTTACACAACCATATTAGTACTGGGAGTGTTTGCTTGATTACACAACCATATCAGTACTGGGAGTTTTTGCTTGATTAAACAGCCATATCATTACTGGGAGTGTTTGCTTGATTACACAGCCATATCAGTACTGGGAGTGTTTGCTTGATTACACAGCCACCATATCAGTACTGGGAGTGTTTGCTTGATTACACAACCATATCAGTACTGGGATTTTTTGCTAGATTACACAGCCATATCATTACTGGGAGTGTCTGCTTGACTACACAGCCACCATATCAGTACTGGGAGTGTTTGCTTGATTACACAGCCATATCAGTACTGGAAGTGTTTGCTAGATTACACAGTCATATCAGTACTGGGAGTTTTTGCTTGATTGCACAGCCATATCAGTACTGGGAGTGTTTGCTCGATTTCACAGCCATGTCAGTACTTGGAGTGTTTGCTTGATTACATAGCCATATCAGTACTGGGAATGTTTGCTTGATTACACATCCATATAAGTACTGGGAGTGTTTGCTCGATTACACAACCATATTAGCACTGGGAGTGTTTGCTTGATTACACTACCATATCAGTACTGGGTGTTTTTGCTTGATTACACATCCATATATGAACTGGGAGTGTTTGCTCGATTACACAACCATATCAGCACTGGGGTTTTTTGCTTGATTACACATCCATATCAGTACTGGGAGCTTTTGCTTGATTACACATCCATATAAGTACTGGGAGTGTTTGCTCGATTACACAACCATAACAGCACTGGGTATGTTTGCTTGATTACACATCCATATACGTACTTGGAGTGTTTGCTCGAGTACACAACCATATCAGTACTGGAAGTGTTTGCTCGATTACACTACCATATTAGTAATGGGACTGTTTGCTTGATTACACATCCATATAAGTACTGGGAGTGTTTGCTCGATTACACAACCATATCAGCACTGGGAGTTTTTGCTTGATTACACATCCATATAAGTACTGGGAGTGTTTGCTTGATTACACAACCATATCAGTACTGGGAGTGTTTGCTCGATTACACTACCATATCTGTATTTGGAGTGTTTGCTTGATTACATAGCCATATCAGTATTGGGAGTGATTGCTTGATTACACAACCATATCAGTACTGGGAGTGTATGTTGGATAGTAAGAATAGGGTATGATTAAAGCTTTGTTTGAATGTTGGTTTACGTCATGTTTAATGCATGCTGGGCTATATATGATGGTTGACGTTTTTGTGATAGTGTCAGACCACCCCATTTTTTATGGGTAAAACCATTCTTGTATACCTCTCGCCATGCGCCATCCATAAGGATAGACACGTTCTCCCTATATGTGGGTATTACAAAAGTTTTAACAAATATCAGCACACACAAAATTATGTGAAATATTTTCTTCAAAAGTTATAAATCTTTTCTTTGAAAGTATGATTTTTAATGTAACTCTAAGAAACACTTGTTTCAAGTAATTCCAGAACCATATTTTTTCTTGTTGCTAAAAATATTGAACCAGATATTCGACGGCTGGTGCGTGAGTGTTAAGGAAATAATCATACCTATATCTTTATCTTGGGCCAACTCATCGTAAGATCCATAAGCCCTCTTGAATTTGAACTTCTCCGCAAGCTTCTGGGCTTTCTCTAGGTCTCGCGATGCCACAGCCACAAACTAATGAAAGTGTCAAACAAATATCGGTACAATTATTTAGATACTACCGTTGTTGAGTCATTACTATTACTTGATAATTGTTAGATTGATAAATCTTCAAAAATAATTTAGAGCGGTAAACAAAAATGCACCAATTTTCAAAGCTTTGCATTTGATGTGACACAGGTCAGGTCCAAGATTTGAGTTCAGGATATTAAACCCGGGATTGGTAATATCTCATCATAATTCGGCAAAAGGTTCATCTTCTCTTTCATGTTCAATACATAACTTTCGCTTTGCCCCACACACCTCCCATCCTCCCATCCATCCCCACCCCTGTTTACATTAAATTTGAGGATATCTTGTTCCATTGTTAGATCATTTAAAAGGACACTGTCCATATGTAAGCAGATATTGAGCATAGCCAAATAACCGTATGATTTGTATTCTGTGAAATGTATACATGAAAACATTAGCACAGACACAGATAAGCCTGTAGTAATACATTCACGAGTTTGAAAAATAAAAGAAGTTTTGTTTATTACATTTTCTGCTGATCACATTAGGTGTTATTGATTGCATCTCTTATGCAATACATATGGCCCGGTCAGTGCAGTCGGTAGCGAGCTTGACTATTGTGATGTTCGACTATTATTACCCGCGAGTGTAAGTTTAGTGTGGGTTACGTTACGAGTTCAACCCCACAAAGCCGTACGTCTTTTTTGTATCGCTATTGAATTCCTTCAGTGTTGGTTTTATTTAGTAAATAAACAATAATGGTTGGTGTGTTATGTTTGTTAATGTAATTATTTTGTGTTTTATAGGCTAAAAATTATGGACATTGTCCCTTTGTCTTTAAATCTAAAGAATAATTATGGTAGAACCAGTGCACTTCCCCAAATCTGTATGGTTCAAACTATTCTTGCTGGATTTTGGTAGTGACACGGCCATGCAGAGGAAGCTTCTTTAGTAATGGTCCTAAAATCAATGTATGCCAACAAATATATATATATAACTCCCCTCATGATCTCTATCACTCACCTCATGATCTTCTGCTGGCAAGTGTTCATGCCCATCTTGTAGCCATTGTCACGTGGAATTATACCTACAAACAAAAATGCAAACTAAAATGAAACTGTTTTACATCCATGGATTTTGAAATTTTTGAAGGTTTTTTAGGTTCATTTATATTTAAATAACACTAATATACACAAAAAAGACCACCAGTTTGCATACACATTAGAATGTCAAGCAATTACACTAACCTGTCAGATTTGACACAAACTCCAGACACCAAATTTTACGGTCACTAAGGGCCAGGTTTTCCCCCACACTCCATTAATCAACACTTAGGCTAGCCCCATGTACAGGTGAACGGATTTTAAATATCTAAGTGTGAATAATTAATCATTTGTTTTAGAAGCAAAACTTATACTGAAACATTTTTTTTAAAAAATCTTCACATTTTCATAAATTATCCTAAACAATTAATTAACATGAACAATTAACACAAACGCTACAGAAAACATCTGAGCCAGAAAACAATTTTAATTATCCAAAACAATTAATTAACATGAACAATTAACACAAACGCTACAGAAAACATCTGAGCCAGAAAAAAATTTTAATTCTCCAAAACAATTAATTAAAATGAAAAATTAACACATACGCTACAGAAAACATCTGAGCCAGAAAACAATTAGTCCAAAACAACTAATTAATTAACTTGCACAATAAACACAAACGCTACAGAAAACATCTGAGCCAAAAAACAATTTTAATTATCCAAAACAATTAATTAACATGAACAATTAACACATATGCTACAGAAAACATCTGAGCCAGAAAACAATGTTAATTATCCAAAACAATTACTTAATTAACATGAACATTTAACACAAAGGCTACAGAAAACATCTGAGCCAGAAAACAATTTTAATTATCCAAAACAATTAATTAATACGAACAATTAACACAAATGCTACAGAAAACATCTGCGCCAGAAAACAATTTTAATTATCCAAAACAATTACTTAATTAATACGAACAATTAACACAAATGCTACAGAAAACATCTGAGCCAAAAAACAATTTTAATTATCCAAAACAATTACTTAATTAATACGAACAATTAACACATATGCTACAGAAAACATTTGAGCCAGAAAACAATTTTAATTATCCAAAAAAAATACTTTATTAACATGAACAATTAACACATATGCTACAGAAAACATCTGAGCCAGAAAACAATTTTAATTATCCAAAAAAAATACTTAATTAACATGAACAATTAATACAAATGCTACAGAAATCATCTGAGCCAGAAAACAATTTTAATTATCCAAAACAATTACTTAATTAACAAGAACAATTATCACAAACGCTACAGAAAACATCTGAGCCAGAAAACAATTTTCATTATCCAAAACAATTAATTAACATGAACAATTAACACAAATGCTACAGAAAACATCTGAGCCAGAAAACAATTTTATTTTTCCAAAACAATTACTTAATTAAAATGAACAATTAACACAAACGCTGCAGAAAACATCTGAGCCAAAAAACAATTTTAATTATTCAAAACAATTAATTAACCTAAACAATTAACACAAATGCTACAGAAAACATCTGAGCAAGAAAACAATTTTAATTATTCAAAACAATTAATTAACATGAACAATTAACACAAATGCTACAGAAAACATCTGAGCCAGAAAACAATTTTAATTATCCAAAACAATGACTTAATTAACATGAACAATTAACACAAACGCTGCAGAAAACATCTGAATCAGAAAATAATTTTAATTATCCAAAACAATTAATTAACATGCACAAATAACACAAACGCTACAGAAAACATCTAAGCCAGAAAACAATTTTAATTATCCAAAACAATTAATTAACACGAACAATTAACACAATTGCTACAGAAAACATCTGAGCCAGAAAACAATTTTAATCATTCAAAACAATTACTTAATTAATATGAACAATTAACACAAATGCTACAGAAAACATCTGAGCCAGAAAACAATTTTAATTATCCAAAACAATTAATTAACATGAACAATTAACACATATGCTACAGAAAACATCTGAACCAGAAAACAATTTTAATTATCCAAAATAAATTAATTAACATGCACAATTAATACAAATGCTACAGAAAACATCTGAGCCAGAAAACAATTTTAATTATCCAAAACAATTAATTAACATGAACAATTAACACAAATGCTACAGAAAACATCTGAGCCAGAAAACAATTATACTGAAACAATGCATGACCTACACAATCGTTTCTAAATTCAAGAAATCCTTAAAACCTACAAATGCTCTGAATGTAGTACCTGATGGCCTTGATAAAATTATCAAATGTGGTTACATAAAAAGATAACAATTGCCCTTATTTACTTAAAGGCACTATAGTCAATCAGGAAGAGTTACGGGTGTCGGTGTCAGATCAAACATTTTCATTAACAATAATTACAAAACTGAAGCGCATTAAGAGTGCTCCAGATAAGACGCGTATCTGCATAATTCCGCATATTTTTTTCACGAAAAACGCATTAAAAATAACATTAATGAATACAAAAATGCATTAAAATATCGCCGATAAATATTGAGCATTAAATTCCCGCATACACACTTAATAGCTTAGAAAAATAGAGTGCACCCAGTCATACTCAACGGATGCTTATTGAAGTCTAAGGCAGTGAATGACAATATGACAATCAAGTGCCTTCAGATATCAGTAGTAGATGCTTGCAAGAAAAAAAAGCATTTTTGTCGGCTGTGACACAACTTAATTCCATTTTAAAAAAGACAGATGCAATGATGAATATATATGTAAGGGGAAGAGGAAATCGCAGTATTTTTATGATAATGAATAAAGAGAAAACATTTTACATTAATGCTTTGGCCAAAACTTGCTTTTAAGAATACGCATTTGTAATTATAAATAAGTACTTTGTTTCAGTCATACAACACTGATTGTCGTGATACTTTATCCAGAGCACAGCAATAAGATGGTTTACATTAATATTTGGATTGACACCAATCTCTCTTCCGGATGGTCTCAGTCTATTTTAGATCTGATAAATTAAGGCTAACTATAAACAATTGTTGGTTTGCTGTTTTCCTTTTCCCTGCATAAAACTACCTTGATAGACAAAGCACTATGTATAAAATTATCAAATGTGGCTGCACACAAAGATAACAATTGCCCTTATTTACTTAAAGGCACTGTAGTCAATCAGGAATATATACGGGTGTCGGATTCAGATCAAATATTTTCATTAACAATAATTACAAAACTGAAGCGCATTAACAGTGCTCCAGATAAGTCGCGTATCTGCATAATTAAAAATAAGATTAATGCGTACAAAATGCATTAAAATATCACCGATAAATATTGAGAACCTAATTCCCGCATACACCTTAATAGCTTAGAAAAATAGAGTGCACCCATATTAGGATTTTTGATTTATTAACCCTTAACCCGCTAAGCATGACTATAATAGCATTTGCGTCCATTGTAATCTACCCACATAAACATTGTCTGCGTTTTTATGTGGGTGCTGTTAGCGGTCAGGAGAAGTTCTTATATCCGAAAATAGAAAATAACAAAGGAATATTGAAAGCAATATTTGAATTAAAATTGTTTTCTGACTCAGATTTTTTCCGTAGCGTTTGTGGTAATTGTTAGGATAATTTATGAAAATGTGAAGATTTTTAAAAACGCAGACAGTTTTTATGTGGGTGCTGTTAGCGGTTTTGTTGGGTCTTACCCCAGGCGATTTACAATCATCATTGGATAAGCTAAAATAATACTAACGGAACTTACGACGTTGTATTTCGCATATTTACTCTAATAGATAGTGTGACAACAAGACAATAAAACTGTTTTGTCTTTATCTCAAATCTAATTTCAAATCTCTTATATTATTGGAGGTTACAGGGTTCAATCCTCCGTGGTGCCACTGAGTTTCGTCGGTGTGTTCTTGGGCAAGACACTTTCCCTTAGCCTCGTCCGTCGGATGGGGACGTAAACCGGGCGGTCCCGTGTATCGGTCTATCCTCCGAGCACGTTAAAGAACCATAGGAATCTATTCGTTAATAAGAGTAGGGCAGGTTCCCGGATTCCTATGTATCCTTCCCCTCTCTCTGGGCGGCTCTAAATAACCTATACTGTGTTGATGAGCCGTTAAACAACATTCAATTCAATTCAATTCTTATATTATTGTATAGTCCATGCGATATATGATGTATTAGATGAATACTATTCAGATTTAATCACTTATGCTCAATTAAAGCATGTTATATGTGGGAGTGTACCTTAAAATGCTACTGAAAGGTAAAATAAATGCATACTCAAAAAATTGCCTATACTACACTATTATATACACCTAATTCCACGCAATATTTCAGATATATCTCAAGTTGTTTTTACGAAAAAAATACGACTTTTATTACAGAAAGGACAATGCTGTCGTGTAGTAGACCTTTTAACCAAAGTATGCTTTGTGACACGAAATTCATAAATGTTGAAGTTTCGCTTTAAATAGTCAATCCATTTCAGTATTATGTTAAGAGGTTATAAGAATCTTTCATGGGTATCCGGTGAAGATAGGGAATTCCAACCCTCGGTGTAAGTGTTTTTATCGGAACCGAGGCTTGGAATTCCCTATCTGAACCGAATACCCATGATAGATTCTTTTTCTTGCATATCAAAGACATGTTGTGCGTTAACGCCTCCAGCTACTTGCGTTCTGCATGTTTTCCTGCATACCGGATGTTGGCGCGCGTGAATTTTTTATCTCGACCCTAGGGTGAGATGGAAATATCTACCCCCGGTAAAATGACGGATATCCTTGTCCGGTATGCAAGAATGCAACGTCTAAAGCCGAATTTTAGGCTATTTTAAGAATATTTGTGTTTCTTTGGTTTAATATTATAACAAAATAACATATACAATAATAACTCAATAAAATAGTATATTGGTACAATAACAACAATACATGCGGTCAATATTACTTGATTTCTAGACATGATTATGATGTATTTTATATTGTAACGAATGTGTGGTGAATGACTTGTAAAATAAAAAACAATTAAAAAAATAACATTTTCTGTGTGTTTTAATCATACTATTTCATATATTTCAACTATTTACATTTTAAAAAACAATGGCATTGAAGTTCAAAATAAATTTAGAAAAAAAATGAATCTGATAAATAACTTTTCGAAATGGTTGTATTAATAGTGTATTTTATATAATTATGTTTACCTCCGAATGCAACACATGGAACCTTCTCTTCCATCTACCGAATGTCCGTTCAATGGTGACACGTGTGCCTGTATGGGCTTTCTGGTATCTCAGCCTTGCTGGAGTGTCTACCAGTATAAAGGGAGTTTGCAGGAAGGGTCTGCAAGGATATCTATTTAATAAAAAAAAAATCATGTATATATGTGCATGTGGTTTTACATGACGTTAACACACCTTATTTGGCTATGTCGGGACATCGGACAGCAACCTATGAGGTAGATGAGATAAAGGATGAAGTTTCTCCATCAAACATGCCTCTACTATGGAGCTAACCCACGGGGCAGATGTTCTTTTTTTTTTTATTATGTAATGTGAATTCTCTATCGTATCTCTATCGTATCGCATATACGTATAGCTATACGCTATGGTTTTTGTTTTCGACGGAAAGGCCCGAAGATATCCGATTTATTCAATAGCTTAACGAGCTTGGTATGATCCGTTCACCGAAATCAAATAGTTTTATGGAGGTGCCCGATTGGTTTAAGGCGTCTGCTACTGGGCGTCCTTGGACTGCAGCTTCGAATCCATTGGTAAGTGGTTAGAACAAAATAATTTCCAACAATATGATATTTTATGATACACTGGTGAAGGGTGTAGAAGGGAGCTGGACCAAAGAAAACGATCATAAAGCGTTTTTTCAGCCCACACATATTGTTCTTATTGTTTAAATGGGTGTATAGAGGACTTAAACCTATATTATGGCAACCAGGGTCATTCAAATACATTTATCGATATATCGTGTGGTCACGAAACATCATATTGATGTTTTCTTGGTGTGAATTTAGTTCAGAATCAACTTTTAAATAAATGAAATAAAACATCCTACGGACCGAACCTATTATTTTTGACCGATGGAACAGAAACGGACAATTTTATCTCATTTCATGGAGGTAAACTAACCCGCTGTCTCCAAGAATAACTCCATCCGAAAACGTTCTGTGTTGTGCCTCCAACTTCTGCCTCAGTCCAGAGGTCCTGAATACGTGACTGTCATGAGCTGACCCAGGCCAACTAGCAAAAAAGCTGGTGAATTTACCTGAAAAACAAACCAAACACATTGTGATTGATAGACTGATAGACCCTGTGATGTGTAAACTCGTTTTTCTTCTTCAGACTTCATTACGCGGACCGAATATTACATTTCGTACCCCAGGGGCTGGGTGGGGGGGATGTGTAATAAAAAAAAATCGAGTGTGTGGTGGCGGGGGTGGTGCGGTGTTTGAGGCATAGAGTCATAGCTATATGTGTAAGAATTGAGCAAAACAACACAGAAATATGTATGTAAAAAAATGTGTAATAAAAAAACGAGTTTCGAGTGGGGATGGGGGAAACTTGAGGCGGTGTGGGCGGGGTGGGGGAGGTCAGGTAGCGGAGAGGGGGCAACATAGATATGCGTGTAAGAATTGACCGAAACAACACAGAAATATGTAAAAAAAAAATCGAGTTTCGAAATAGTAGGGTGGTGGAGGCGTGGGGGACATGGTTACATAATTAAGTGTAAGAATTGCCACAAAAAAAAAAGGTGTAATAAAATAAGTTTTCGAGTGTGTGGGTGTTTGTGTGTGGGGGTGGTGGGGTGGTGGGGGTGAGGGGGAGGGTGGGGGGGGGGGTGCATAGCTGTATGTGTAATAATTGAGCAAAACAACATAGAAATATGTATGTAAAAAAATGTGTAATAAAAACGAGTTTCGAGTGGGAATGGGGGAAACTTGAGGCGGTGTGGGCGCGGGTATGGGGGGAGGGGAGGTCAGGTAGCGGAGAGGGGGCAACATAGATATGTGTGTAAGAATTGACCGAAACAACACAGAAATATGTAAAACAAAAATCGAGTTTCGAAATAGTAGGGTGGGGGACATGGTTATTTGTGTAAGAATTGCAAAACAACAAACAGAAATGTGTAAAAAAAAAAAGAGGGGGTGGGGGCATGTAGTGGGGAAGGGAAGTGAGGGACGGCAAACGGGAAGGGGCGGGGAGGAAGGAGCCCCATGCCCATAAAGTATGAATAAGATGCATAATGCTATAAGAAATCCCAAATCAAAATACAAATGTAATACGGGTATGCATGGGAATGAATATGTTAAATACTCACTAACTGACGATATTAATTTTCATTTTCGTAGTGCGTCAAACTTGAATTTTGTCTCCAAGATTGCGGACGGCGCCATTTTGAGACTTCCGGTCGCATTTTTGACCAGCTTCCTGTCTCACGGTGAAGTCACGCAGACGTGATTATCAGTTGAAAGCCAAAAGTAACTTACCGGAGTTTCATTGTTAACAGAAATAATTAATTTTGAACGATGCTTACATTTTTATGAAGGATTGCGTGTACCCAGGAGTTTTCTATATGTTTTTGAGTATTTCTAAGACTCTGAAGCGCTTCAATTTTGAAGCGTCTGTGATCGGTGTAGATGTACGTTTCGCACGTCGTAATCGGTATAGATCGTACGTTTCACACGTCGTACAGAAAGTTTCCACGGCGCGTTTGCGTTCTCTACGTCGTGCGACCGTTACATGTCACAGGCCTTATTTTCCGCTATTTTTACGGAAAATACGAATTAAGTGACCTTGCTGTGCAATGTTTTCGTTTAATAAACAAACAAATTAACGCAGTTCTGTTGCATATTCCTTGTTAGCGTTTCTAAAATAAACAAATGTACTTATAAAGGGAGACTAATCTCTTGACTGTTTAAAAATGACAGGTTCAAAACACGGCGAGATTTCCGGGTTCTCCATCGAATTTTAAATGGGTTCCAAGTAGGTGAGGTTTACTGCAATAAAATACATTTTTGAGACGGAATGGGTCGAATTTCGACCCCTTATAACAAAATATGATACCAGCAATTGTGATTAAGAAGAGTTTATTTTAGTTAGAAGAGTATATGACTGAACAAAATATGTGTTTCCAGTAAAGAGATCTTACATAAAATAAGGAAAAGGCTAGACAAATACACATATGTTTACATTAATAGCAAGTTAAAAATGTAACAATAAGGCCACAAAAAATTAATTACCTGGTTCTCAGGCCACTTTTTCTGAGAAGAGATGCGGGCGGGCGCATTTTTTTTTACAATTTTACACTGGTCAACAGACACGCGGGCGATTTTTTTTTATCCAAACTTTTAATTCCAATACATGTATTGATGCAAAATTTCTCGAAATGCATGTGCAATAACCAGTTGGATCAGCTCATCTCTATTGTCGATCATTACCTTATCATTTCTTCCCGACTTATGCTTATTTCACACACAATAAGTCCGTATATTTGTATTTATTGCATGTTGTTGTGAGACTTTGTCGATTAGACGCTTGAATAAATCGCCTGTTCTGTAGCACCTACTAGTTCCAAGCGTCTCAAGCGTCTGACTCTCCTAGATTGGTACCCGTACGACTGCAAAACTCACAAGCTAGCGAGCAGAGCGGCAGATAGTCGGCCGCGCACCAGTCTACCGACAAGGGGATTCCCCATGAGGTGGTTGCATGTAAAAACCGGAACACACTTTTATGAGGAACTTTTTTTTCGAAATTTCGGTAGCGCATTTCCAATTTTTATTTTATTACTTTTGAGATAAAATCGGCAATGCGGCACCAAAAAAAGACATGCGGGCGGGCCTGAGAACCAGGTAATTATTTTTTTATGGCCTAATGTTTTAATATGAAACAGGAACTGACTAGATCACAGGCAAAGTACTTTGATACAATGAATGATTAATTGTGTATGGAATGGATGGGGACTGGAGTAAGAATTTGATAAGAACAGGTAACAAAGATTAATTAAATATTCTCAAGAACACTAAACAGATAACAAAAAAGTAATTTCACTAATAACAGTTTAAGAGATGAAAAAATACTTGCCCCTCCCCCTCCTCATCACCACCAGAGCCTTTTACTAGGTTCAGGGCTTTTTTCAAGGAAACTTGGAAAAGGCCTAGGCCTGCTGAATTTGGGAAAAAGAGGCGCGTAACTATCCAAATTGGGAAAAAAAATAGTGTGATTTTTGTTGTTTTGGGAGATGTTTTTTTAAGGGAAATTTCATTAAAATGTACTTTTAGGTAAAATATTGATTAGGTTTTATAACTGAGTTATTTTAACATACAAACTATGTAAAGTATGCCACTTAATTACCAAAAATGGGGAAAACTGCATGATTTTCGAAGTAATTTGGGTGGGGAACTGGCCTTATACGGACAGCTGCGAACAAAGGGTTAAACGGCCTCGACTACCTACCTACTACTACCTATGAGTCTCATTTATTAAACATAGAAAAAACATACTATGTATTTTGATGGGTATTTATGCCAACAAACAGAACCTTGATATATTTCAATTGTTGGACATGCTAGAATAAATAATAAACATGTTGCTAGATTCTTTGAGATTATCTACAGTGGTTCGGTCAGAGAAGGCTCGGATTACAAATAAACATGTGTTCACCGTGACCGGACCATCTCCTTTAAAACGCTGCCGACATATTTTATGAGAATAAAACGAATCTAATTTTTCCGAAAACTGTTCAGTTTATTAGCCACCGAAAATTGAAATACAAGGACTCACACAAAAACTGCACCAAAATGCTTGTTCATATTTTCTGTGTAAAGAAAAAGATTAAATAAAGTCTGCACTCAAATCTATCCGTATCTAATTGTTCTCGAGTTCAAAGTCTTATTACAGATACAAAATAAAACAAAAAGCTGACCTTCCTACCCACTACTTATTGTTGCAGTAAACACGGGTATTATTTTATTAGGCCTTACAAATATATTTATTTACATATTTGTGTAAAGATCTATCTATAACTATTTCCTGACTTTAAGATCTGATGTAATTTAGAGTTACTAACCCTTGATATTGAGATGGGTAAAAAGTGTACATGCTATCAAATTGCTTTGCCCGTTACATAGGTAGTGCCTATTTCATATTACATATAATTGTAAACACAGCTGACACGCAACCCTTTATGTGGGATGCCGACGCTGACGCAGGAGTGATAATAAGCTCTTTTATTCTTTGAATAGTCGAGTATTCTTTGAATAGTCGAGTTAAAAATGTATTTTTCTAAAGAAACCTTGATGTTGAAAAGACAATGAACTATTCACTGCCACTAATACTCCAATTCTCCTCCATTTAGGGACCGATCTTGTTTTTATCAAGAATAGGAGTGGAGGTTTTTCCCCCACCCACCAAGTCACCTCTCAATGTTTTCAGCCACCGTTTCGAGGGTGTGTGGTATGGGGTTGAGGGGGATGGGTGTGGGCAACAGCGACTAGCATACCACAGAGGGAGATTAGTCATCAGGATATATTTTTTTTATCACTCCAAGTCGGATTATTTTTTCAGAATAAATGCCCAGTCCCCTACCAAAAATATGACTATCGCTCCCTTAATCCAAAATGTTATTTTATCAGTGATGTAAGCATAAAATACAAACGCTTCCTCCACTATCTATCACGGAATCAACGCATTTTTATCACTCATTTGACTTATTTAATGCAGATTTATAAACAAAAATAATGATTAAATGCAGCAGCTGATTGGACATAAAGTTATGTAAGTAAATAAAAACTTGAATGTATTATAAAGACTAAATAATGTATGATAAAGTGGGTGGGGTAACGTAAACAAGGTAAACAAACCTTCGTGATCACATACTGCCTGGATATTAACACTGTGAAAACCTTTCCTGTTGATAAAGGATGGCTCATCTTCCCTTGGTCCTTGAATCCTGACATGGGTACCATCTATGCATCCAACCACATTTGGAAACCCCTTCTTCCGGAAGAAGGCCCGTTTGATCGCTGTCTTCTCTTCTAGGGTTGGCCATGTTACAAAGTCTTTAAAATGTTTTAACAGGGAATTGGTCACATCCTCTATGGCCCTACTCACTGTCCCTTTATTAAATCCCATTGTGTCTCCTATAACTTCTAAAAAGTTCCCTGATGCATAAAAACGTAGAGCTATCATAAGTTGATCTCTAACTGACAACGCATTTCCTCTTGAAGTTGGATGTTCAAGGTCTTCTTTCAACAGATCCTCAAGAAAATCCAAACTGTCATGTCCAAACCGGTAACGACTTCTCATTTCTTCGTCTGATAACCTATCTAAATGTGTTGTTCTTCGATATTCTCGTGGCTTTCGCAAATTCGCTTGAAAGAAAGCGGCCATCTTGGATAAAGATAACGCTAGCGTTAAAATCTAATTGAGGTACATTACCACAATTAAATTAGACCGTTAAATTAGCTATTTAACGCACTGTCAAAAGTAACGTTGATTTGAACAACAGGTTTAATGCTACGTTAAAAGTAACGTAACGTTAAACCTTACTTAACGTAGCGTTACATTTAACGCCTCTTTGAACAACTGGCCCCTGGAGAAGTTCTTAAATCCTAATCAGACATTTATAACGACATTGAGAAGTCGGTGCTAATCAGTACACTCCAGATCTGATCTGGGTTGTTATCTGATTGTTTATACTATTGTTTAAGGTTTCAGTAGCCGTTGCGATTTAGAGCTCTAACTCACATATTAATATTTCTATTTGAAGTACTTTTTAGACAACATGTCAAGATTAGCACCGGTCGCTCAGTTTTTACTGTGTATAAATGTGTGTGATAACAATATTTTTAGAAAATGATTTTATAAATTTAAACAGTGATATATGTGTAAGCATTGACTACTGGACCTACTGCTGTGGCTTTTTGCGAGTCTTATGACACGGCTGTGGCAGTCGGTTCAGATGCTCAATATTTTAACATTGTAAACAGTCATATGTATATTGATATTGTATAGTCTCTTGTAATTCTAAAAATAATGGCGCAGTTGTATTTTATGAATTGTTGCATTGTAGATAATAGTGTACTGTGATGAGACTTAAATAAACTATTAAACTTTGGATTAATTCAGGCTGAAGCAGAGCTGTAGATAATTTTAGACTGCAATGACTATTTACTCATGATATTCAAAAATCATTGAGTAACAAGGAACACATTCAGAGTGAAAAACATTTTTAAAAAAGTCATGCTTTCAAAATGGAATATAAATAAACAACCATTCTGATTAAATGGGTGTTGAGTAGAACGAAACACTGTATGGCCTTTGTTCTTAATATAAGACCCATGCCAAGAACAATTAATTTTCATCATGTAATTTCCATAATAAACTGTTCCATAGGACAATACATACAAAAATAATACCCATGACTTTTAAAAGTTTTGAGTATTTATAGTAACTTGATGAGTAAAGATACTCACAGTTTGAAAAAAACTGAGGTTTTTGTTAGAAAAAAAAGGTAAGAGTAAAATACTCAGAAACTCAGCTTCTCTACAGCTCTGACTAAGTCTATAATCATTTACATAGTGCTTTGTCTATAAAGGTGGTTTTCTGCAGGGAAAAGGAAAACATCAAACCAACAATTGTTTATGGTTAGCCTTAATTTTATCAGACCTCAAATAGACTTGAGACCATCTGGAAGAGTGATTGGTGTCAATCCAAATAATAATGTAAACTATCTTATTGCTCTGCTCTGGGCAAGCTTTCACGACAATCAGTGTTGTATGCATGAAACAAGTACGTATTTACATTTACAAATGCGTATTCTTAAAAACAGGTTTTGGATTCAATAATCATCTATTGAGTTTAAGTGGGTTCACTCTATTTTTCTAAGCTATCAAGATGTATGCGGGAATTAGGTTTTCAATATTTATCGGTGATATTTTAATGCATTTTTGTACGCATTAATCTTATTTTTAATGCGTTTTTGGTGAAAAAATATGCGGAATT
This sequence comes from Cyrtodaria siliqua, assembly GCA_037043455.1. Classification (NCBI taxonomy): domain Eukaryota; kingdom Metazoa; phylum Mollusca; class Bivalvia; order Adapedonta; family Hiatellidae; genus Cyrtodaria; species Cyrtodaria siliqua. The sequence goes on along the minus strand of JAWPHD010000791.1, from coordinate 339,252 downwards.
ATGCAGATACGCGTCTTATCTGGAGCACTGTTAATACGCTTCAGTTTTGTAATTATTGTTAATGAAAATGTTTGATCTGACTCCGACACCCGTAACTCTTCCTGATTGACTACAGTGCCTTTAAGTAAATAAGGGCCTTGTTATCTTTGTGTGCAGCCACATTTGATAATTTTATACATAGTGCTTTGTCTATCAAGGTAGTTTTATGCAGGGAAAAGGAAAACAGCAAACCAACAATTGTTTATGGATAGCCTTTATTTTATCAGATCTAAAATAGACTTGAGAGTTTGGTGTCAATTCAAATATTAATGTAAACCATCTTATTGCTGTGCTCTGGATAAGCTTTCACGACAATCAGTGTTGTATGCATGAAACAAAGTACTTATTTATAATTACAAATGTGTATTCTTAAAAACAAGTTTTGGACAAAGCATTAATGTAAAATGTTTTCTCTTTATTCATTTTCATAAAAATACTGCGATTTCCTCTTCCCTTTACATATATATTCAACATTGCTTCTGTCTTTTTTAAAATGGAATTAAGTTGTGTCTCACAGCCGACAAAAATGCCTTTTTTCTTGCAAGCATCTACTACTAATATCTGGAGGCACTTGATTGTCATATTGTCATTCACTGCCTTAGACTTCAATAAGCATCTATTGAGTATGACTGGGTGCACTCTATTTTTCTAAGCTATTAAGTGTGTATGCAAGAATTCGGTTCTCAGTATTTATCGGCGATATTTTAATGCATTTGTGTACGCATTAATCTTATTTTTAATGCGTTTTTCGTGAAAAAAAATATGCGGAATTATGCAGATACGCGTCTTATCTCGAACACTGTTAATGCGCTTCAGTTTTGTAATTACTGTTAATGAAAATGTTTGATCTGACTCCGACATCCGTAACTCTTCCTGATTGACTACAGTGCCTTTAAGTAAATAAGGGCAATTGTTATCTTTGTGTGTAGTCATATTTGATAATTTTATCAAGGACATCAGGTACAACATTCAGAGAATTTGTAGGTTTTAAGGATTTCTTAAATTTAAAATCGATTGTGTAGGTAAGGCATTGTTTGAGTATTTATTAAGTATAATTGTTTTATGGCTCAGATGTTTTCTGTAGCATTTGTGTTAATTGTTCATGTTAATTAAGTAATTGTTTTGGATAATTGAAATTGTTTTCTGGCTCAGATGTTTTCTGTAGCATTTGTGTTAATTGTTCATGTTGATTAAGTAATTGTTTTGGATAATTAAAAATGTTTTCTGGCTCAGATGTTTTCTGTAGCATTTGTGTTAATGTTCATGTTAATTAAGTAATTGTTTTGGATAATTAAAATTGTTTTCTGGCTCAGATGTTTTCTGTAGCATTTGTGTTAATTGTTCTTGTTAATTAAGTAATTGTTTTGGACATTTGGATAATTAAAATTGTTTTCTGGCTCAGATGTTTTCTGTAGTATTTGTGTTAATTTTTCATGCTAATTAATTGTTATGGATAATTAAAATTGTTTTCTGGCTCAGATGTTTTCTGTAGCGTTTGTGTTAATTGTGCATGTTAATTAAGTAATTGTTTTGGATAATTAAAATTGTTTTCTGGCTCAGATGTTTTCTGTAGCGTTTGTGTTAATTGTGCATGTTAATTAAGTAATTGTTTTGGATAATTACAATTGTTTTCTGGCTCAGATGTTTTCTGTAGCGTTTGTGTTAATTGTGCATGTTAATTAAGTAATTGTTTTGGATAATTAAAATTGTTTTCTGGCTCAGATGATTTCTGTAGCGTTTGGGTTAATTGTTCATGTTAATTAATTGTTATGGATAATTAAAATTGTTTTCTGGCTCAGATGTTTTCTGTAGCGTTTGTGTTAATTGTTCTTGTTAATTAAGTAATTGTTTTGGATAATTAAAATTGTTTTCTGGCTCAGATGATTTCTGTAGCGATTGTGTTAATTGTGCATGTTAATTAATTAATTGTTTTGGATAATTAAAATTGTTTTCTGGCTCAGATGTTTTCTGTAGCATTTGTGTTAATTGTTCTTGTTAATTAAGTAATTGTTTTGGATAATTAAAATTGTTTTCTGGCTCAGATGTTTTCTGTAGCATTTGTGTTAATGTTCATGTTAATTAATTGTTATGAATAATTAAAATTGTTTTCTGGCTCAGATGTTTTCTGTAGCGTTTGTGTTAATTGTGCATGTTAATTAAGTAATTATTTAGGAAAATTAAAATTGTTTTCTGGCTCAGATATTTTCTGTAGCGTTTGTGTTTATTGTGCATGTTAATTAAGTAATTATTTTGGATAATTTATGAAAATGTGAAGATTTTTTAAAAAAATGTGTTTCAGTATTAGTTTTGCTTCTAAAACAACTGATTAATTATTCACATGTGGATATTTAAAATCCGTTCACCTGTAAATGGGGCTAGCCTAATTGTTGATTAACGGAGTGTGGGGGGAAAACCTGGTCAAGCCCTTAGTGACCGTAACATTTGGTGTCTGGATTTTGTGTCAAATCTGACAGGTTAGTGTAATTGCTTGATATTCTAACGTGTATGCAAACTGGAGGTCTTTTTAGTGAAATTAGTGTAATGAAAATATAAATAACCCTGAAAACCCTTAAAAAATTTCAAAATCCATGGATGTAAAATAGTTTCATTTTATTTTGAATATTTGATTGTAGGTATAATTCCACGTGACAATGGCTACAAGATGGGCATGTGTCGGACCAGGGAAAATATCGTCAGATTTCTTTACGGCAATACAGGAAAATTTGCCAGCAGAAGATCATGAGGTGAGTGATAGAGATCATGAGGGGAGTTATATATATATGTGTTGGCATACAATGATATAAGGACCATTACTAACGAAGCTTCCTCTGCACGTCTGTGCCACTACCAAAATCTAGCAAGAATAGTTTGAAACATACAGTTTTGGGGAAGTGCACTGGTTCTACCATAATTATTCTTTAGATTTAAAGACAAAGGCACAATGCCCATAACTTTTAGCCTATAAAACACAAAATAATTACATTGATAAACATAACACACCAACCATTATTGTTTATTTGCTAAATAAAACCAAAACTGACGGAATTCAATAGCGGTACAAAAAAGACGTACCGCTTTGTGGGGTTGAACTCGTAACGTAACCCACACTAAACTAATAATAGTCGAACATCACAATAGTCAAGCTCGCTACCGACTGCACTGACCAGGCCATATGTATTGCATAAGAGATACAATAAATAAAATCTAATGTGATCAGCAGAAATGCAAGTAATGTGGGTCCCACATTATTTACAAATAGTAAACACAACTTCTTTAATTTTTCAAACTCGCGAATGTATTACTACAGGATTATCTGGGTCTATGCTAATGTTTTCATGTATACATTTCACTGAAAACAAATCATACGGTTATTTGGCTATGCTCAATATCTGCTTACATATGGACAGTGTCCCTTTAAATGATCTAGAAATAGAAAAAGATATCCTCAAATTCCATGTAAGCAGGGATGGGGATGGATGGGAGGAGGGGAGATGTGGGGGGCAAAGCGAAAGTTATGTATTGAACATGGAAGAGAAGATGAACATTTTGCCGAATTATGATGAGAAATTACCAATCCCGGGTTTAATGTCATGAACTCAAATCCTGGACCTGACCTGTATCACATCGAGTGCAAAGCTTTGAAAATTGGTGCATTTTTGTTTACCGCTCTAAATTATTTTTGAAGATTTATTAATCTAACCATTATCAAGTAATGGTAATGACTCATCAACGGTAGTATCCAAATAATAGTACCAATATTTGTTTGACACTTCCATTAGTTTGTGGCTGTGGCATCGCGAGACCTAGAGAAAGCCCAGAAGTTTGCGGAGAAGTTTAAATTCAAGAGGGCTTATGGATCTTACGATGAGTTGGCCCAAGATAAAGATATAGGTATGATTATTTAACACTCACGCCCCAGCCGTCGAATATCTGGTTCAACATTTTAGCAACAAGAAAACATATGGTTCTAGAATAACTTGGAAAAAGTGTTTCTTAGAGTTACATTAAAAATCATACTTTCAAAGAAAAGATTTATAACTTTTGAAGAAAATATTTCACATGATTTTGTGTGTGCTGATATTTGCTAAACTTGTGTAATACCTAGATATAGTGAAAACGTGTCTATCCTTTTGGATGGCGGATGGCGGGAGGTATACAAGAATGGTTTTACCCATAAAAAATGGATCGGTCTGCCAATATCACAAAAAAGTCAACCATCATATATAGCCTAGCATGCATTAAACAGGACGTAAACCAACATCCAAACAAAGCTATAAACACACCCTATTATTACTATCCAACATATACTCCCAATACTGATATGGCTGTGTAATCAAGCAAACACTCCCAGTACTGATAGGGTTGTGTAATCAAGCAAACACTTCAAGTACTGATATAGCTGTGAAATCAAGCAAACACTCCCAATACTAATATGGCTGTGTAATCAAGCAAACACTCCCAGTACTGATATGGCTGCGTAATCAAGGAAACACTCCCGGTACTGATATGGTTGTGTAATCAAGTAAACACTCCCAGTACTGATATGGTTGTATAATCAAGCAAACACTCCCAGTACTGATATGGCTGTGTAATCAAGCAAACACTCCCAATACTGATTTGGTTGTGTAATCAAGCAAACACTCCAAGTACTGATATGGCTGTGTAATCAAGCAAACACTCCCACTACTGATATGCCTGTGTAATCAAGCAAACACTCCCAGTACTGATATGGTTGTATAATCAAGCAAACACTCCCAGTACTGATATGGCTTTGCAATCAAGAAAACACTACAGGTACTGATATGGCTGTGTAATAAAGCAAACACTCCAAGTACTGATATGGCTTTGTAATCAAGCAAACACTCCCAGTACTGATATGGCTGTGTAGTCAAGCAAACATTCCAAGTACTGATATGGTTGTGTAATCAAGCAAACACTCCCAGTACTGATATGGCTGTGTAGTCAAGCAAACACTTCAAATACTGATATGGCTGTGTAATCAAGCAAACACTCCCAATATTGATATGGCTTTGTAATCAAGCAAACACTCGCAGTACTGATATGGTTGTGTAATCAAGCAAACACTCCCAGTACTGATATGGCTGTGTAGTCCAGCAAACACTCCCAGTACTGATATGGCTGTGGAATCAAGCAAACACCCACAGTACTGATATGGCTGTGTAATCAAGCAAACACACCCAGTACTGATATGGCTGTGTTATCAAGCAAAGACTCAAGAACTGATATGGTTGTGTAATCAAGCAATTACTTCCAATAGTGATATAGCTATGTAATCAAGCAAACATTCCAAGTACTGATATGGCTGTGAAATCAAGCAAACACTCCCAGTACTGATATGGCTGTGTAATCAAGCAAACACTACCAGTACAGATATGACTATGTAATCAAGCAAACACTCCAAGTACTGATATGGTTGTGTAATAAAACAAACACTCAAGTGCTGATATGGCTGTGTAATCAAGCAAACACATCCAGTACTGATATGGTTGTGTAATCAAGCAAACACCACCAGTACTAATATTGTTGTGTAATAAAGCAAACACTCCCAGTACTGATATGGTGGCTGTGTAATCAAGCACACCTCCCAGTACTGATATGGTTGTGTAATCAAGCAAACACTCCTAGTACTGATATGACTGTGTAATCAAGCAAACACTCCCAGTACTGCTATGGCTGTGTAATCAGGCAAACATTCCCTGTACTGATATGTCTGTGTAATCAAGCAAACACTCCCAGTACTGTTATGGCTGTGTAATCAAGCAAACACTCCCAGTACTGATATGGCTGTGTAATCAAGTAAACACCCCCAGTACTGATATGGCTGTGTAATTCAAGCAAGCACTCCTAGTACTGATATGGCTGTGTAATCAAGCAAACACTCAGAGTGCTGATATGGCTGTGTTGTGTAATCAAGCAAATACTCCCAGTACTGATATGGCTGTGTAATCAAGCAAACATTCCCAGTACTGATATGACTACGTAATCAAGCAAACACTCCAAGTACTGATATGGTTGTGTAATAAAACAAACACTCAAGTACTGATATGGCTGTGTAATCAAGCAAACACTCCCAGTACTGATATGGTTGTGTAATCAAGCAAACACTCCCAGTACTGATATGGTTGTGTAATCAAGCAAACACTCCCAGTACTGATATGGTTGTGTAATCAAGCAAACACTCCCAGTACTGATATGGATGTGTGATAAAACAAACACACCAAGTACTGATATGGTTGTGTAATAAAGCAATTACTCCGAGTACTGACATGGTGGCTGTGTAATCAAGCACACATCCCAGTACCGATATGGTTGTGTAATCACGCAAACACTCCTATTACTGATATGACTATGTAATGAAGCACATACTCCAAGTACTGCTATGGCTGTGTAATCAAGCAAACACTCCCAGTACTGATATGGCTTTGTAATCAAGCAAACACTCCCAGTACTGCTATGGCTGTGTAATCAAGTAAACACTCCCAGTACTGATATGGCTGTGTAATCAAGTAAACACCCCCAGAACTGATATGGCTGTGTAATTCAAGCAAACACTCCCAGTACTGATATGGCTGTGTAATCAAGCAAACACTCACAGTGCTGATATGGCTGGGTTGTGTAATCAAGAAAACACTCCCAGTAGTGATATGGCTGTGTAATAAAGCAAATACCCACAGTGCTGATATGGTTGTGTAATCAAGCAAACACTACCAGTACTGGTATGGCTGTGTAATCAAGCAAACACTCCCAGTTCTGATATGGCTGTTTAATCAAGCAAACACTCCCAGTACTGATATGGCAGTGTTATTAAGCAAACACTTCCAGTACTGATATGGCTGTGTAATCAAGCAAACAACTCCCAGTACTGATATGGCTGTGTAATCAATCAAACACTCCAAGTACTGCTATGGCTGTGTAATCAAGCAAACATTCCCAGTACTGATATGGTTGTGTAATCAAGCAAACACTCCCAGTACAGATATGGCTGTATAATCAAGCAAACACACCCAGTATTAAAATGGCTGTGTAATCAAGCAAACACTCCCAGTACTGATACGTTTGTGTAATCAAGCAAACACTCTCAGTACTGATATGGCTGGGTTGTGTTATCAAGCAAACACTCCCGGTACTGATATTGTTGTGTAATCAAGCAAATACTCCCTGTACCGATATGGTTGTGTAATCAAGCAAACACTCTCAGTACTGATAAGGCTGTGTAATCAAGCAAACACTGCCAGTACTGATATGGTTGTGTAATCAAGCAAAACTCCCAGTACTGATATGGCTGTGTAATCAAGCAAACACTCCCAGTACTGATATGACTGTGGAATCAAACAAACACTACCAGTACTTATATGGTTGTGTAATCAAGTAAACACTCCCAGTACTGATATGGTTGTGTAATCAAGCAAACACTCCAAGTACTGATATGGCTGTGTAATAAAGAAAACACTCACAATACTGATATGGCTGTGTAATCAAGCAAACATTCCCAGTACTGATATGGTTGTGTAATCAAGCAAACATACCAAGTACTGATATGGCTATGTAATCAAGCAAGCACTCCCAGTACTGATATGGCTGTGTAATCAAGCAAACACTCAGAGTGCTGATATTGCTGGATTGTGTAATCAAGCAAACACTCCCAGTACTGATATGGCTGTGTAATCAAGCAAACACCCACAGTGCTGATATGGCTGTGTAATCAAGCAAACACTACCAGTACTGATATGGCTGTGTAATCAAGCAAACACTCCCAGTTCTGATATGGCTGTGTAATCAAGCAAACAACCACAGTGCTGATATGGCTGTGTTATCAAGCAAACACTACCAGTACTGATATGGCTGTGTAATCAAGCAAACACTCCCAGTTCTCATATGGCTGTGTAATCAAGCAAACACTCCCAGTACTGATATGGCTGTGTAATCAAGCAAACACTCCCAAAACTGATATGGCTGTGCAATCAAGCAAACACTCCCAGTAATGATATGGTTGTGTAATCAAGCAAACACTCCCAGTACTGATATGGTTGTGTAATCAAGCAAACACTCCCAGTACTGATATGGTTGTCTCCCAGTACTGATATGGCTTTGTAATCAAGCAAACACTCCCAGTACTGATATGGCTGTTTAATCAAGCAAACACTCCCAGCACTGATATGGCTGTTTAATCAAGCAAACACTCCCAGCACTGATATGGCTGTGTAATCAAGCAAACATTCCCAGTACTGATATGACTACGTAATCAAGCAAACACTCCCAGTACTGATATGATTGTGTAATAAAACAAACACTCAAGTACTGATATGGTTGTGTAATCAAGCCAACACTCTCAGTACTGATATGGCTGTGTAATCAAGCAAACACTCCCAGTACTGATATTGTTGTGTAATCAAGCAAAACTCCCAGTACTGATATGGCTGTGTAATCAAGCAAACATTCGCAGTACTGATATGGCTGTGTAATCAAGCAAACACCCACAGTGCTGATATTGCTGTGTAATCAAGCAAACACTACCAGCACTGATATGGCTGTGTAATCAAGCAATCACTCCCAGTTCTGATATGGCTGTGTTATCAAGCAAACACTACCAGTACTGATATGGCTGTGTAATCAAGCAAACACTTCCAGTACTGATATGGCTGTTTAATCAAGCAAACACTCCCAGCACTGATATGGCTGTGTAATCAAGCAAACATTCCCAGTACTGATATGACTACGTAATCAAGCAAACACTCCCAGTACTGATATGATTGTGTAATAAAACAAACACTCAAGTACTGATATGGCTGTGTAATCAAGCAAACACTCACAGTACTGATATGGCTGTGTAATCAAGCAAACACTCCCAGTACTGATATGACTGTGGAATCAAACAAACACTACCAGTACTGATATGGTTGTGTAATCAAGTAAACACTCCCAGTACTGATATGGTTGTGTAATCAAGCAAACACTCCAAGTACTGATATGGCTGTGTAATCAAGCAAACACTCCCTGTACTGATATGGTTGTGTAATCAATCAAACACTCCCAGTACTGATATGGATGTGTGATAAAACAAACACTCAAGTACTGATATGGCTGTGTAATCAAGCAAACACACCCAGTACTGATATGGTTGTGTAATCAAGCAAACACCCCCAGTACTAATATGGTTTTGTAATAAAGCAAACACTCCCAGTACTTATATGGTGGCTATGTAATCAATGAAACACTCCTAGTACTGATATGACTGTGTAATCAAGCACATACTGCCAGTACTGCTATGGCTGTGTAATCAAGCAAACACTCCCAGTAATGATATGGCTGTGTAATCAAGCAAACACACCCATTACTGCTATGGCTGTGTAATCAAGTAAACACTTCCAGTACTGATATGGCTGTGTAATCAAATAAACACCCCCCAGTACTGATATGGCTGTGTAATTCAAGCTAACACTCCCAGTACTGATATGGCTGTGTAATCAAGCAAACACTCACAGTGCTGATATGGCTGGGTTGTGTAATCAAGCAAACACTCCCAGTACTGATATGGCTGTGTAATCAAGCAAATACCCACAGTGCTGATATGGTTGTATAATCAAGCAAACACTACCAGTACTGATATGGCTGTGTAATCAAGCAAACACTCCCAGTTGTGATATGGCTGTGTAATCAAGCAAACACTCCCAGTACTGATATGGATGTGTAATCAAGCAAACTCTTCCAGTACTGATATGGCTGTGTAATCAGGCAAACACTCCCAGTACTGATATGGCTGTGTAATCAATCAAACACTTCAAGTACTGCTATGGCTGTGTAATCAAGCAAACACTCCCAGTACTGATATGGTTGTGTAATCAAACAAACACTCCCAGTACAGATATGGCTGTATAATCAAGCAAACACACTCAATATTGAAATGGCTGTGTAATCAAGCAAACACTCCCAGTACTGATACGTTTGTGTAATCAAGCAATCACGCTCAGTACTGAAATGGCTGGGTTGTGTTATGAAGCAAACAGTCCCAGTACTGATATGGTTGTGTAATCAAGCAAACACTCCCAGTACTGATATGGTAGTGTAATCAAGCAAACACTCTCAGTACTGATACCTTTGTGTAATCAAGCAAACACTCTCAGTACTGATATGGCTGGGTTGTGTAATAAAGCAAACACTCCCAGTACTGATATTGTTGTGTAATCAAGCAAACACTCCCAGTACTGATATGGTTGTGTAATCAAGCAAACACTCCCAGTACTGATATGGTTGTGTAATCAAGCAAACACTCCTGGTACTGATATGGTTGTGTAATCAAGCAAACACTGCCAGTACTGATGTGGTTGTCTCCCAGTACTGATATGGCTTTGTAATCAAGCTAACACTCCCAGTACTGATATGGCTGTGTAATGAAGCAAACACTCCCAGTTCTGATATGGCTGTGTAATCAAGCAAACACCCCCAGTACTGATATGGCTGTGTAAGCAAGCAAACACTCCAAGTACTGATATGGCTGTGTAATCAAGCAAACACTCCCAGTACTGATATGGTTGTGTAATCAAACAAACACTCCCAGTACTGATATGGCTGTGTAATCAAGCAAACACTATCAATGAGTGATAGAATGGCTTTATCATGGCCTCATATACAAGATGCTGAAGTACTAAGATTTTCATTTATATTAGGGATAAAATCTGTAAATTAAATAAATGCTCAATTTTCAAACTAAATTGTCAGTCAAAGTCAATACTGTCACCCAGCTTATTGTAGGCATACGGTATTCAAAAACATGCTTGAATAATAATTCATATTTACATACATCTAATATCTCAGGCCAACAGATTTGGTGTAATATACATTTATGTTATATGTTCATTAGGTGGAGGAAAACAATTCTTGAGTCTTTGTCCTTGTGAGCAAAAACAACTTCAAGGCCCATAATCTTTGTGATTCATATGAATCGTAAATATTGAAGTCAAAATGTACCTCAGTTTTATTGTTTAAAATTATTTCAGTTTATTTCTATCTGTAGCTTGCTCATTTTTATTTTACAGAGAGAACTATGTTTAAAAATGTTAAATAGCTAGCTCCCAACATGACCTAATCTGTACTGGTTAGTGGCCACTTTCCGTCAAAGCCCGGTTTCCGTCATTCTCATTTAAAAACTGTTTTTACATTGCAAATTACTTACGCGATGTAACTAATTGACAGACGTTTAGCACTGAAGATTGAAAACAGAAATAACAATCAAAAGTGGTTCTGAAACGAAGGGGATTTCTCCGAAAATTGTGTTTACTTATATGGCGTTGGGGATGCGCGCACATACTGCCATTACTTAAAAAAATCAACACTGTTATGACGTCATATTTTTTATCACACTTAGCAGACACAGTTAAAATATATCATGATGACATATTTTAACCAAAGAGAGACAACTCGTACAACCTGTATCTGTTTGATTTACACAGAGTTGCCCTTCGTTATAGTGTAACATTGACATCGAGGATAATATTAAATTGACGTTACCAGGAGTTATAGCGATCGAGGTGAATGATAGAACAATGCAAACGTACAATTTTGACAATGAAATTGTTGAATAAACATGATTTTAATTAATAACGTTTTACTGTATCATGACCTAGTTGAATCTATCACTCATAAAAAACATGACGGAAACTGGGCTTAAGCTTGTAAACAAACTGATTTCTCACTTTTAGTTTATTTATAAAAAGGTGTCTATTTATAATAAGGTGTCTATTTATAAAAAGGTCACGGGTCACTTCGATAATTTATATAAAACAAAATTCTTTGGTGTCATATTTCCAGGATGAGGTAACCTAATAGAAAGTAGAGAACAATTATCAGGATACATAGATTTGTCTGAAAAAATAGTTTATGTTTACTTAAGTGACGGTAAGTGGCCCCCGGCCAGTATAGACGTTCCGTTCCGTAAAACATCAAAATTATTTAATTTCATTCCAGAGGTTGTGTACATTGGAACTATCCACATTTCCCATGCGGAATTGTCCATGAAAATGTTGGAAGCAGGGAAGCATGTTTTGTGTGAAAAACCCATGGCCATGAACCTGAGGCAGGCCAAACAGGTGCTTGACCTTGCCAAAGCTAAGAAGCTTTTTTTTATAGAGGTAAACATTATTTCACCCAATTGGAGATGTTATCCTATTTTTTCCGGTTCTCAGGTTTCTAGGTCATCGGCCAATGAATGTAAGGCAGCCAAACAGCTAGAGCTAAGAATCGGACTAAATGTGGTCGGTCTGCTTTATGATTTCCACCGACATTAAAACTGCAGCTTTGCCATTATCATCATTATCATCATCATCATCATCATCATCACCACCATCAAGGCTGGTTGTAGCTTGTTAAAGTGACATAAATTGAGGTGTGGGAGTGTATTTATTATAATACACTAGTGTAGTAAAATGTAAATGAAGGCCGAATCATCATTCAGTCTTTTCTGTTTAGCTTGATGTGGATCTGAATACCGCCTCATGTATTTAAAATACCAGATTACGGAAACTGACGAGTCAGTTTTGATGTTTAAGGTATCCTACAAAGTCATCATAAATAACATACAGTGATAAATAGAAGTTATGTGATAAATAGAAGTTATGTGATACATAGAATCTCGCATTTGTGCCTAATTAATATTGAATTTGTTCAACTCAGATAAAATTGATATGCTTGGCTCACAGTGTTTTAACGTTCAATAGATTCAATATTATACAGGCATTCATGTAAAGCCTCTATATATTTATTTTACCTAAACTTATCTTCATGAAGCTTCACATGTTTTCTGACATTGACGACAGACAAATTATGTTAGGGTAAACATTTCAAAGGTCAGTTGGTTATTTATCTTTTCAAACTAGAGGTATAAATAAAGTCCAATCTCATTAAAATCATATCCTAATTACGCTTTGATACTCTCCGCTATAGGATCTGACAACATTCCCTTGTAGGTCACGTCAGATCGACTTTTCATCTAATCAATATTCATGAGAAGATCAATTAAATTCAGCCAATGAATTTCATATGCACTTAAGATGACGTTCGAGTGAGCTGAACAAACGAAAATGAACATAAAACACATAGATCTATTTCCGAATAAAGATAAAGTCTTCGTGTGTTATTGCACGATAAATACAAAGAAATGCACGAAATGACATGTTTTATATCAAAATACGAAGAAAATCATGGGCGCTGCCATGTGTGTTTTGAAAATATATATTCCACCGAAAGTATTACATTAGTACTCTAACGACATTCGACTGTTGATCCGCGAGTGTTATTTTAGTGTGGGTTCAGTCTCACGAATCGGTAAAAAGAATTGTATACACTGCTATTAAATTCTCTCAAACAATCGTTGCTTTCTTTTTTTTCCAGTAAATATTCATAATGGTTGGTGTATTATGCTTGTCAATGCAATTATTTTGTGTTTTATAAGCTAAAAGTTACCGAGCGTAGACTGCTCCACAGCATTTTACTGAAATACGTAGTGAGGCAGTACCGAGCAATTTTATAGGCTGAAATCTGAATGTCTAATCGTAAGGTCAATCTGACGTGACCTACAATGGAGTGTTGTCAGATCCTTGTAGTGTAGAGTATCGTAAGGGTCTGATTTTAATGGGATTGAAATAAAGTCCTTTCCTAATATTCATGAAACTGCATTTTAATTGATATTGCTGCGATATACCCTCTCTCTCTCTTTTAATTGTGGTCATAATAGTAAAGGTCACAGTCATTGTTACTAAAACAAATTGAAAATGAATGACAAAATTGGACATTACTATAGATGTCAGTAGTTTTGTTCCCAGACCAAACACATTTCAATTTGTACAATAAAACAACATGCAGCTTGTTCCCAGCACACAACCATTTCACTTTGTAGAATAAAACAAAATGGAGCTTGTTCCCAGCCCACAACCATTTCACTTTGTAGAATATAACAACATGCAACTTGTTCATAGACCACACACATTTCACTTTGTAAAATATAACAACATGCAGCTTGTTCCCAGCCCACAACCATTTCACTTTGTAGAATATAACAAAATGCAGCTTGTTCCCAGGCCACACACATTTCACTTTATAGAATATAACAAAATGCAGCTTGTTCCCAGCTCACAACCATTTCACTTTGTAGAATATAACAACATGCAGCTTGTTCCCAGCCAAAAACCATTTCACTTTGTAGAATATAACAACATGCAGCTTGTTCCCAGCCCACAAACAATTCACTTTGTAGAATATAACAAAATGCAGCTTTTTCCAGCCCACAACCATTTCACTTCGTAGAATATAACAACATGCAGCTTGTTCCCAGCCCACAACCATTTCACTTTGTAGAATATAACAAAATGCAGCCTGTTCCCAGGCCACACACATTTCACTTTGTAGAATATAACAAAATGCAGCTTGTTCCCAGCTCACAACCATTTCACTTTGTAGAATATAACAACATGCAGCTTGTTTCCAGCCCAAAATAATAAACAACATGCAGCTTGTTCCCAGCCCACAACCATTTCACTTTGTATAATATAACAAAATCCAGCTTGTTCCCAGCCCACAACCATTTCACTTTGTAGAATATAACAGCATGCAGCTTGTTCCCAGCCCACAACCATTTCACTTTGTAGAATATAACAACATGCAGCTTGTTCCCAGCCCACAACCATTTCACTTTGTAGAATATAACAACATGCAGCTTGTTCCCAGCCCACAACCATTTCACTTTGTATAATATAACAAAATGCAGCTTGTTCCCAGCCCACAACCATTTCACTTTGTAGAATATAACAACATGCAGCTTGTTCCCAGCCCACAACCATTTCACTTTGTAGAATATAACAACATGCAGCTTGTTCCCAGCCCACAACCATTTCAATTTGTAGAATATAACAACATGCAGCTTGTTCCCAGCCCACAACCATTTCACTTTGTAGAATAAAACAAAATGAAGCTTGTTCTCAGACCACAACCATTTCACTTTGTAGAATATAACAACATGCAGCTTGTTGCCAGCCCACAACCATTTCACTTTGTAGAATAAAACAAAATCCAGCTTGTTCCCAGCCCACAACCATTTCACTTTGTAGAATATAACAACATGCAGCTTGTTACCAGCCCACAACCATTTCACTTTGTAGAATAAAACAAAATGAAGCTTGTTCTCAGACCACAACCATTTCACTTTGTAGAATATAACAACATGCAGCTTGTTCCCAGCCCACAAACATTTCACTTTGTAAAATATAACAACATGCAGCTTGTTCCCAGCCCACAAACATTTCACTTCGTAGAATATAACAACATGCAGCTTGATTCCAGCCCACAACCATTTCACTTTGTAGAATAAACAACATGCAGCTTGTTTCCAGCCAACAAACATTTCACTTTGTAGAATATAACAACATGCAGCTTGTTCCCAGCCCACAACCATTTCACTTTGTAGAATAAAACAAAATGCAGCTTGTTCCCAGACCACACACATTTCACTTTGTAAAATATAGCAAAATGCATCTTGTTCCCAGCCCAAAACCATTTCACTTTGTAGAATATAACAACATGCAGCTTGTTCCCAGCCACCAACCATTTCACTTTGTAGAATAAACAACATGCAGCTTGTTCCAAGCCCACAACCATTTCACTTCGTAGAATATAACAACATGCAGCTTGTTCCCAGCCTACAACCATTTCACTTTGTAAAACATAACAACATGCAGATTGTTCCCAGCCCACAACCATTCACTTTATAGAATATAACAAAATATAGCTTGTTTCTAGCCCACAAACATTTCACTTTGTAGTTGTAGAATATAACAACATGCAGCTAGTTTCCAGCCCACAACCATTTCACTTTGTAGAATAAAACAAAATGCAGCTTGTTCCCAGACCACACACATTTCACTTTGTAAAATATAACAACATGCAGCTTGTTCCCAGCCCACAACCATTTCACTTTGTAGAATATAACAACATGCAGCTTGTACCCAGCCCACATCCATTTCACTTTGTACAATATAACAACATGCAGCTTGTTCCCAGCCCACAACCATTTCACTTTGTATAATATAACAACATGCAGTTTGTTCCCAGCCCACATCCATTTCACTTTGTACAATATAACAACATGCAGCTTGTTTCCAGCCCACAACCATTTCACTTTGTATAATATAACAACATGCAGCTTGTTCCCAGCCCACAACCATTTCACTTTGTAGAATATAACAACATGCAGCTTGTTCCCAGCTCACAAGCATTTCACTTTGTAGAATAAAACAAAATGAAGCTTGTTCCGAGACCACAACCATTTCACGTTGTAGAATATAACAACATGCAGTTTGTTCCCAGCCCACAACCATTTCACTTTGTAGAATATAACAACATGCAGCTTGTTCCCAGCTCACAAGCATTTCACTTTGTAGAATAAAACAAAATGAAGCTTGTTCTGAGACCACAACCATTTCACGTTGTAGAATATAACAACATGCAGTTTGTTCCCAGCCCACAAACATTTCACTTTGTAAAATATAACAACATGCAGCTTGTTCCCAGCCAACAAACATTTCACTTTGTAGAATATAACAACATGCAGCTTGTTCCCAGCCCACAACCATTTCACTTTGTAGAATATAACAACATGCAGCTTGTTTCCAGCCCACAACCATTTCACTGTCTAGAATATAACAACATGCAGCTTGTTCCCAGCCCACAACCATTTCACTTTGCAGAATATAACAACATGCAGCTTGTTTCCAGCCTACTACCATTTCACTTTGTAGAATAAAACAAAATGCAGCTTGTTCCCAGACCACACACATTTCACTTTGTAAAATATAACAGCAAGCAGCTTGTTCCCAGCCCACAACCATTTCACTTCGTAGAATATAACAACATGCAGCTTGTTCCCAGCCCACAACCATTTCACTTTGTAGAATATAACAAAATGCAGCTTGTTCCCAGGTCACACACATTTCACTTTATAGAATAAAACAAAATGCAGCTTGTTCCCAGCTCACAACCATTTCACTTTGAGGAATATAACAACATGCAGCTTGTTCCCAGCCCAAAACCATTTCACTTTGTAGAATATAACAACATGCAGCTTGTTCCCAGCCCACAACCATTTTACTTCGTAGAATATAACAACATGCAACTTGTTTCCAGCCCAAAACCATTTCACTTCGTAGAATATAACAACATGCAGCTTGTTTCCAGCCCACAAACATTTCACTTTGTAGAATATAACAACATGCAGCTTGTTTCAAGCCCACAACCATTTCACTTGGTAGAATAAAACAAAATGCAGCTTGTTCCCAGACCACACACATTTCACTTTGTAAAATATAGCAACATGCATCTTGTTCCCAGCCCAAAACCATTTCACTTTGTAGAATATAACAACATGCAGCTTGTTCCCAGCCCACAACCATTTCACTTCGTAGAATATAACAACATGCAGCTTGTTCCCAGCCCACAACCATTTCACTTTGTAGAATATAACAACATGCAGCTTGTTCCCAGCCCACATCCATTTCACTTTGTAGAATAAAACAAAATGCAGCTTGTTCCCAGACCACACACATTTCACTTTGTAAAATATAGCAACATGCATCTTGTTCCCAGCCCAAAACCATTTCACTTGTAGAATATAACAACATGCAGCTTGTTCCCAGCCACCAACCATTTCACTTTGTAGAATAAACAACATGCAGCTTGTTCCCAGCCACCAACTATTTCACTTTGTAGAATAAACAACATGCAGCTTGTTCCCAGCCCACAACCATTTCACTTCGTAGAATATAACAACATGCAGCTTGTTCCCAGCCTACAACCATTTCACTTTGTAAAACATAACAACATGCAGATTGTTCCCAGCCCACAACCATTCACTTTGTAGAATATAACAAAATATAGCTAGTTTCCAGCCCACAACCATTTCACTTTGTAGTTGTAGAATATGACAACAGCAGCTAGTTTCCAGCCCACAACCATTTCACTTTGTAGAATAAAACAAAATGCAGCTTGTTCCCAGACCACAACCATTTCACTTTGTAGAATATAACAACATGCAGCTTGTTCCCAGCCCACAACCATTTCACTTTGTATAATATAACAACAAGCAGCTTGTTCCCAGCCCACATCCATTTCACTTTGTACAATATAAAAACATGCAGCTTGTTCCCAGCTCACAACCATTTCACTTTGTAGAATATAACAACATGCAGTTTGTTCCGAGACCACAATCATTTCACGTTGTAGAATATAACAACATGCAGTTTGTTCCCAGCCCACAAACATTTCACTTTGTAAAATATAACAACATGCAGCTTGTTCCCAGCCAACAAACATTTCACTTTGTAGAATATAACAACATGCCGCTTGTTCCCAGCCCACAACCATTTCACTTTGTAGAGTATAACAACATGCAGCTTGTTTCCAGCCCACCACCATTTCACTGTCTAGAATATAACAACATGCATCTTGTTCCCAGCCCACAACCATTTCACTTTGTAGAATATAACAACATGCAGCTTGTTTCCAGCCCACTACCATTTCACTTTGTAGAATAAAACAAAATGCAGCTTGTTCCCAGACCACACACATTTCACTTTGTAAAATATATCAACATGCATCTTGTTCCCAGCCCACAACCATTTCACTTTGTAGAATATAACAACATGCAGCTTGTTCCCAGCCTACAACCATTTCACTTTGTAGAATAAACAACATGCAGCTTGTTCCCAGCCCACAGCCATTTCAAATTGTAAAATATAACAACATGCAGCTTGTTCCCAACCCATGACCATTTCATTTCGTAGAATATAACAACATGCAGCTTGTTCCCAGCCCACAACCATTTCACTTTGTAAAATATAACAACATGCAGCTTGTTCCCAGCCCGCAACCATTTCACTTTGTAGAATATAACAAAATACAGCTTGTTTCTAGCCCACAAACATTTCACTTTGTAGTCTTAGAATATAACAACATGCATCTTGTTTCCAGCCCACAACCATTTCACTTTGTAGAATATAACAAAATGCAGCTTGTTCCCAGACCACACACATTTCACTTTATAAAATATAACAACATGCAGCTTGTTCCCAGCCCAAAACCATTTCACTTTGTCCAATATAACAACATGCAGCTTGTTCCCAGCCCACAACCGTTTCACTTTGTATAATATAACAACATGCAGTTTGTTCCCAGCCCACAACCATTTCACTTTGTAAAATATATCAAAATGCAGCTTGTTCCCAGCCCACCACCATTTCACTTCGTAGAATATTACAGCATGCAACTGATGCCCAGCCAACAACCATTTCACTTTGTAAAATATAACAACATGCAGCTTGTTCCCAGCCCACAACCATTTCATTTCGTAAAATATAAGAACATGCAGCTTGTTCCCAGCCCACAACAATTTCACTTTGTTAAATATTACAACATGCAGCTTGTTCCCAGCCCACAACTATTTCACTTCGTAGAATATTACAACATGCAACTTGTGCCCAGTCCACAACCATTTCACTTTGTAGAATATAACAACATGCAGCTTGTTCCCAGCCAACAACCATTTCAATTTGTAAAATATAACAACATGCAGCATGTTCCCAGGCCACAAACATTTCACTTCGTAGAATATTACAACATGCAACTTGTGCCCAGCCAACAACCATTTCACTTTGTAGAATATAACAACATGTAGCTTGCAGCTTGTTCCCAGCCCACAACCATTTCACTTTGTAGAATATAACAACATGCAGCTTGTTCCCAGCCCACAACCATTTCACTTCGTAGAATATTACAACAAGCAACTTGTGCCCAGCCCACAACCATTTCACTTTGTAGAATATAACAACGTGCAGCTTGTTCCCAGCCCACAACCATTTCACTTTGTAAAATATAACAACATGCAGCGTGTTCCCAGCCCACAACCATTTCATTTCGTAGAATATAACAATATGCAGCTTGTTCCCAGCCCATAACCATTTCACTTTGTAGAACATAACAACATGCAGCGTGTTCGCAGCCCACAACCATTTCACTTAGTAGAATATAACAACATGCAACTTGTGCCCAGCCAACAACCATTTCACTTCGTAGAATATAACAATATGCAGCTTGTTCTCAGCCCATAACCATTTCACTTTATAGAATATAACAACATGCAGCGTGTTCCCAACCCACAAACATTTCACTTCGTAGAATATAACAACATGCAGCTTGTTCACAGCCAACAACCACTTCACTTTTTAGAATATAACAACATGCAGCTTGCTCCAAGCCCACAACCACTACACTTTGTAGAATATAACAACATGCAGCTTGTTCCCAGCCCACAACCATTTCACTTTGTAGAATATAACAACATGCAGCTTGTTCCCAGCCCACAAACATTTCATTTTGTAGAAAATAACCACATGCAGCTTGTTCCCAGCACACAACCATTTCACTTTGTAGAATATAACAACATGCAGCTTGTTTCCAGCCCATAACCATTTCACTTTGTAGAATATAACAACATGCAGCTTGTTCCCAGCCCACAACCATTTCACTTTGTAAAATATAACAACATGCAGCTTGTTCCCAGCCCACAAACATTTCACTTTGTAGAATATAACAACATGCAGCTTGTTCCCAGCCCATAAACATTTCACTTTGTAGAATATAACAACATGCAGCTTGTTCCCAGCACACAAACATTTTTTCACTTTGTAGAATAATACAACATGCAGCTTGTTCCCAACCAACAATCATTTCACTTTGTAGAATAACTACATGCAGCTTGTTCCCAGCCAACAATCAGTTCACTTTTTAGAATAACTACATGCAGCTTGTTCCCAGCCAACAATCAGTTCACTTTGTAGAATAACTACATGCAGCTTGTTCCCAGCTAACAACCATTTCACTTTGTAAAATATAACAACATGCAGGTTGGTATTTCAGGGTGTGTGGAGTCGCTGGTTCCCAGTTTATGCACAGATCAGAAAGGAAATAGCTGCTAGTACCCTAGGTGACATTAGACTGGTTCAAGCCAACTTCTGTGTTCCTAAATCAAATGTTCCACGCTCGAATACCCTTGCACTGGGTGGTGGAGGGTGTTTAAATATAGGGATATATGTCATACAGTTTGCCTGTATGGTGTATAAGGAAATGCCCGAGTCAATCACAGCTGTGGGAAACCTTATGTCTACAGGTAAGTTTAATTCTAAACCGCCACATTTGACTACAAAAACGTTCTTCCTGACTCTATCCATGTGTTGAGGTCATAAAATAATGCATATGTGCCGTTTAAAATAATACTGAAAAGGGGATCCCTTGGAAGCAACAAACACAAACAAGAGATAAAAGTAGCAGACTCGGTTTTATTGAGTCTGTTCATGAGAGGTAATGTAAGTGCAACACCTCTCACACCTAGCACAGGCTTAAGAGATATTCTACTTCAAAGCCACACAGACTGGGTTTGATGATCCCAAAGGACCAGTAAGTAATAACACTACTGATTTGTTATCGGGGCAACTTTTTACTGCCGCCATACAGTACTAAACAAACGCTAGTGTGAATGTCAATAAATACTAAAAAGGGGATCCCTTGGAAGCAACAAACACAAACAAGAGATAAAAATAGCAGACTCGGTCTAGATTTAGTTATGGAAACTTAATTGAATATGCAATGATAGCAATATGATAATGTTTTGCCTGGTTTATATTGTAATCGCAACAAATGTAAGTTACATCTATACCTTATTGTTAGTAGGCTTAGAAATGGTGTACATATTTTGTAAAATGTGCCTGTTGATGGCGGGATTAAGACTTTAAAGTAAGATGTTTCCGAAAGCTCAATTGACCCTATTTCATTTATTTTTTTATTTATTTTTTTGAATCTTTACCTTCTAACATATGTTATTTAGAGCTGCTAGAGGAAAGATCGAAAGAAAAAAAACACAATTCCTACAGTCGTACCAACTCTATATTTTTAGAATTGCTAGAAGAAGTCTTAAAGAAACTAACCCGTCAAATAACGGGAAAAATCACTAAAAAACACGTTTATCAAAACTCTATCTAGGTGTTCAGGTCATATAGTAATGACGTTTTTTTTTAAATATCTGTGATTGAATATGCGTAAAATAAATTATGAGTTGGTAACTCTTAATCCGACGATCCAGTTTCGGGGTTGTCAAAGCCGTTTATTGTGTCTATAGAGTTTGGATTCTCAAAATATGTAAGTTATATTTATACCTCGTCGTCAGTAGGTTTAGAAACGGTGCACATCTGTTCTTAAATTTGGCTGTTGTTGGCGGAATAGATACTTTAAATCAGTTTATGCATTTTAAAATTGCATTGTCTAATAATCTTATAAAACATACAAGAGGCACCTTTACTATGACTCTGAGTTTGAAACTTTTTTCGCTCTCACTGCTGCAGGTTCGAATCCCACTAGGAATCTGACTTGTGAGAAAGTATTGATTCTCACAAGTGCGGGAGGTATACAGTACTTGTTCTTATACCTACCGCTATCTGCAAGAATTGACACTTTCTCACTTTAAAGTTGAGCTCACGGCGTAATTTGAACCAGTATATCACTGGAATATTTGCATGTGACCTAGGAAGGGGTGCCGATTGGTTGAACTCTCAATGAGATATAATACGTGATAATTCATTCTCTACAACTGAGGTTCTGTTTCTTAAATTAAACGCTCGCATCCAGTCTCTGTAAGGGTAGTTCTAGGACTGCTCGGCCCAGTGTCAGTATAATTCGACGGGGTGGGGTATCTTGTCATATCTCCACTATTTTCACTTTATACTGAATTTGAAGTAAATTCTCAGATACTGAACAAATAACAACCCCCAAAAGGCTTTATACTGTCATAGAATGTCGTAGAACATCATTTTTAGAATATTCCAATAACATTAAATGGCTGTCATATGATGTTAAATGTAAACATCAATATTTTATTTCTTCATCCAGAAACTTCTATATGTTACTAATTATAAACGAATGGCCTTGGATGACACAATAACATGTATACATTATTCTTAATTCTAACACAACCTGCGAAGTCTTTCATATACACGAAGAAGAGAGACAGCTGTATGTTATTTTACGATAAAATACAGCTGTTCCATTAATTCCCCACGTATGGAAGCGTCACGTTACATGACGTCACTTGGTAGCGTATTTGAACATATTGTACCGCGCAGAACTTTGAATACAGGGGGCGCCCAATCGAACAGCCTGTAAACATAGCAGCCCGATTACCTTGACCTCCGAGATAATATATAGTGCCCCCACAATATCGTAAATAATGTGGTTATTGTTGTGTTAGAATTGAAATAATAAATATGTACCTGTATTTTATCGGTGAATAAAATACAGTTAGTCGTTCGGATGCGAGTTATTAAATCACTCGTGCTAAAGCACTCGTGATTTAATTACTACGCATTCGAACTCCTAGCTGTATTTTATTCACCGATAAAACACAGGTACGTATTTATTATTTCTTAAACATATTCGTGGGTAACACTGTAATTTTGATTAATCAGAAAAGGATATCAATGTAACACTGTGTTATTTGGCATCTGATCGGCAGGATACCTACATCATTTTCCTCTATTATGTTTAAACCCACGCTACCCAGTAGTGCATCCTAAGAGAAGAGAGCCTCTTGTTATTATTATAACACTAGAATTTAATACCCAAACTGAACGGTGACATTACAGGTGTTGATGAGAGTGCTGTGATTATCCTGAAGTACAAAAACGGTGCCCTGGCCAACCTCACGTATCATGCAGATGTAGGAGAGGGTACCAATACAGCTGTGATAATGGGCAAGAAAGGACGTATAGAGGTCAGTCTCCGTTTTTAGCTCGATGATCAAAGATCAGCAGAGCTTATGCCGTGTTGCATCTTCCGTCGTCCGTCTGTCCGTCCGTCCGTCTGCAAACTTTTTTTTGTGGCAACTACTCCTCTGAAACGACTTGACGGATTTTCATGAAACTTCACAGGAATGTTGCTCTTGATTACTCTTGATGTCTAGTTGATCCTAGCAAAAAATCAGGTCGGTAGGAAATTAAAGATGGCCACCACTGCTAAAACTAGATTTTTTACATATAGTTATATAGGAAAAACTTGTGGCGACTCCTCTGAGACTTCTTGATGGAATTTCATGAAACGTGACAGGAATGTTACTCTTAATTACTCTTGATGTCTAGTTGATGCTAGCAAACAATCAGGTCGGTAGGAAGTTAAAAAAGGCCACCACTGCTAAAAATAGATTTTAAAAATGTGACGACTGCTTCTCAAAAAACAAAGTGATATTGAATTGGAACCTTTACCAAAATGACTGGCAGATCAGGGTTTACACTATCTGGGTGCTCATCAGTCATTTGACCGAAACACCCCTTTGTACTATAAATGGACAGGTCCAAATTCAAAGAAAGGAGTCCATTATACATTCATAGAGGGGTAAGGATTAAGTCTCCTTTGTATTTTTGGCTCAGAAAAATACTGAAAACAAATTGAAGGATTTTAAGATTTTTTATTTTGATTCTGATTTTCCAAATATAACCACTGAGGCAAGAGCAAATCTACTTGTAATGGTTAGATAGTAACCTAATTCTCAGGGGATTTGGAGAAATTACTGTTGAGCAGCAAATTATGATATACAAAGGTTGATGTTGTAAAGGATGTAAATGATAAAGCTTTAAAAGTTGTGGTAGCATTATGCCGTTTTTATAAGCTGGAAAAAGATATATTCTTTAGACTAGAATAAAATTGAATGAGATTATAATGTTGCATAGGTAATGTTGCATAATAAATCATAATATTTAGGAATATAGGATTGTTGTTTTTAATGTCTAGTTGGTTCTAAGTAAAAATCAGGTTGGCTTAAACTTCAAGATGGCCACCATGGCTAGCTGTCAAAATCTTTCAGTAGAGCTTCAAGGTCATTGACCTCTTGTTGTTTTACTCTCAACTTTATGTAACATTATTACTCAACCAATCAACTCCCTTGATGCTGCCTCAAACCTGTTTAAAGGAATGGTAATCAAAATACAAGATGGATGTTGTAATGAACAAACATGGCAATTTGTTTAAGAGATTAAGGACTTAATAATTCAATGTATTCAGTTAGATAGTCAGAAGCTACCGATTGTGTTCATTTGCGTGACCTATCAGTTGTGTTAAATTGTATGACATATCAGCTGCTTAAATACCACTTGCAGGTGGGATATCCATTCTTTGCTCTCACAAAATGTACCATGCCAACTGGGATATAACGAGATTCCTCTATTCCCACCTAAACAAAGCTGGTTTGCAGTATGAAGCTACAGTTACCAGTGAATGTATAAACAATGGTATGTACTCTGTAGACTAATATTGATGTAGTTGCTTCACGGATCTGTTGCAGGTCGGATATCCGTTTTTTGCTCCCACAAAATGCACCACACCCACTGGATCGTATGAGTTCCCTGTAAACGATTGAGAATATTAGTGCCGGCATGCAGTATGAAGCCAACGCTACCAGAGAAAGTATCAAAAATGTTATTTTACTGATGTGGTTGCTTAATGGATCTGTTGCAGGTCGAAGGTCCGTTCCATTGTCCTACAAAATGCACCACACCAACTGGATCTTATGAGTTCCCTGTAAAAGACGGAGAATATTTCTACACCAACAGTGCGGGCTTGCAGTATGAGGCAAGCTCTACCAGAGAAAGTATCAACAATGGTTTGTATAAACTGCAATTGTTTTTATAACTAGTGGATCAAATGAACTACCAGGTAAAGAATCAAGCTCAGTTGGTATAAATCACTATAATTAAACTATTAAAAATGGATCTAATGAACTACTAGGTAAATAATCAAGCATAGTTGGCATAAACTACCATTAACTGTTTTAAAAATGGATCAGACAAACCACCAGGTAAAGAATCAAGCTAAGTTGGCATAAACTACCATAAATTATTAAAATGGATCAAATGAACTTCCATTTAAAGAATCAAGCATAGTCGGCATAAACTATCATAAACTATTAAAAACGGATCAAATCAATTACTAGGTAAATAATCAAGCTCAGTTTTCATAAACTACCTTAACCTGAGTTAAAAATGTATCAGATGAACTACCAGGTAAAGAATCAAGCTCGTTTGGCATTAACTACCATAAACTGTATTAAAAATAGATTTAATTAACTGCTAGGTAAAGAATCAAGCTCAGTTGGCATAAACTACAATAAGATGAGTTAAAAATGGATCAAATCAACTACTAGGTAAATAATCAAGCTTTAATGAAGTACTAGGTAAAGAATCAAGCATAGTTGGCATAAATTGCCATAAACTACTAAAAAGGTATCAAATGAACTACCAAGTAAAGAATCAAGATTCCGTTGGCATAAACCATCATAAACTGTATTAAACATGGATCAAATAAACAACCATCAACTGTATTAAAAATGTATCAAATGAACTACCAGGTAAAGAATCAATCTCAGTTGGTATGAACTATCAGAAATGGATCAAATCAACTACCAGGTAAAGAATCAAGCTCGGATGTATCAAATGAACTACTAGGTAAAGAAGCAAGCTCAGTTGGCATAAAGTACCATAAACTGTATTAGAAATGGATCAAATGAACTACCAGGTAAAGAATCAAGCTCGGATGGATCAAATGAACTACTAGGTAAAGAAGCAAGCTCAGTTGGCATAAATTACTATAAACTGTATTAGAAATGGATCAAATGAACTACCATGTAAGGAATCAAGCTCAGTTGGCATAAACTACCATAAAACCATTAAAAATGGATCAAACGAACTATCAGGTAAAGGATCAAGGTCAATTGACATAAACTACCATAAACTACTAAAATGGATCAAATGAACTACCAGGTAAAGAATCAAGCTCAGTTGGCATAAACTACCATAAACATTGACCAAATCAGAAATATGTGTATACTAACAGACTGTTTTAAAAAGAAATTATAAGGGATTATCAAAAATAGTACAAAAATAGTATAAAAACTACCACTAGGAACTGTCTCAAAATGGTAATAAAAAGACTGCCTGTACTGATATTCTGACACTGGGTGTTATGCAAATGTGATTAATTACAAGAACTATGACCAATTCTTTGACACAATGTTGTTTTTAACCATCTGCAGCAGTGTTCTATAGTTCCTATATTTTATGAATTTAAAAAGATTTAAACTATATTCTGGAATTGAATAAATAAAACATTTCATGGTATTGGGTATTTAGACCCGAAAAAATTATATTTTTTATGAGCGGAAGGCTTATTACTGAAGGTGTTTTCTCTGGAACGAGTGAAAGTCTCAGTCATCTATAGTCCACTCTATGGTGCCTTTAAGGGCTGGAGTGAGTGAAAAGTTCAGCAGTTCCTGCTACCCTCTATATTGCCTTTAAGGACTGGAGCTAGTGAAAAGCTCAGCAGTGCATGCTACACTTTATAGTGCCTATAAGGACTGTAGCTAGTGAAAAGCTCAGCAGTGCATGCTACACTCTATAGTGCCTTTAAGGACTGGAGCTAGTGAAAAGCTCAGCAGTCCTCGCAGCACTCTATAGTGCCTTTAAGGACTGGAGAAAATGAAAAGCTCAGCAGTGCATGCTACACTCTATAGTGCCTTTAAGGACTGGAGCTAGTGAAAAGCTCAGCAGTGCATGCTACACTCTATAGTGCCTTTAAGGACTGGAGCTAGCGAAAAGCTCAGCAGTCTATGCTACACTCTGAAGTGTTTTTATGGGCTTGAGTGAGTGAAATGCTCAGTAGTCTATGCTACACTCTAAAGTGCTTTTAAGGGCTGGAGTGAGTGAAATGCTCAGTAGCCTATGCTACACTCTAAAGTGTTTTTAAGGGCTGGAGTGTGTGAAATGCTCAGTATTCTATGCTACACTCTAAAGTGCTTTTAAGGGCTGGAGTTAGTGAAAAGCTCAGTAGTCTATGCAACACTATATTGCCTTCAAGGATAGATGGACAATTAACCTTAAGAAAGCACTCTTAAATGGGTTCGCTTTTCTTTTTCAGGACAAACAGAGAATGAATTCTACTCTCACGCAGACAGTGAGATGGTGAACGGCATCATGGATGAGGTCCGAAGGCAGTTGGGCATGAAGTACCCAGACTTCGATTGATAAAAACAACTTTTTTAAATGTTTTAATCGATAACATCTTGATAAATTAATAAATAACTTGAAAATTTAGGCTAAAAGTATGCTACAGATACAAGAGGTTTGAATTAGTTGATACATATTTTAACCTGACCATAGTGTTGTGTCCCTTAGGACATTAATCTAAGTCAGGAAGTCAATCTAGACTAAATAAAGGAGGTAATAGTAACATGGTCAAAGTGGAGTAAAACTGTGTTTCCCGGTGATATAGGTATAAACGATCCGGCCTGGAATTCACCAACCATTTTTCAAACTATTCTTAGACTTGAGCTCAAGTACTCAAAATTCGTTAAAAAATATTCCCACGACTTTCAGAGATAAACAAACGTATGCAGTTGCTATTTTAATATTAGTATTAATCATA
This sequence comes from Cyrtodaria siliqua, assembly GCA_037043455.1. Taxonomy (NCBI): domain Eukaryota; kingdom Metazoa; phylum Mollusca; class Bivalvia; order Adapedonta; family Hiatellidae; genus Cyrtodaria; species Cyrtodaria siliqua. The sequence continues at coordinate 310,641 of JAWPHD010000791.1, read as the reverse complement.
TTTATACATAGCAGCTTGTTATTAAGGTTTATCCTTTAAACTTATAGAAATATTTGTGATTGAAATTTGCATACTTGGGTTTAAGTCTAAGAATATTCTCAAGAATGGTTGGTGAATTCAAGGCCAGATGTTTATTAAAGAGACAGAAGTAAAATTACTTCCCCTCTAGGCCTTATCTCCTGTTAACCCTTAACCCGCTAAGCACGACTATATAGCCTTTGCGTTCATTGTAAACCCATATCAACCTGAAAGTAACTCGCAGGCTAATCAGGGTTTACAATGTCCGGCTGTGCTGATCAGTCATTTTCTCCAAAACACTCTTTTGTCACATAAATGGAATAGTCTTAATTCAAAGAAAGAACAGTACATAATATATATGTAGTGAGTTAAAGGTTGAAGCAAGGTCCTGGTATTTTAATTTTCTTTGTTTTAATCATTGTATTACAGTATACAATTTTATAATCAAATCGTTCGCAATGGTTTATAATTTTGTATATAAATGGCTTATGTAAATTCTGATAGCAAAACAGCAATGAAAATAGGTGAACAGAATGGTTGGAGTCAAAATTTATAACTTCTGCTCCACTTGGATTTAAGAGAAATTGCATATACTTTTAACAGTCAGAAGCTAAGTGTAGGCTTTATTGCTAAAAGTGACTTGAAATGATGTAAAACGTATGACCTTTAATTATTAATATAAATAAAAAAATAAAGTTTTGAATAATATCGCTTTATCAAAGGTTACCAGCGAAATAGTAGATTATATAACTGGAATAATACCTTATTTTTCGTTGCTTTTATTTCTCCTCTGTGAGACTTCAAACACAACCGAAGGGAAAACCTCTATTAGGAGACCACCAATCTTGATTCAAAATACCACCTGCTTCCTAAATTATTATCCATTATTTCAGTTCACAGTAGTATTCATTTAAATTAAAGGGGGTACATCAGGATTTTTCATGAAACATCTTAAATTTTAAAAATGTTCCAATTCATGATAAAACACTTATATCAATCAAAATATGATGTTAGAACCATTGTGTTACTGTCTTAACCTTGAAAACACCATATAGCTATGATGGAATCGGACGTAAAATGCTGAAATTAACCCTGGTGCGTCACCTAGGATAGCACATATTGCTGTTCAGAAAATTTGTTTTGGCAAATAAGGGATAATATTTCGGCTCATTCATTATGTTTAGGCCATTCAGAATAGAAAATATTATTTTTTGTCAATTTTTAGTCGGTCACCTAGACCCCATGAACATCCTGATGTACTCCCTTTAACATTCACTTGTATCAAGAGACCATCTGCATAAAGAGACCAATGTTGCTCTTTCCTGAGTGGTTTCTTAATATGGGTTTGACTGTATAACAAAATGAAGATGTGTTGCTTTCTGCTAAATCGGAATTATCGCCATATGGGTAGATTTCAGGAAATTTGATAATTTTTTCAAGGTCAGGGAATTTTCAGGGAATTTTGAAAAACGATTGGGGAATTTTGAAATTTCTGAAAAGTCAGGGAAAAATTAATTTTTTGCCCCCACCACCGAATGGTGAGGGGGTCATCAGGTCAAACAGCGTTAGCCATGTCCGTCTGTGCTTCCTTCCTTCCGTCCCGAAAAGCTTGTGTGTCTATCTCCTCCCATACTTTTCAACCGATTGCTTCGAAATTTTACAGGATGCTTTACCTATAATGGCAAGATGTGCATATCGTTTCGGCGTCCAAATCGACTCAGTATTACCGGAGTTATTGCCCCTTTTTTGTCAAATTTTACATGAAAATATCTTGTGTGTCCATCTTCTCCCAAACTTTTCAGCTGATTGCTTCGAAATTTTACAGGATGCTTACCTATGATGTCAAGATGTGCATGTCATTCGGCGTCAAAATCGATCCAGTATTGCCAGAGTTATTGGCCCTTTTTTGTCAAATTTTCATTTACACTGATTGTTTTCAGTGGGGGCATCCTAGTTTCTAGTTTTTGTTGAGAATTTGTGTACCATGGCTATGGCAGACTTCTAGTTATATATAGAGAGTTAATAATGATTTGTACTGTTGTTTTACATTTTAAAAGATGTAAAGTTGTAAAATATGTTTGATTTTGGAAAGGTAAAGGCAAAATGGGTGGTATGGACGGCACTAGGGGAGGTGCACGGAGGCCGATTAAAGTGTGTCAAATTAGTCAGTGAAAAATGACATTTGATTTAGGAGAAGTTTGGGAATTTTATTTGACTGTCGTGCTGGCAACTCTGGTTGTGCATTAACCATTTGAACATTTTATATGAAAATGTTATACATTATGATGTATTCTTCCATAGAATGGCTCCAGTTCTATTAACTGTGTTAAAAAGCATTGCAACAAATCATTCTTTTTTACCATGTGTTATAAATCAGTGAGAAATATCTGTATCTATGTACCAACCTCATTGCTTGTAAGTGACAAATTGTCAATTCTTATGGATGCGAGTGGTATGCAGTACTGGTTCTACCCAGGAGAAAGTAGGTGGTCTGCCTCCACCACTAAAACACGACCGTCATATATGTCCTAAAATGAGGGAGGTATACAGTGCTGGTTCTACCCAGGAGAAAGTTGGTGATCTGCCTCCGCCACTACAAACCTACCATCACAGCCTAAAATGTGCTGAAAATGACGTAAAACACTATTCCATCAACCATCATCATTAATGGTGCCAGTACAAATTGTGCAATACAAAATAGGAGGATTGCCCATTTCTGTGGGTTGGAATCCAACTGATCTCGACTTGTCAAGTGAGAAAGTATCATTTCTCCCATTTCTGCTCATGTGAGATAGGCATTTTCCTCATGTGAGATTATAAGTATCCATCATGAGTATCCAGGGACGAGGCTCTGCCGAGTTCCTGGTTGCAATTCTGATCCCGAGGGTGAGATTTACTTATCTCACATGGATAAACTCATGGTGGATTCTTTTTCTTGCATATCAATGACATAACTAAAATTTTAATGTTTTTTAACACAATGACGTCTTGCATACCGGACAAGGAAATCCGTCATTTTACCGGGGCTAAATATTTCCATCTCACCCTAGGGTCGAGATAAAATTCACGCTTTTTCTTGCATACCGGACAAGGAAATCCGTCATTTTACCGGGGCTAGATATTTCCATCTCACCCTAGGGTCGAGATAAATTCACGCGCAACAATAATGACGTCAATAACGTGAACAGATGCATGACGTCATTGTGTTAAAAAACATTAAAATGTTAGTTATTGGTGACGTCGATGCACAAAATGTCATTGATATGCAAGAAAAATCCACCATGAGTTTATCCATGTGAGATAGAGCCTCGTTCCTGGTTGCAATTCTAACCCCTCGGGTGAGATTACTCTATCACACATGGATACTCATGATGGATTCTTATATTCTTATGGAGGTCGGGAGATATACAGTACTGGTTCTACCCAGGAAAAATGGGATGGTCTGCCTCGACCATAAACAATTCGACAGTCACAAACACATGCTAAAATGACGTAAAACACCATTCATTCAAACAAAGAAACTTTGTTTCTGATTTTCCACTGTTTCATTACGAGTCAACAACATGATAAAAGTTATAAAAGATTTATTATTTATGGTGGCCCATTTCTGCCAGCCTGATACCTAGATACTTGGTGGCGCTGGAAGCCGTAAAACCAAATTCATGTTAATTCTGTTAATTATAATTTTATGATAATTATTTTTATTATTTTACAATTATAGGGAAATCCTACCTGTTTTAACCAGGAATGTTTAATAGATTTCATTATATACATAAAGAACCATATAATATATTATGGTGTTTCTTGAAATGAAAATACAGGATATTGGCGATCGGTTTTTACCCATATTAAACCAATGCAACCCATCAAAACCTCATTCAGACCTATCTTTACTACACCAGCATTCATTTGCAAAATGATATATAGGGTCCTATAGAAACCACAGCGTCCGAACGCAATGGCATCGTAGGTCCGCACTGTACTGCAAACAAGGACTTGAAACTTCAATGAAAGAGACAAAAAAACAACAGAAAGGGTGGTGAAGACAGGCTTACCGACTTGGAACGGTCAGTAGGCAATAAGGCCTACTGGTTAGCTTGAATCGATTTTATATGCGCACAATCCTCGCTATTATCCTGTCTTCAGCGCCCAAATAGACAAAACAGTGTAAACAAAACTACCTCCCATCAAAAGGAAATCGCTATCAATAAAGTCCACATCCAGAGAAACTAACTAAAGATACACATACAAAATAATAAACATCTCAGGATGTATCCAGAGTCGTACTGAACAACCATAGTAGTTGCAGCTAAAGAGAAAACCAATCTAGGGTACGACCAGAAAACCCGAGGGACGAAAGCTCATACACCCACCTCCCTTAGTTGGGGTTTCAGTAGGTACAATCATAGAGTCCCAAGAGGTAATCCAGTCGTCGCACAAGTGAAAAGTGAAGCGTAATGACTGACTGTAGAGGGGTCAATCACTAAACATGCAGTGCGCTGTAAAACCAAAGGGTTATATCCTTTTCTTACGAACTTCCTGATTAAATTTGTAAAGCGGTCAGGAAACCCGACAGACCCCTTTAACTTTCGAAGTTTAAAGACCACATCTCCATAAAATGAGGGTTATGATATGCCTAGTCGCAGAAGTGTTTTAAGGTTGGTGTTGTACTTTTCCAGCAGACCTTCGTTGCGGCGGTACAATTTAGAGAAAGGTCTACGTAGTTTGTGATAACGAAAACCCTGCTGAAGAAGTTTATTTGTAATAACTTGATTTCGATCATTGAAGTCTATAACATCATTACACGCTCTAGCAAATCGAATGAGCTGGGAGATATACACCCCATAAAAGGTAGCACGAGGTACATCTCCATCCAGGTGTGGATAGTTAACGATGTTAAAATTGAAATCATCTCTCTTATCATAGATTTTAGTATGAATACAATCATTTGAAATCGAGAGATGAAGATCGAAAAATGCTGCTACTGTATCGGAACTGTTGGCTTTATTCAACGTGAGCTCTGGTGGATAAATGTTAGTAACCATATGAGCAAAGAACGGATTATCAATATTGAGTATGTCATCAACATACCGAGAAGTATTATTAAAGGCATCAATAATTTTACCCTGGCTAGCAGCAGGGAGTACGTTATAGGGAGGAGAAACGGGCTCGTTTTGCCGATTTATGTTGTCGCGCATGTGTTTCACTACTCCGTGAAAATGACTATTTCTGGTTGTTTCGCGAGAGTGTGAAAAACAGCAAATTCTTATAAATTATTACACTTACAAACTAAATAAAGGTGCTAAATGTAAACATAAGTATTATTTATTTACACTGTGTCCTCTGATACAGAGCGTGTATTTGTTTGCATGTTTAAAAGCACATTTTACCAGACGGTTCCGTGTAACAAAGATGGCGCCACTCTGCGCCAAATAAAAAATGGTGACAGTGTATAGCTATTGCAAACGAGATACGAGACTACGGGTTATTAAGGCATTAATAATAACAAAAAGTGAATAGTAAACATATTTATCTTTGTAAAGAAGGTAATTTCATGGTGGTGATTATAAGACAAAGCCTAAAAAGAGGTGATGAAAATGTGCCTTTTGAGATATCAGCTAAATTTTTCATTTTATAGAATTAAAAATGGTGTGAAGCTATTGCAAACGAGATACGAAGTATGGGTTATATTAGGCATTAATAATAACAAAAAGTGAATAGTAGACATATTTATTTTTGTCAATAATGTAATTTCGTGATGTTGATTATAACAGAAAGCCGTAAAAAGGGGCTGTAAAAACTGCCTAATTTGAGATGTTGGCTGAAATTTTTACTTTTCAAATGTAACGCGCTTACGATCGATTTACCTGTATCGATAAAATAGTAAATGGCGGCGTTCTAGCGCGACAACATAAATCGATAAACTAGAGCGTTTATGAACCCGTTTCTTCTCCCTATAACGTACTCCCTGCTAGCAGGTGACAAACTCAACATAAAATCTCTTTCATAGCAGTACAAAAACAAATCTGCAACAAGTGGCGCACAGTTAGTATCCATAGGAATACCAACAACCTGGCGGTAAATAGTTTAACCGTATCTTATAAAGATGTTATCCAGAAGAAAAGATTAGGCTCTGCAAACATCAGTACAAGTCCACATATTATACTTATCAATGGGAGTGTTAGTAAAGAAAGCCCTGACATTATTACAAGCTAGAAAAGTTGTACCTTCTATAGCAAATGTCTTCTGAATAAGCTGAAGCAAATTTTCTTTGATAAGATTATGTCAGGAAGTCAATAGTTTTGATCAGTGAAGTAAGAAAAGAGTGAATGGGCACATAATCGAATCTCGCACGATCTCGTATGGCTAAAACGAGAAAGATAAGCGTCTCTGTACATGATCAGAAATTTCATCGTGATCGCTGGGCGCTCTCTAAAAATGTTTATAACTGCGACAGGTGCGCGGTTAACGCTATCAGTCAATTGTTATGAATATAGCGGAATGGGTTCATTGTACCGGTAATCAGATTCGCATTAATCTAGTTGTAATAAAGATAAACTTGTTACACCTTCGTTGCTATTTTGACGCTTCAATACATACACCTATTCTTTCAAGGTTTATTGAAATCAAGGTTTATTTATTGGCAAATGCTGGTTAGCGGTAGATGACGATTTTTATTTTGAGTGTTTGTAAAAAGGGGCGTTACCATTAAGTTAAGCGTACAAGAGTTACGAGTGATTTCTTTTTGTATTGATTTCGAAACATATTTTTTTAAGATGTCATTAATAAAAGGGAATATATATAAAATACATTATACATGCACAAAATTTCGATATTTTGAGAGCGGGGTGGGTGGGTGGGTGGGGGGGGGGGTGGGGGTGTTGATTGTTGTTGTTTTCTAAATGTGTATTCATTTATAGAAATATAATATAATTACAAAACTCTGAAGTAACCACAGACCTAACCTAATTATTAGTAAGTGCAACTGGTCTGTGGTTTATCTAACTTCTTTTTTTTTTACGTTTTCAATTATTAATGTTCTCAATTCACACTAATTTTTTTTGATTGAATTGTTTTTTTATATATTACATAATAACACATTTTTAAAATACTAGCATCCGTCTAAGTGGAACTATTAAATATCTTGTAACATGACACAGTAACTCGCAACACCGAATGAGATAATTTTGTATAAAAAAATAATATCACATGAAAAACTTGTAATTAAACACGTACGTGGGTTTTAGCAGTGCAGATACATCAGTTTAGCATTAGTTATATTTTCCCAATATTGTCATATTAAAACGGCATAAAAAATCAATTTGTTACTATGATAATTTGTTAAATAAAAATGAAACATTAACACACTTATGCGTGTGTTTTTTGACAAATCCGAATGAACATAATCTATTTCTTATGTGTTTAGTTTCATAGATGCATATAATATAAATAAAATTGAAAAATAATAATATTACACAATCATGGTATATATTCGATGTCAACACACCACAGGTGGCCAGTGTTTGCCAGTGATTTATGGCCTCTTTGATCTAAACAAACATACTGCTTTGGACGGCCAATTAGCCACGGGGCACCGTATAATTATGATTGGAGAAACCCTTTATATCTTTTGATCGCAATAAACAACTGCCATAAAACCCTGCGTTAACTGTTTTTTGCGTGATTATATATCTATGTAGGTCATATAGGTTTGAGACCTTATAGTAAAAAAAATACTATCTCCAGGACGCATATGGTGAAATGCATTGGAAAGCGCTTAATTGATACAGACATTAAAAGTTGTTGTTCGTTGTTCAACTGCTGGAAAGGACATTTAATTAACCAAAAGAGCACCAACACAGATGGGTTGAATAAGAGTTTTTAAAACATAATTAAAGCGTTTACATAAACAAAAAGTGTACCACTACATTCTTTAATCATATTTCTCGACAGCGAGGTGTTTTTATTGGAGGAATTAACTAAAATTAAAAAACCTAAAGCGGATTCCTACAGCATCGTCGTTGGCTAGAATCGGCCATGTATGGCCGTTTTGGGCGACACTCTATGTCGTCTTTAAGACAAAATATTAGACAAAATTAAGGTTTTTACATAACAAAAAGTGTACCACTACATCCGTCAATCATATTTCTTGACAACGAGCTGTCTATTTCCTAGGAATTAACTAAAACAAAAAAAATGTATAGCGAAGTCAAACAAGATGGCATTTCATAATCATTGGATGGAATCGGCATGTATGGTCGTTTTGTGCGATATCTATGCAGTTGTTAAGACAAATTATTAAACAGAATTAAGGTTTTTGCATAATAAAAAGTGTACCACTACATTCTTCAATCATATTTCTCGACAGCGAGCTGTCTATTTTCTAGGAATTAAATAAAACAAACAAATTAATAGAGAAGTACAGAAGGGTGCATTTAATCGGCATTGGCTAGAATCGGCCATGCTGGTCGATATCTATGCAGTCTAACACAAATTATTAGATACAATAAAGGAGTTTGCATAAAAAAAGTGGACCACTACATTTTACAATCACAGTTTTCGACGGCGAGCTGTTTATTTTTGAGGAATTAATTAAAACAAACAAATGTATAGCGGATTTGCGCCATCTCGACATCTCTGATAAACAATACTTTAACGAACACGGCCGACCAACAGTTTGTGCATTTTATTTTATATAAATCAATTCACTGTAAAGTAACGTAAAAATACCCAAAATGTCAATATCAACTATTAGTAATATAACATCAAACAAGTTCTGTGAAGTAAGATGACCTAATAATGCAAAACAGTCAAATATTTTACAATTTCACAAGCAGAGCACTTCACCGATGGAAACAAAATGGCGGATATTCAGAAAAGTTTACCGCTAAAACGAGGTTCCATCCACTTCTCGAAGCCATACGAGATTTCAGTCAGCTGCGCTATATCTCCATTACGGGTCACCATTCACTCTCTTCTTACTTCACTGTTTTGATATATTGGTCGTGGTACATGAACTAAATTTAGCGACAAAACGTGCTTTGTAAGGAATTTTGTGAAGTTTGTGAAGTTTGGGTATCCAGTACATTGTAGGGAGCTTCGTCTGCTTACTAATTACAGAAACCTTTATAGTCTCCATAAAGGTCACATGCTGGGAAACAATGTCCGTCTCCAGCAGAGGTGTAGTTAGATAAGCAGATGTGCTCGCTAGCTCAGCATTCAAAGTATTGCTATAATGTAGTCGTCAGACAATAATTATATTGTTGGAAGCTTTGTCTGCTTAAACTAGAGCAAATTTAGTATGTAAATTCTGAATACCCTTCTTAAGGTGTCGTAAATTGTAAGTGGAAGGCCGTGGAAGCAGGGATGGATTTGATTCGTAAAATAAAATACGTAATTCAACAATTTCTGAAATAGTTTTCATCCAAGCAGTAAGTGTATGTTTATCTGCTTTTTCTCGCTTACACCACTTTGTACAGAAATCCGTTAAAAAACCCGCAATTTCATTGCGACTGGCATTAAAATCAATATCAGATGGAAGGCGATACTTAGGCCCTTTGGCAATTAAATGCCGAATCCTCTTATCCTCAATTACATCAAGATGCCGAATCCTCTTATCCTCAATTACATCAAGATTTCCAGTAAGAATGTGACCGGCAGGTTCGCAACAAAATTTTGAATATTGACAATCTCAATAAGTAGGAATAGATGTCTCGATCTCAAGATTAGAAACGATCCTATTACAATTGAAAATAAGATAGCAAGAATTAAATAGAAAAAAGTATTTAGTATAAGTGCGTGAAAATTTGTATTATATCGAACTTGCAATATTTGTCGCCATCTTGTTTCGTACGTTTTTTAACAAATATGGTATTTTCATCTACAAAACTACAAAAAGTGTCAAGTTAACTGTTTACAGAAACACGAATCAACACAAACTTTATTTTAAACCCTGTTTCATCAATATATTGTTAAAATATTGTAATATATCCCTTGTAAAGGTACCTGAAAATGTGTAACAGTTTGCCATTTCAGCGATTCGAGACGCCATTACACGAAGAGCCCGCTACTAACAAACAAACTCCCATCAATTAACACCTAAATCGATACCAATTCAAAAACAAAATTACATACAATTAAAGAGAAACAGTTTGTGTTTAAGATTTCACTAAGGATTAACCTATAATTATTAATAATGTGTCGATGTTAGCCGATTTTCATACCTTGATTTTTCTCTGTATTCTTCGCATTTGCAGTAAATTTACAAAATGGCGGAACCGGAAGACAAAATATTTCAGTTTAAGAGTGGGAGACCAATCCCTTCATACGCGTTCCTGTTACACGTTCCTGTTTAAACCAAATAAATACCTGAGTGAATGAATATTAAAAAGACATATACTGACAGGGAAAAGAAACTCATAATCAAAAAATTGCCTGTGCTATAGTATTATATACACCTAATTTCACGTAATATTCCAGATATATCTCAACGTGTTTTGTACAAAAAGGAGCTACAACTAATTACAGAAGGACAACTCTGTCATGTTGTAGACCTTTTAATCAAAGTATACTTTGTTACACGAAATTTACAAATGTTGAAGAGTCAAGCTATTTCAGTACTGTGTTTAATGTTAAGAGATTGCAACGTTTAAAGCCTAAGTTTGCTCACATGCTTGATGCAAATGTGCATTCTGTCGATAATAAAACTTTAAATGGTTAACCATTGGTGTATTTGGTGCTGTTTAAACCTTCTTTCCGAAAGGACAGGCCTATTGTCGACCTGTACCACTTGATTAGCAGTAGCATATTAAACATACAATATATAGCGGAAATACCCATTCTTCGTTTCTTTTTCTTTTCTTTATATGTACTATAAGATCAGTTATATAAAAAAAGTGATGTTCATTTTAGATTATTGCAGGTACTTTACTAATGAAATGGCATATTTTATAATGGAAACTATGTTCCGCTTTGTACAATTTATATGTTGTTTATTTGCTTATTAAAATGTTATCAATTAACAACTATCTGTAAATGTTGTCTTATACTCCCATAGCTTTTTGTATGGTACATATAGGCAAATATAATAAAAACACTCCCATTTTCAGCGTTGCATTGTAAACCTTCTCGCCTCTCACCGCTGTGGGTTCGAATCCCACTGGGAGCTCGACTTGTAAGTGAGAAAGTATCGATTCTTACGGATGGCGGAAGGTGTACAGTATTGGTTCTACCCACGAAAAGTGGGTTTGCCTCCACCACAAAAAATTGATCTTCATATATAACCACACATGTGTTGAAAATGACGTAAAACACCATACAAACAAAACAAACAGATCAGCTCAAAATAGCCAAAGGCTTAGAAGTGAGCTATTGGAATCACGGTTTGTCCGTCGTTAACTTTGGCTTTAAACCGTTTCTCCTCAGATTTTGACCAAACTTCACACGGATGGTCCTAAGGTCAGTGGTTTATATTAGGTCAATGCGACATCCATGATGCTATCCATATATCAAAATATCAAAATATACTCAGTTGCAAAAGAAAGTGGACACTGAATTTTGTTCAGATTTAATTGTATAAAGGCGTTTATCTCAACTGATCAAAGATCAGCAGAGCTTATCCCGTGGTGCGGCGTCCGTCGTCCGTCCTTCTCTCCGTCCGTCCGTAAACATTTGTTTTTGGCGACTACTCCTCTGAAACTACTTGACGGATTTTCATGAAACTTCACAGGAATTGCACTTGATGTCTAGTTGATCCTAGCAAAAATTCAGGTCGGCCGGAAATTCAAAAATGTTTCAAGAAATAGTCGCTACAAACTTGTTTTTAAAAAATCTATTTTTAGGTGTTGCGGCCATCTTGAATTTTTGACCCACTTGATTTTTTGCTAGGATTAACTAGATATCAAGAGCAACATTTCTGTGAAGTTTCATGAAAATCCGTCTAGTAACTTCTGAGCAGTAGTCGCTACAACCTTTTCCTATATAACGCTATGTAACAAAGATGGCAAGCAATCGAAATTATTCTTGGTTTGGACAAAGGACATGTCGTACCAATCATTTTGGTAAAGGTTCCAATTCAATATCACGGTTTTGGTTATCACTTTTCTTGGGTAGAACCAATACTGTACACCTTCCGCCATCCGTAAGAATCGACACTTTCTCACTTACAAGTCCAGCTCCCAGTGGGATTCGAACCCACAGCGGTGATAGGCGAGAAGGTTTACAATGCAACGCTAAAAATGGGAGTCTTTTTTATTATATTTGCCTATATGTACCATAAAAAAAGCTATGGGAGTATAATAAAACATTTACAGATAGTAACTTTTGCATTTAGGTCACTTTTTCACAAACTGTATGCACTAGACCTTTAAAACTTTGTTTATAGTTGAATCAAAGAGGAAAGCATAGAGGCGAACTGAAAATGGGTCAACCACTAAACATGCAGTACGTTGTGTGTATTTCGTTATTTTTTCTTATCCTGGAAAAATCTAAACCTTTATTGATTAGAAGACCTGAAAATTGTTTGAGTCGCCCCCTAAATTTGCCGCGGACATGTTGGCCCGATGCGGACATATTTGACACTTGCGTGTGGTCCAATATGTCCGGGGACATATTGGCACGTGAAGGACATATTGACACCCTACATTCATACACTAAGTTTTGTTAAATCCGCTCAGATATTAAAAGGGAGATATGGTAGCGGACTGAAGGACAGACGGACACACGAAGGCGTTAACAACATCACCTAACGCTTTTAAAAAAGGCGTGGGAAAACAAATATTACCAGGCCATAGATGAATCTGCAATTTATAAATAGCTGTTACACGAATTACTTCGGCGATATCTACAAATTGAAATGACGTTCGCGTTTCAATGCATTGCGATTTATTACCACTATATTTAAAACAGCTAGCCCTGGCGCGTGATTATAGTAAGGAATACCTTCTCCGTGACTTTTATTTTGTTCAGTGTATGTTGTTTTGGTGGTTTATGGCTCATTATGTCTCCCACCACACTATGCACTATATTTCGTGTCCGCTCCATATCTCTTGAACCGTTTGATGGATTTTGAAATAACTTGGCACAAATGTTCACCATATCGAGACGACGTGCATAGCGAAACTTTCAGCCAGGTTGGTTCATATGCATTACACTGAGAGTGTGGGGGAGACATATGTTTTTGTTACAAAAACAACCCAGTCTAGTTTATTTGATGTTTTTAAATTATTACACAAATAGTTTATTTGATGTTTTTAAATTATTACACAAATAATTTATTTGAACAAATTGTAAAAAACCAAAAAAATACTGCTGTACTCCTTTTAAAATCAGAAGTATGGTATTTGCTGTCTCAATAGCCTAATGGTAATGCATACGGAGTATTAATCCCATATTGAGCTATTGAATTGGGTTTTAAGGCACAAACTATTTGTTTTAATGAAAGCTGTTTTTTTTTAATTTGCTACATCGCACGACGCTGCATTTTATTTGAAAATACTTTGTATGATGTTTTACGTCATTTTCAACACATGTAAGGTAATATATGACAGTCGAATTTTTATTATTATTTCTTTTTTTAAATGCATGATGCTGCATCTTATTTGAAATACGTGTTAACCCTTTAATCAATAGTTCAATTACAAGCAACGAAATTCCTGATGAACTTAAGTCTGCAAATGGCAAATGAAATGAAAAAGTGTAGAGCTGATTTTAATAACTGTAGACCTGTCAGTATTGTATCTACTATAACTAAAGTTCTCGAAAGAGCTGCATATTTTCAATTAAAATCTTTCTTAGTAAAACATGGTTGTTTGTATGAGTTTCAAAGTGATTTCCGAGGGAACTGCTCGACCGACTCCTGCCTCATACATCTTACCGACCATATACACTCCCAAACCTCTAAATGTGTATACAGTGATGATAATGCTTGACTGACAGAAAACGTTCGATACACTATATGCAGAAACGTGAGCATAATGAGTGTGGAGTCAGTGGAGAGTGTATGCTGTGACATATATTCACGAACAAATCAATCAATCAATCAAAGATAGATTACACATTATGTTCTGATATAAATGTTTCTCCATGTATACGGACGGGATTACGAGCATGTTACGGAAGAAAAAGGGTTTCCATTACATTTTTAACCTAAAAGTGTGCCCTTTTATGAAAAATATATTCATAGAATGCAGTTGTAAAAGAAAGACTATATGTGCAGACAACCATCTCTATGCAAAATATGCATGCTACTTTATACACAATCACAAGCTTACACAAAAAAGAAATCATATAAATATGTATACAGTAATAATATAAGCTTCGCAGTCAGAAGCTCAACATTATGAATAACATACGAATATAGGATGTACCTTGATACAGAGGCATTACGTGGTAACGCCTGCGGCAAAAAATTAAATAGAGAGGATATATTAAAATTAAGGGGTTTTAATTTTTGACCATTTGACTGTGTCCCGTTTTTAAACGGGAGGACTCATCAGCATGCAGCTGAACGGAAAAAGATAATATTTAAACATTTATGTTTAGAATAAATACAAACCCATGAATATCTAGGCAATTAGCACTTTGTTTACGACTTATATTTAGGTTATGCAAATTTGTGATACAGGATTAATGATTTGCATTAGGTTTTCATATACTTTCAGTATACACGTCACAAAACAAAGGTATTCGTAAAGAATATTCTCCAGGTAGATTGCATTATTGCTGATCAACCTGAATTTGCGACCGATCCCATGTGGATATGGTCATTCTTCATTGCTTGGTCACCGGTCGTGGAGGACCTAGCGCCTTTCCCATATCTTACTTTACTCGTATCTAACTTCATTTACTGTTTGCTTACATTACATTCTCAATCATTTAAACTTCGTTCTTACACTCGCTTCCTACATGACATGCTCAGCATTCTAACGTCCATCTTACACTGTTGTATCACATTACATTCTCCATCATTCTAACGTCGTACTTACACTGGCTTCTTATAAATAAATTGTCAATCATTCTAACGTATTATTTCTTACCCGATGTACTGAGTTCGTACTTCTGTATTTTTCTAACTATTATTCTGATGCCTTACTTACGCTTATTGCAATAATATTCCTTACCCACTTTACTGATGCATTAATAATGCTTTCATCTGTGTTCTATTTACCCATTTACTGATTACTTACTTCTGTTTTCGCTAACCCATTTTACTTTATTATCGCTTACTTCTACTGTTTTTCTTCCTTACTCTTAGTTCTACCGAATTGTTTTCCAACATTGCATTTTTACTTACCAAGATCATTGACACAGACTTCCTTATTCTTAATATGCTTATAACTGAACTGATTCTTTCCTACAGAGACTGGTTCCATGTTCTGGAACCAAACTCGAAACAAAAAATATGAGAGAATTGTCAAAAGGATTGGAGGAGTGATTTAACAATAAATTCCGTGATTATTGCATGCCGAAAGTGATTGAACAATACAATTCGTGATTATTGCCATAACGAAAAACCACTACCATACATCGATATATACTATAGCTACTATATAGAACTATAACTCGAAAACTTGGTCAATCTCACTCAATCAAACTCACACATTTCGGATTTATTGGCGTACAATAAACAATTGACTAGAAACCAGCCTGAGTGTTTCTAGTTCCGCTTATTGAGATCAAACTCACAGACATTCAGTGTATACTTCCAATTGTTAAGGTTGTGTTCTTTGTTCACAATACACAAAGGAAGAACAGAAGCACCACTAAAATGCAAAATACGAGTGGCAATTATATTTAAGGAATATATAAATGGATATATTAATATTTTGTTGCCCTGAAACCGATCAAAAAGTCACGTGGTTTCGCCACCCTATAGGTGTACCGTTTTCACAACAATACATATACGTTAATGACGGCCAAAGGATTCACATTTGTACACATTTAAAACGATAAATTTTCAATATCTCGCTAACTAATACTGTATACATAATAAAACGGTACACATGTTAACGCATGATACATTTTTTAAAAGTACACACGTCAATAGTATTGCCATGTTTCCACAAGCAAATGTCAACTACGGTGTCTTCATTCAAAAATCTGAACTTATATATGTTATATAGAGAATATGCCATAACGTTTACACGCTGAACAAAAGGGAATTTGACAAGAGCTATTTCTTTCATAGGAATCCTTTGTTCTGAAATAAATTTCTTATACAAGCTCTAAAGGGTTTATCTTTCACTAAGTAACATCGTGGAATGATTCTAACCTTCAAAACAGAAGATGATATTAAAAAGGGGAATATAATTTGTTTGAGATGGAAATGTCATACAGAAAGTAAAAAGCATATTATTTCAAAATCAGTAAGCCATAAGCCCATGTGATCATACACTATATACAAGGAATGCATTTGTTTGATTCATAAGGAAAGTAATACAAGGAATGAGTTCCTGAACGTTTAATCGAGTATACACATATACCTAGCATATGTCCCCTATGAAATCCACACAAACATGAGCGTGCACGTGTATTTGTTACATAGTCACTTAAGACTAATTGAATATGATGTATGAAACTATATTTCGGTTAATTATGGATGACCTCGCCAATAATTAATCACACTCCTTGTTTTTTTCATCTCCTTCTTCTTTTTCATTTTAGCATATTCATCATGTTTGTCTTATTTATCCTGTTCATTAGTGATGCACACCCTCCGGCCTTGGCGATCAAGCCCCTGTGCCTGTTGGCGGAGTTGGTCGTAGATTTGCACGCATGTTTTCAGTCGTTTAGTATGTAGGTCGAGTGGGTGGTAGATTCGCATGCATGTGTGGAGCCGCTTCGTAAGTTTGTGGAGTTGGCGTTGGATTTTCACACATGTGAGGAGCTGCTTCGTGTGTTGGTTGAGATGATCGTGGGATTGTATGGATGCGTGGATCCGCTCCTTATGCTGGTTAAGTTGTATGCAAGTGCGGAGCCGCTTCGTACGTTGGCGGTGTCGCTGGTTGATTGGCTTGCATGATGTATGGAGCCGCTTGTTGAGTGGTAGGTGGTTTTGCATGCATGTGTGGAGCCCGCTCGTATTTTGGAGTTGTTGGTGGAGTTGTTGGTCGACTTGCTTGCATGTGGGGAGAAGCTTCTTTGCATGCATCTGTCTAACCGCTTTGTATATTACTGGAGTTGATGGTGGATTTGCACGCATGTGTGGAGCCGCATTGTATCTTCGCGGAGTTGGTGGTGGATTTGCACGCATGTGTGGAGCCGCATTGTATCTTTGCGGAGTTGATGGTCGATTTGCACGCATGTGTGGAGCCGCATTGTATCTTCGCGGAGTTGGTGGTGGATTTGCACGCATATGATGTGGAGCCGCTTTGTATCTTGGCGGAGTTGGTGGTGGATTTGCAAGCATGTGAGGAGCTGCTTCGTGTTTTACTGCAGCTGCGATTGCTGGAGGTGCGATCATGTGTGAAACCGGTATGTTAGTTGGTGGATCAGCCATTACCGGCATATACTGGTTTGATGTGTTGGAGTTGCTACAATGAAACTCGATGACACGGGCATAAAGTGGTTGGGTGGGGCGATAGTTGCCAAACTTCTCGGTCAGATGACCATTTGAATCTAGTCTGTTGAGCCCAAGCCACTAAAATAAATAAAAACATGAACAGTTGCTCAACTTTGTTATCAGTGTCTAATGGAGGTTCTAACTAAAAGTTTTAAAATACTTTGAAGGACATTGTTAATGCATGTAAAATAGAAAAGGTGGAAAAGAATAAGAAACAGTTCCATAATTCATTGACGTGCCACGAATTATATCTTCTCTTTAAAAAGAATGCATTGGCACATTTTGGTATTGTATGTTACCGACAATTAAATTGACAACGATTGTACGCCCTTTTCACGGTAGCACGTACTAATATATGTGTTATGTTATGTCCTTGTACGGTATCACGTGCTAATATATTGATTGTGTTACGTCCTTCTATGATATCACGTGCTAATGTATGTGTCACGTTACGTCCTTGTATGGTATCTCGCGCTAATATAGCTGTTATGTTACGTCATTGCATGGTAACACGTGCTAATCTATCTGTAATGTTACGTCCTTGTTAGGTATCATTTGCTAATATATGTGTTGTGTTACGTCCTTGTAAGGTAGCAGATATCACGTGCTAATATATGTGTTATGTTACGTCCGTGTGCTATGTTACGTCATTATACAGTTTCACATGCTAATATATGTGTTTTGTTAAGCCAGTGCACGGTAACACGCATGCTAATATGTTTGCTATGCTACGTCCTTGTACGGTAGCACGTGCTTATATATTTGTTATTCTACGTCCGTGTGTTATATTACATCCTTGTACGGGATCACGTGCTAATATATTTGTTATGATACGCCACTGCACGGTAACACGTACGTGTTAATATATTTGCCATGTTACGTCTTTGAACGATGGCACATGCTTATCTTTGTGTTATGTTATGCGATTGCACGCTAACACGTGCTAATATATTATGTTACGTCAGTATGTTATATTACGTCCTCGTACGGTAACATGTGCTAATATACGTGTTATGTTACGTCCGTGTGTTATGTTACGTCCTTGTACGGTAATACGAGTTAATATATTTGTTATGTTACGCCATTGTACGGTAACATGTGCTATTCGATTTACTATGGTATGTCCTTGCACGGTAACACGTGCTAATATATTTGCTAACATACGTCCTTGTACGGTATCACTCGCGAATATATATTCGTCCGCGTACGATAGATAACTCGTGCTCATACATGTGTTCATGTCGTTAACATCAGCATATTGCAAAACACCCACCATGGTTTCTTGTTTGATATGTTATACAGATACAGATTGTCAATTCATTATTATTATGTATCAAAAAACATCAGCGTTTTCCACTGGCCTAGAATCAGTCACGTGTGATCAAATATTTTGACCATTCTGATGCTCAACCGTGCAATAGTTAATTTCGTAATAGTACACTTAGCGTGCAATAGTTCATCTGTGTCATTGACGCGCGTTTTAAACGAGAGTGACAACAAAGAGTGACGTGATGTGACCGTACAATAGTACATTTAGCGTACAATAGGTCATTGAGCGTGCAATAGTTCTTCTATGTTGTTGGTGCGCGCTTTTTAAAGCAGCAAATCATTATGTGACCACTTAGGAAACGCATACTTTCTTTTTTACATGGCCTTACACTTTTTCAAGTTTTAATTCAATTTTATAAGTGAACAAAATATCCAAAAACGTTTATAGTTTATTATAAATATCAAAACAACTATTCATTCCGTAGAAGTCAATGGCTTAGAACTATTTATCCTTTTCAAAGTTGTATACTTTTTATCAGAAACCTTCATGGTATCGTAGTGCGTGCAAAGAATGTCGTTATAGCTAAACGTCTATGAAAAAATACACTTACTGCTTGTTGGTTGACAAGTAACGGTTCTCGTCGAATAAGCCACCTCACGGACTGATAACACGGCGGTGTAGTTAAGCTACCGCCATATGTATAAAACGAACAATCTTGGTTGAAAAACGTGGTCATATCCATCTGGGTTTTTACGTACCCCTCTGTAAAATGATAAGAATTTATTAAAAATGTGTTAAAGCCATTCCACAAGCCGTCTAAACCACTCCACAGCTAATTATAATACATATATGTTATTCAGATATAGTCGTCAGGACCGTAGCTACGCTGAGGCACATTTTGGGAATGTACATACTTTACACTAAACAACTGAGTATTCAGTATCGAGAAATGATCAATCATTTGGGGAAAACATGTCGTGCTTCGAACTGAAAATACACTTAAACACAGCAAATCGCATATAGAAAAACAAAACGGATGAGAGTTGGGACGCGATGTCGATTTACTATGGTATGTCCTTGCACGGTAACACGTGCTTAAATAAAATAATGTTTGACTAGTTTTATAAATAGTATATGGAATGAAAACTCGTTTAAGATTCTATATATTATACTCACCGTCAATGAAAAGTTACCACTTGTTAATCAGTTAAATAAATTCACAAAAGCAATTTTACAAGAACAAATCTGGTATATTTTGAGACGTTAGAGTATAGCAAGTCAATATGGAAAAAAAACAGTAAGCGTCACCAATGCCCAGTTCGTCTCCACTAGCTTAAAATCCTAACGGTAAACAAACTTCACAGACCTCAGTACTGGGTGTGACCACCGCCTGCAGCCATGACAGCTCGGCATCTACGGCCCATGCTTCTTATTAGGCGTTGTATGCGATACTGGGGTATCGCGAGCCATTCCTCATTGAGGGCTCTGATGAGGTCTTGACGGGTGTTGATGTTACGTCTACCGTCATAGACCCCAGTATCGCATACAACGCCTAATAAGAAGCATGGGCCGTAGATGCCGAGCTGTTATGGCTGCAGGCGGTGGTCACACCCGGTACTGAGGTCTGTGAAGTTTGTTTTCTACCGTTAGGATTTTAAGCTAGTGTAGACGAACTGGGCAATGGTGACGCTTACTGTTTTTTTCCATATTGACTGGCTATACCCTAAAGTCTCAAAATATACCAGATTTGTTCTTGTAAAATTGCTTTTGTGAATTTATTTAACTGATTAACAAGTGGTAACTTTTCATTGACGGTGAGTATACATGCACTGTTTCATACAGTTCATTTTGTATTTTTTTTTTTTTCATAAATTCTTATTTTACTTTGTATACTGTTCATCAGTGGCAGACCATCCATCACTGTTGCATTCTGTGAATGTTGCATTTGTATCTAAATGTATGTACATATGATAGTTTAAATGAGACTTACTATAAGCAGAGATAGGTGCTATGTTTTGTCGCAAGAATTCAGAAAACGTCGTCACCGCGCCACTGGCAGTTGTCTGTAAATCAAATCAGAGTGTCACTTGCGAATAACGCTACATTATGGTGACTAATCCACCATACTACATGCTCAATGAAAACTCTGGAAGAAAATGTTGGAAATGTAGCCTTCTATATTTGACTTTAGTTTTGTAAGTATTCCTTCTCATTACTTTAAAGGGACACGTACTGCAATCTTGATATTTATTTTTTTTAACTTGCGGAAACCCGTTACTTTTTTCAACTAAACTGCATCTTTAAAAATCATTATTAATAATTATTGAATGATTCAAATCAAATTATGTTTACATATTACTAATTGTGGAATATTTGCATCAATAAAATATTAACACCTAAGATATAATAACGACGAACAAATGATCGACAATCCAACTTTTATTAAATTATATGCCAGCAAGTGCATAGCCATAGTCAAAATGAAACTGGATTAATAAATATATGTGCTTAGTTTGATGCCTGATAAATACTTTATCATGCATTGCAGATATGCACTGTTCTGCCTAATAAAGGGGTGACCTAATAAATTTTGCTTTATTAGGCACTGACCAAAAAGCAAATCAATGCGGAATCCCTCGGCGTTTATTGTACATAACGTTATCTGACGTCATGCACGTAACGTTGGCCGACGTCATAAAACAAACAAAAAACAACAATATGGCGGCGTCCTCGATAAGTGTAAAATTCTGAGAAATAGGTAATAATAGTAATTCATACAGAAAATATGGATAATCTACATGACAAATATAATATTATGTCAGTGCCTTTTACTATCAAGTTTACTAGGCTCGGCACGAAAACGAAGAATGGGGGCCATTCTTCGTTTTCTAAGCCTCGCCTAATAAACTTGATAGTAAAAGTAACTGAGCCGAGCCTTCGTTTTCGTGCAGAGCCTAATAATCTTGATAGTAAAAGGCACTGACATAATATTCTCTATTAATTTGTCGTGTATAATAAGCCATGCTAACTACCTACTTAAGCAATGGAATTTAACAAAAAAAGCATATATATAATTATAATTACCCTACTTTAGTTCCTCACAGTTTTATTATATCAACTCTGTTGCCTTGCATATTAAAGGGTCCTCCAAATTGAAAAATAAAGTGATCTTAAATGAAAGCTTATTATAAAAGAATGTCAATGTCATCGTCCGTTTCCTCAAAAACCGTTGATAAATGCAAGTTTTACAGGTATGAAATTTACCTGTACACAAAAAAAACTGGTGCGCGATCGATCTTCGGAAAATGACGTCATAAGGGACGACCAATCACATCTTCCGTACAATCTACCTAATTTACATAATCAATTATTGCGCGTATCTATGTGTAAACAAACCGTTACTCTTGTTGGATGTCCATTTTTCTCATATAGCCTAAGTGTTTTAAACCCTGGAATATTATTGATGTGTTCGTGTCTTCATCATTGTGAAAAGGTGCTCATTAAGCTTTTGTAGAAAAAGTAAGGCATTGTAAGTATACACACATTTCCATGTTGCCGTCATCGAACTAAATGGATTGAACTTGTTTTGCAAAACGGTGTGAAATGGAATTTTTCGTATGTTCGGACCATTCTACTGAGAAAGATTTTGATGACTCTTATGAAACGAAAAAGAGATTACATTTACTCTATCAGTTCAGACGGGATAACATAATTATTTTTTTTGTGTCCGGAAATATAACTTTCCAAAATTAATTCATATTTGCCAATGTCCGAATATTTTGAGAGGGAACGGTAAATTAACATTCTACGGTAAGTATTTTTTAACTGTGATGTTCGGGGCAATCTCACCTTCGTTGTTTACGGTAATTACGAAACTCCATCCATTAATGATCACTTATTGGTAATTATGCGGCTATTCTATAAACTGTCTAAAATTACGGTACTCAACTTGGGCAAACTGTAAAACCTGTGAAATCAGTACACCGAGACTCACTTTACACGCGGGTAGAGTGAGCGGTAGACTGTTTGATCTGTGGAACTGTCACGTTCTAGTCACAAGTGTAGTTATATGCTGGCTAATGCGGACTGTGTAAACAATGAACTAATGAACAATTATGACATCTAGTTTATTATCTTAAATTATTATATTTTGTTTGAAATGTAGCAATGAACTTTATTGAATAATGAGACAATGCAATTTTAAAACATGTTGATTATTTTATTACAAAAAAAAAACATACAAGGTATTGCAGAAAATAAATTAAAATTATAAAATAGTCGTGTTCTTTATCCATTTAATTGCACCATCATGTTATTCCTCAAATCGAAGCTAAAAAACAAAGCATGCCATGCTTATAGTATGCTTATAGTATGAAATAAAAAATAGTTCATGTGTCTGTACAAACAAAAACAAATCGCACAGCACTTTACCTGTGTGAGCGAGACCGTATTTTTTTGCTGGTAATGCCAGATAATGGAATGGCCCACTAGCTACGATAGCGACAACACAAAACAACCCGTAACACCTACATTGGAATGGTTTTACCTGGTTTAGACAATTGTTTCAACACGCGCCTGACCGATTACACAAAATTATAGCATGGGTCAGTAATAATGTAATTGTTTCAAAATGGCTCGTTAATAACAGTAAAAAATCCCGATCAAAAACTTTTTATTTAATTGCATCAAACAAGTTACAATTAAATTCATTGAAGTATATTCTGCTGCCTCTGTTGGTAATTATCGAGATGCAATCAGCAATTAGAAGTCGTTGATCGTAATTTTAACCTGTCATTTCATCTTTTCCCGATGTCCGAATTTATAAAAGCATCAAAACTATTGAAATAAGATTGATTTCTTAATATGTCCGAGCACTAGTTTTATTAAGTTCTTCAATTAATTAGGTGTCCGGAATTAATGAGTGTCCGCACTCATTGACTAAATACAGTAGGTATCAAAACTTAAAACCAATGCTGAAACCTGACGCAATTCACCGATTCTCCGATTTGCAGACCAATAGACGGAGACACAGTCACAGGATGAAGACATTGAAAAATCTAATATCATGAGTTTATTTGTATTATTCGTTTATTGTTTTCATTTATACTTTATACGCTCAGAATCAAAGTGGATGGGGTACACAAAATGTTGATTGTCCACTTCGCTCGCATTGTTTACTTGGTTTGTGTCCACCCTTTTGGTTTCTTACGAACCATAGGTAATGCGTGACGTCAACGGGTCTTTTCCATTCGGCTGTTTCCGTGAAACCTCAGTTACGTTTCCGTGACAGGTGTGTATTAGGGGCAAATGTGCCGTATGGATTCGTAATTTACCGATGAACGAATAGGTTTAAGATTTTGACCGAAGTATTTTTAGAAACTGCTAATCATTATCTTTGTAATACAAAGGAAAGTTATTTCAATTTGGAGGACCCTTTAAGCAATAACAATAAAGTTGGCGAAGCCGACATCAAACAAACGGTACCAAATGTAGTTTGCGAAAACAGTTCCTAAGTAGGATACGAGTTCCATTTTGCCTCCGTGGCTTGGATAGTAAAGACGCTGCATCTAACACTGTCTAGCCTCTCACTGCTGGCGGTTCGAATCCCACTGGGAGCTCGACTTGTCAACTGAGTGTCGATTCTTATTGATGTCAATGTATACAGCACTGGTTCTACCCAGGAAAATCAGGAAAATGTGGTGGACTGCCTCTACCACACCATTAAAACACACCATTAAAACACAAACACACAAACAAACAAAAGAATTCCACTAACCTTAATCCAAAAGGCTACAACGACTAATCCATCTAATTTAGTTTTTGCGATCTTAATGTTTCTGTATTTACTATTGTAGAATACGAAGTGAATCTAAAACGAAAAATGGAAATTAAATTACTTGATCTAAAACGAAAATTTGTAATTAAATGCTTGATCTAAAACGAAAAATGGTAATTAAATGCTTGATCTAAAACGAAAAATGGTAATTAAATGCTTGATCTAAAACGGAAAAAAATAGTAATTAAATGCTTGATCTAAAACGAAAAATAGTAATCAAATGCTGAATCTTATTAATCAGGGTCTCATATGATTAAACAGTCGTTAAGTGTTTCTGGTTTTTAAAACTATAATTGAAACTAGTTTAAAGCCTTTTAATGACGTCCACACTAAGTTCAAATAATCCACAGAAACGTATCTAACGTTATTTATAAATGTCCAGAAATCCAAAAGGGTTACAGTTATAAATCATAATCAAACATAAAGTTTATTCATTTGTGGATCGATATCAATTCACTAAATCTGGCTAGCACGAGAACATCGAGTTTAATTCAGAATTTGTCACCTGCATTAAGTATCGTTAACACCATTTGCACGGATATTATTGCATGTATTCGTGCAAATGGTGGTCACACTCGTTATTAACGATAATTAATGCAGGTGACAAATTCTGAATTAAACTCGATGTCCTAACATTTTCAATATAATATTATCAGTCTTTAACAACTTAAACCAATACGTTAACAATTTTAATTTTACAAAACTTGGCCTTTTAGAATAGGGGTAGGGTTTCAATTTTTTTTCTAAACAAGCATGGGGACTTGTCATTTGTATTGCATATTTTTTTTTTATATATGTTAAACTATGTGCTTAAAAAGTTTAAACAAATTCTATTATTGGGAACATACAAAAAAAAAAGGAAATTCTATCATTATGTGCTAATTTTTGCATAAATTGTGGTAATGGTCAGATTGGTCAGATGTTGTAAAAAAAAAATATAGGTTTTACATAAAGATGAGCTTTAAATGTTATTGTAATTAAATGTTCTTTACTTTAATACAATTTTAGCAGAATTGTGACTAATGAATAAATTATTAGACTTCAAAATGTCTTATTTACCTATTTCATGGACTTGTTCATCTTTTTGGACAGATTGACATGACAGTGGCATTATAAATTATTTTTTAAAATTTTAACGATCATGGTGACCTACCATTATTTTTGCCTTTTCTGTCTATATATATAACAGACTTACTGTACAAAAGTTTTAAAAAAATCTGTTATGCAGAAAAAACTATAGAAAATGTCTTAAAAGTTCAAACAATAAATTGAACTTGTTTGAATCATGATAAAGCTGTATATTTTCTTCGTTTGGTGCTGAGAGATGGACGTACACTGTAACCTGTGAGAACGTGTTTGTATTATGTTCAGTCTCCCAAAAATGTGTGTATGAAAATCCATGTCAGATAAAAAAAAATAAAGTATTTCCAGCGGGTTTATATTGTGCGAGATCAAAACCTGGTGGTTGGGACTTGAAATGCATCGACACCGCGGGCCTACGGCCCTTGGTATCCATGGTCTTCAAGTCCCACCCACCAGGTTTTGATCAGGGACAGTATAGACTGAACCCGCTGGAAATATTTTATTTCTTAAATTGAGAAAAGAATTGACAGTGAGTTGAAGTCGTTTGGATAGATGTTATTGTGTACAACTAATACTTTTATCCAATGAGTTTAGTGAATTCGATATTAAACAGACACTAATGTAGGATCCTCTATTTGTCTTGTTTATAGTATTACATGTACTGTATATAATTACCTCTCCCTCGAACCTGTGACCGCCAAGTGTGTGTTCTGATCCCCTATACATACTGCGCTGAAACAGAACAAATTGAATGAGCAAATATTGATAATTAATCACAAGTATTGATAATTAACTACAAGTATTGATGACTGACCACAAGTAAAACGCCATCCTAACCATCAATACAGTTATTCTGTCCTCTGGAATATATACTGAGCAAAATAATGTTAGCACATAAAATGCATGTCATTTCCATAGACGAGATACAAAGCATAAAGTTAAGTTTTTCTATTCAGTGTAACGGGCATATTATCAAAGCTACACACTCGGTAAAATATCGACTTAAATATTAACCATTTTTGTCCCGTGACATTGGTTGTCCAAGGGAGGTAATCATTGTACGGGGAAATAGAATAAATAGAGATAAATATTCTCTTGCTTCGCTTAGTTTGTCCATATGAGTATTATTTATAGCATTACTACGTATAGAGTACCTAGATGTGTGTTCTGGGTCAATGATAAAGTGACATAGATATGACCAAGAATAAATCATTTGTAAACAAAATCGGTGATAAAAAATAAGCAAATATGATGTAAACAAACTTTTATGCATTATCGAAAATCGTTCTAAAGAGGACAATTTTAAAATTACGAAATTTGAAATGTTTTTGTTTGAGAATAACAATCGCTTGTGAACACATTTCAGCGGTTTTCAAAAACAATAACCGAAAGAGTAATTCTTGTCAATGCCAAACATTAAATTTGGTGAAAACAATACGTTTGTATAATGAAATAAGTTCTCTTAGAAAATAATAAAATAACAAAAAAAATAAAAAAATTACACCCTTACGTAGCATTTCTAATATCTTCAAACAATTATGTCAATGTTCATATGTTTAATCTATGTCCCTAAAAAGTCGTTCAAACTTTTTTTGTTCAGTATAAAAATGCGTTAACTATATCATTATAAATACTATATATACTGGTTAAAGGACAAATTATTGTTATTTAAGCCCCAACTGCCATATAACAGCCAGAAGATGGTGCTGGGGCAGGTTTCAATATAAATTATTCATGTTTCACTTTTTCAACATTTTGAATACACTACTGTAATACAAATTAGGAAAAGTTGCATAAATACACACTTAAACCCGTTAAATCAATTGGTGTAATTATTTGTTTTCAACAATCATTTGCAAAGTATAGTTTGAAAAAATAATTTAAACCAATCGTCAAGCAATTTTAATTTGCCGGGAGGAGCATATGAGGTTATGGCCCTTACTAATACAGAATGTAAACATTTCCCACGTGGCCGTGTTAATCAACAAGCGTGCTGCAGCAGGCGACTTCTACTCTGACAATGTAAAGCGCGGGTTGTCAACAGACCTTCAAAAAGGAACCAAATCTTGGTTATGACTGTATAGGAAAAGTTTCAATGATTTTTGTAAATCAATTCAAATATAGAGTCGGCTGCTTTAGCATGTGTAGGACAATGTTTACATCAACTATTTTCGTTGACAGACTGTGTGCAGCAGTGGTAATTTGATAGGCCTCTCCTACACATATTTACTACCGCAGTAAATGGTGCGGGTTTAAGTGGTCATTCGGCTGCTTTAGCATGTGTAGGACAATGTTTACATCAACTATTTTCGTTGACAGACTGTGTGCAGCAGTGGTAATTTGATAGGCCTCTCCTACACATATTTACTACCGCAGTAAATGGTGCGGGTTTAAGTGGTCATTTACCATTTATTGTATAACATTCTGTCGATGCAATTTATAACATGACACCGGCAACTTTAATTATCACTTCCTCTTCCTTCAGAACATGACATAGAACAAAATGTTCAGTAATTTATACGGTACAAAAAAAATTAGTTTATCAGTATTCGCGACATAAAACGTACTGTTAAGTCTGATGTAAATTGGTTTGTATGTTGGTAGTCATTTTGTAACGAAGTAATTGTTGCAGAGGATTGTAATTAATTAGGATTAATAGAGATTGTAACGGCTGTTGTCCTTTCTTTGTCTGTATGTTACAACCCGCCATTATAAAGCGTAGTAGATTTAATTTTAAATTTTGTTCTAAATCGTGTAATTTTTACTACGGGCAAAACAGCATTACTAAATAGTCGTCATGTAAAATAACCTTTTTATAAGATAACTCAATATAAGGTATTTTTAATAAAAACGTACTTGTTATCAAATTGCACTGGTAGATTTTATATGCCAACAGCGGCAACTCTTTATTCAAGGGAAGTAATTGTTCCTACCTAATACGTGATTCAATGTTCGAGTTATTTCCCTTTGATGTTCTTAAACCAGTATATTGTTTTTAATATTTACTTTGGGGAAGAAGGTCACTCTGCTGTCCCTTGCTGTCTCATCGATTTTTACGTACGTGCAATGCCAGCGGCTTGTGTATTTTGTAGGCTTTTTTATGACGCAATGTCGGGTGCAGCACACCCACATCACTTCATTGTAGTGTCAAAACCAATGCAAGAAGATGTAAGAATATGGTTAATATTTCTCGTATGCTTTAATGGTTACTCTTATTTCCCGGATTTAGTTTGGGCCAGCAACTTCGACTTCATTTTTTACTAACTGCAGACAATGCTGATTTGTGGTGTGTTACATATTTTGAACCACACAGGACTTCTTTTTCAGTGGCCAAAGAGTTGGAGCGACACAGAACTGATAACGGATATTTCTTTTCTAGAGCTGGTACCCATCGTTTTGGATTTTCAAATTTGGATAAATTTGTTCCAGGGTAAAAGGATTGTATTTCATACGGACAATTGTGCTGGTCTCTATTCTACGAAAAGACGTTAGAGTGATGCACCTTGTTCGTCCCCTTGTTGTATAATATACGGTGTAATGCAGTTCATATTGAAGGGGAAAAAACACCAAAAAAAAAAAATATATATATATATATAAAAATAAAAAACAATTGTATAGTTGATGTTTTATCTCGTAAACAATGAGTTCGTTTTCAGCAGCTGGCTCCCAGGGCAGAACAACACTCATCTCCAGGTCCTGCATCTTTCCTAGCGTTGATGTCCTGTCTCGAGCAGACAGGAATTTAGGTGCATAGTTGGCTTTTAACACGAGGGAAGCTTACAATATAGGAATTAAATTATTTGACCCATTTCGGGTTAATATGACCTGGCATCTAAGCAAGTAGTTGATTTCATCGCGCATTTATCTCTTAAAGGCTGTGCAATCGCAACAGCTCGTTCATATTTGTCGGACATTAGTTTCAAATGTAAACGTTTGCATTTATCAAATGTAACAAATCATTTCGTAATTTAATAAAATGTTAGTTGACATGAATCGACTTGATAAGATGGTCGATCCCAGACTCCCCATTATTCCAGATATGTTGGGAAAGATTTTCAAAATATTACCGATCATTTGCAGATCAAATTATGAAGCTTCTTTGTTCGAATATGGTCGAATGGGCATGGGCACGATTATTTCACGTCCAGCTATTAACTCTACGATATGTCCTGCCAATCGTCTTAAATCATATTTAGCGGTTCCTTCACGTCATGGAATGTCGGATGACATTATCAGAGAGCTTGGGCCCATCGACTCTAAAGATTACAGAGTTCCGACTGAGCAGCTCAAATATTTGAATCGAGTCTTAAGTATTACAGATACACGATCTCGTGTATGGATTATGGGCTCTTTAATTATTATGAAGGCATTTACCTATGCCGGACAATCAACGTTGGAAGGAGTCAGCCTTAGTAATACTATTTCAGTTTCTATTTGAGGCTTTCTTTTTGTGTGTTCTCTATTTTGAGGCGATTTTGTTTTATATTGACGAGACAGTTGCGTCAGCTATTTCCTCTATTTGAGGCGTATGTGTGCTCTCTATTTTTCTCTTTGCGCTCTCTATTTGAGGCGGTTTTTCCCATGTGCGGCTTTCGCAAACTGCTTGACATGTGGCAGTTTTTCGCGGTCACAGCAATGACTTATTGGTTAGTTAATAAGAATGTTGACATTTTCAATACATGAACTTTCAATTAGGTACAAGTTTGTCTTTGTGAACTGCTGTACCCAGGGTTCATAAAGTACATCTATATGTTTTAATTGACTACACGTTTTATCTTACTTCTATTTTGTTTTATCCTTGGCCAATATATTCCAATAAATATAAACTGTAAACATCGCCTGGTATTGGTCTAAATCCATCTTTAATATGTCAAACGAACGTGCAACTTTATTGCCAATGTCCTTGTGCCGGATACATATATATAGCTAGCATTGTCGTAGTATAAATTCAAACAATAAACCCTTATAATTGCAATTACTATCCTTAAATACTTATTTTCTTAATTAATTAAAACACATTATTAGCATAAATACGGGTTACTGTTGTTTTTACGCACACGCTATGAATGGCAGATGAAAGTAGTTCTTTATCCAGTTCACTGGAAAATGAACGTAGCTTAAATTGATCATGTGATCGTCCTTTAACCAACCACTTTGTTTGTATTATCTAAATGTTCGAGTGACTGCAATTATTGCGGCAGGGAGCAAACTCCCAAACTTAACAGAATGGTATACCCAAAATTGAAGGCTGACCAGATTTCTGAGCTAAAAATAGCACAAGTGGCAGTCGAACCTCGTTCAAATTATATGCCCCCGCGTAGATAAATAGTGCCTCCGGGTTTGCATGAACTGAATGTAATCTGAATAACTGACTTAAATTAAGACGAGCTTTGTATGTAATAGGAAAACAATAATATTCCAAATGACAATATATCAATTGTGTCTTCAGAATTTGCCTTGTTTACACTAATAAAGTAGTCGCTTTTAATTGGTGAAAACGTTCTGGTGACGGCTTTGTTTTATTTGATTTTATTTCAGACAGAACGTGAAAACAACATGATTATTGCTTTAGTATATATAATTGTATATAGCAACGACTAATTCGAAAGTTTTTTAGTGATTCACGATTTCAGTGAATTATTATTAATGATAAGACGAAATGAAGAAACATGTTTAGACACACACCACTGGATTGTTATTGTGTTGGAATATATAGAAATCTTGTTATCGCTATATTATTCCCGGGGGCACATATGGTAGAGGTCTATAAACTTTAGAACTAATCAATCAATTATCGCTATATCTCCTGTGTTTAAGATCGGATTCGATCAACATTTTCATCGATTGTAGAGTTCAGGGTCTAGTTTTGCAAGAACGTCAAAACGTGTCACTACGTCATGACGTCTTGACGTCAAGGACGTCACAATGTTATAAAACCCTGTTTTTTTCACTAATTGTATTTTTTATGTTGTTTTATTATAAAATCTTGTCATTGTCTCAGTCAACGCTGACAGATTTCATGTCGTGACGTCATCCAAAATGGCCGCCAATGACGCCATTCAAGAATCTTGTAATCGTTATATCTCCTTCGTTTATGATCGGTTTTTGATACAACTTTCAAGGTTGTAGACATCAAAATATAGTTGTGCAAGAATGTGAAATTGTGTTGTGTCGTCATCAAAGATGGCCGCCAGTAACGTCATAATGGGAATTTGTTATTTATGATCGGATATGAACCAAACTTTTACAGATTGTAGAGTTCAGGGTCGGGTTGTGCAAGAACGTCATATGGTATCCCGACGTCATAACATCGTTACAGAAATTCAATAATTGTATTGATAAATCAGTCACTGGCATCACCTTAGACAACTAAGATAGTTGTGACGTCATGACGTCATTAAGAAGGGAAAGCCCGTTTGATTAGGTTCTGACCTACCTTTGCAAAGCTCTGTACTTGTATAGGTAGTTTGCTATTAAAAAACATGATCAGTCTCAAATATCTATCAATCTATTTGACTTATAATAACCAAATGTGCATAGCTTCAAAAAAAAACTCTCATAGGAAAAAACAAAATTTTTCACCTATATACTAAACAAACTCTTCTTGGTACTAATTACAATTTCAGGTCATTCTTGGTACTAAATATAATTTAAGGTCATTTTAACAAACCCCTCCGCATTCAACACTTTCAGTGCTTTGATTTTGTTTATGGTGCCATATGCTGTACTTCTAGATGATTACTTACACTTGTAATGATTACTTATACTTGTAATGATTACTTATACTTGTAATGATTGTAATTATTACTTATATTTGAAATGAATACTTATGCTTGTAATGATTACATATACGTGTAATGATTACTTATACTTGTAATGATTACTTATACTTTAATGATTACTACATATACTTGTAACGATTTCGTATACTTGTAATGATTGTAATTATTACTTATATTTGAAATGATTACTTATGCTTGTAATGATTACATATACTTGTAATGAGTACTTATACTTGTAATGATTCCTTATACTTGTAATGATTGTAATTATTACTTATATTTGAAATGATTACTTATGCTTGTAATGATTACTTATACTTGTAATGATTACCTATACTTTAATGATTACTAATTATACTTGTAATGATTACTTATGCTTGTAATGAGTACTTATACTTGTAATGATTACTTATACTTGTAATGATTACCTATATGTGTAATGATTACTTATACTTGTAATGATTACTTATCCAATGATTACTACTTATACTTGTAATGATTACTTACACTTTTAATGATTACGTATACTTGTAATGATTACTTATACTTGTAATGATTGTAATTACTACTTATATATGAAATGATTACTTATGCTTGTAATGATTACATATACTTGTAATGATTACTTATACTTGTAATGATTACTTTAATGATTACTACTTATACTTGTAATGATTACTTACACTTTTAATGATTACGTATACTTGTAATGATTACTTATACTTGTAATGATTGTAATTATTACTTGTATTTGAAATGATTACTTATGCTTGTAATGATTACATATACTTGTAACGATTACTTATACTTTAATGATTACTACTTATACTTGTAATGATTTCTTATATTTGTGTAATGATTACTTATGCCTGTAATGATTACTTATACTTGATTACTTATACTTGTAATGATTACTTATGCTTGTAATGATAACGTATACTTGATTACTTATATTTGTAATGATTACTATTACTTGTAAGCATTGTGTGTTTTATTACGGGTTTTTGATTTACTGCGTTCTGAAAACGCTTCTATTCCTGTTCGATCTTTTTATGGTTTCGGACGACTGAATGCCTTGTGTTCTCTTAGACTCATCCTTCTCGTGTTACATAGACAAAGAAGACGCGTTAACCCACCTCTAGTGCGTTTCTGCCTCCATAATGAAAATGGAAGTGGTGAAAGTAGTAGGAACCTGGGCGATGCGGTATGTTTGTCAAGACGTTAGCATTTGGTGTGTCGGGTATGAACTTCGCGGAATGGCCTGTAATAAATAAGAGATATAATCCATGTCATACAATTAGAAATGTCGGAAATTCAAATTCCTTTCTCAGTCCGAAATATATTGGCCTACATTAAACATTTATAACAACGTTAGTTTTAGAGATGACGATAATCCCATATTAATACACCCTGCATCCTTGGAAAACATATCAGTGACAATGTATATGGATCTGCGAACTTGGATTTAATAGAAGCTGAATGTCAACAAGAACCAGGGTTTTATTAATTTACATACACTATATTTTTTTAACTGAAGACCAGCCGTATAGGTTATTTATCGGCCATTATCGATCACGTTTGCGTAGATTAGCCGTAACTCCTACGGCACTGAAGAGTATGTTTGAAAGAACATTATAAAGCGTTTTCCCACATCCCCTTCTATCTACAGTCCCTGATAGAAACAACAACAAATCAACTGAATTGTTCTGTAAATAGTTTAATGAATACACGGAGAAAAAACTATCATATACGTCTGTGTCACCAAACAATGCATTATCCCAACTATACAAGGCACTTACCGTCATTCCTTAGTATGCCCTTCTCCTTACTAGTGTCAGAGGTCAGCTTGGGGCACTGACAGACGATATTGTAGCGGACACCGTTAGGATGAACGTCTATCGGAGACTGTTGTTGGCCGTCACAAGTGCCCATAAACTTTCTTTGCCAGCTGTCCTCAAGATCAGCTGCAATAAAGAAGACAATTGTTAAAATAGCAAAAACATAACACAATCATTGCTGTTCTGGAAAAGGCTCGATATAAAAATGCTAAACTTTATTGGAATATATAAAAAGGTGCATCCAATTTAAAACCATGTAACGTATCCATGAATGATTTCGAGAGATAGTTTAAGGCTGTTAACAACCCAGATGATAGATATTTTTCGCCAGACGAAGATGTGCTATTCGTTAATGAACAGTATCGAAATAATGAGTTCACCAGTATGTTGGAAGAGATTAATGTAGAGATTACACACTCTAAAGTTGTATCAGCTATTAAACAGCTGTAAACTAACAGATCGTCTGATCTGGATCTTTATATTAATGAGTTTTTATTCACTGTAAATTGAGATGCTCTTCTACCGTATGTGCACACTACATTTAACAAGTCACTTGAGTTAGCTTTTTTCCAACTTCATGGTCCGAAGGAGGACATACTACACCGTGGCACAAACAGGGAAGTATTGATAATGTTGGGAATTATAGAG
This sequence comes from Cyrtodaria siliqua, assembly GCA_037043455.1. Lineage (NCBI taxonomy): Eukaryota > Metazoa > Mollusca > Bivalvia > Adapedonta > Hiatellidae > Cyrtodaria > Cyrtodaria siliqua. The sequence continues at coordinate 275,606 of JAWPHD010000791.1, read as the reverse complement.
GTATCACGCTAGTCAGACGAATATTGTACAATAGATTAACCAATATAATATTTACGTCGAAGCTCAGGCTGGTATTAGGGCGGGTATGAGTACAGTTGATAATATTTTTGTTCTGCACAATATAATAACGCATGTGCTAAATGAAGGGAAACTATACTGAGCTTTTATTAATTTTACTAAAGCCTTTGACTATGTAGTAACAGATAACTGACGGTAAAAACTGATAAAGTTTGGGCTAAGAGGTAAACTGTTTAATATCGCCAAGTCAATATATGATTGTGTAAAAACAAAAGCGAAATAGTGAACTGAGTGGTGAATACAAATGTTTATACTGGGTGTACGTCAGGGCGAATGATTATCACCATTTTTGTTTTCCATGTTGATAAATTATTTAGAAGATGCAAGACCTTAATGGAATTGATGTTGATACGTTTAAGATGTTCATGTTATTGTATACTGATGATATTGTATTATTTGCAAATACTGCATTATTTGAACATTTTAAAAGAATATTGTGATACCTGAAATTGAAGGCAAATACTTCAACAACAACGATTAAGGTGTAGGAAAAGTGGACTATATATTTATATTGTACTTATGATGATATTATTTAATATTGTTAATAGATTGTCATATTTAGGAATAGTGTTTACATCTGGTGGGTCATTTTTATTATTAAGCATAATAATTTGATTTATGTAAACATCTCACAGATAGCAAATTGAAGCTGGTAGATGGAATAGGCCTAATAGATTACCAGGAAGTGAACGACTGTTTTCCTTGTAACATTTTGGAGGATGAATTTCATTTTGATTTAGAATGCAAGCTTTACGGTGATTTACGAAACCAATATATTAATATTGGGATAATAGTGACACAGTTAAAACAATAGGTAGGTACTAGAGGTGTTTAAATTATAACGTAACACTTTCATTTTGTACCTGATTCAAACATCGACATTTTCGCCGAATATATTCATTTTAATGTCAAGTCTAATGTTTCTTTCGAAATAAAACATTATGACATGAACTTATTTTTTGTTAAATGTTAAAGAATGACATTTTGAAGCAGACATCTAAAATTATAAAAACATAACGGCAAAACAAATTAAAAACAAATGCTTGAAATTTCGTTTAATGTAATAGTAGTCTGATATGTCCATGTATTAACTTAAAAAAAATGGAATATGCATTATTTTGCTATTTCAGCGAAAATTAACCTGAACTAAAACTTTGAAAATTATTAAATCTATAAAAACTTTTAGTTTGAAACATCGACTGGAGGCATTGTTATGATGTCCTCGTCTATAAAAAATAAGTTTCGTTACTTTTTTATAAGAAAGGAAATGAAAACATATATAACTTATGATTTAAAGGCAAAACACAGACATTTACAATAATGATGAAAAAATATAAACTTTGACCAAAATATATCTTTATATGGTATGTGATAATACAGCAACAATAACTATTCATTTTTCGTCTCATAAAATATGAAAAAAATACTTATTTTGGTAAATTTATAAAATCATCGGTAACAAACTTGTTAGCAAACTGTCCTATAAATTGTCAATTTCTTAAAATTTCGATAAAATTCGAACTTTTAATTTAACATTTATATTTTTGACATAAAATAAAACATACGATCATATTTAAATTTCAAACAAAGTTTTAAACAATTACGATATGCATTTAGTGACATTATTTGGTTTAAGTTGAAACTCTACGGTAATAGCAACTTATAGGTTTTAAATTGGATACAGTACAATATTTTCATTGAGGATGTGAATATGATTACTAATGTATAATAAAACTATTACACTACTATCGTATTTGTTTTATTTGTTCATAGTTCAATTTTAAAAGCTGGGGGTTTAAACCGGTTCTAGGGTGCACCAAACCTCACACTTACCACACTGTCATCCCATTAAAACAGGACAGTGTAAATAAAGAAATCCCCGCCATGATCTAATCTCTAACCAACAAGGCAGCATCAATAGGCAATATAAGTAAAACACAAATATGCTCGTGTAAATATAATACAAAAAAACAATAGCCTAGAAAGCCACAATGAAGGTAGTCAATGACTTGGCAGAAGCCAGAGCAACAAGAGAATAAACAGTTTAGTTTTGTGCTAATGCATGTAAAAGTATAGGTCTATCTCCTTAAACGGCGAAATTGTGTAAGGGTCCTTTCGTGTAGAATTTAATACTGCGAAATTAGCCACGTATGTCACGGACTGAACAGGGGAAATACTGGTTTGGGCGTAACGTTTGCTATAAAATCCATTGTCTTCTAGTTTTGGCCGGGATTGCTTGATAGTTGCTTTGTTTGGAGCAGGAGTTGGACGGCGAAATTCACAGGCAATATGTGGTCAGTATTTATTTTATTAACTTTTATCGTACATTTGTATTCAGTGGGCGGCGTCATCTTGGTTGGCGGTTACGACATCCGGTTAGCTTTGATGTTTCTCAAACATTAACTTGAGACTAGGACATGATTTTGAAGTTACTTTATTAGATGTAATTATTGTAATTGATCATTACTTGTAAAACAATATTAATTTGATAACGTTGTATAATAGGTACATTAGTTAACGTTGGCGTATAACTCAGTGATTGTAATACACGATCGAATTGATAACATTGTATATTAGGTGCATTAGTTAACAATGAGATGAGTGATTAGTATACATAGCGTTGTATAATATGGGCATTAGTTGACATACATGTGGGCATGCATAACCCAGTGAGTGTAATATACGAGTGATTTGATAACGTTGTATATTACATGTATTAAGGGCATTGGTTAGCAACGACGAACATGGCGTATACATGGCGTTGTAGAATGTATACATTGCTACTCATCATTAGTACAGCTTACATATATTTATTAAATAATGATTTGTGTGGGTAAGGATAATTATGCAAGATTGTTATGTTTATCAACCGACATCTAAAACGTATGTATAATTACAGCCTAAGCCATCCAGGTTTGAATATAAGCCATCCAGGTTTGGATATAAGCCATTCAGGTTTGGATATAAGCCATCCAGGTTTGGATATAAGCCTCCCGGAGTGGATATAAGCCTCTATGGTGTGAAAACCTTTAGGTGATTCGACACTAGAATCAACATATAACGTTAAGAGCGTTGGAGACGGTCCCCGTACCTGTGCAACATGACCAGGTTATAGAATCGACAACCCCCGGGACACGAGGTGGGCCCGTTATCAGTCCTCACTGGAGGAACATCATCCACAACCTCAGTGGCGGTTAATCATCATACATATCGCGTCATCAACCCTTATAGAAGGCATTTGATGACAATCACTCATTGGATTCGCGCATCATCATCTTCATGAGCTCTCGCGCATCACAGTTCTCTAGATCATAGATCAACATTGTTAACAACACTTTAATGTCGTATATAGTCGGTCGGCACATTCAGTATTTATAACAATACTAAGAACGTCTTAAACGTTCATGAGAACATTCTTTTCATAGTTCATCTGTGTATTCACTTGTTTTGTTTAGATAATTGTATATATATTTAACATATTTTAAAAGTTGCATTAAACTTATGTAAATGCATTCACCGTCATTGATTCTTTCCTGAGTTAGCTCCAACCACATCCTGTGACAATTACATTAATTTTGTATTTTGCTATTCATAATAATTATTGCAAATTAAGATGTTATACAGAAAATGAGATTGTCATTGCTTTTCCTAAAGTGATGTCATGCATTTATAACTGTATTGTCACCTATTGTAATGCATTGCATTTTTGTCCCCGCGAGCTTTTTAGCTTAATTGAATAAAAGTTTTCAGAAGTTATCAAAAGGGTATATTCCTTTGTATTTGATGCTACATTAAATTTCAAAGTTAGGGAAAGGAACTATTTATGGAGGAGGTCACGGTGTGGATACGGGAAAAACTATTTATGGATGAGGTCACGGTGTGGATACGTGAGGAACTGTTTATGGATGAGGTCACGGTGTGAATACGGGAGGAACTATTTATGGATGATGTCACGGTGTGGATACGGGAGGAACTATTTATGGAGGAGGTGTGGATACGGAAGGAACTATTTATGGAGGAGGTCACGGTGTGGATACGGGAGGAACTATTTATGGAGGAGGTCACGGTGTGAATACGGGAGGAACTATTTATGGAGGAGGTCACGGTGTGGATACGGGAGGAACTATTTAAATATGAGGTCACGGTGTGGATACGGGAGGAACTATTTATTGATGAGGTCATGGTGTGGATACGGGAGGAACTATTTATGGAGGAGGTCACGGTGTGGATACGGGAGGAACTATTTATGGAGGAGGTCACGGTGTGGATACGGGAGGAACTATTTAAATATGAGGTCACGGTGTGGATACGGGAGGAACTATTTATTGATGAGGTCATGGTGTGGATACGGGAGGAACTATTTATGGAGGAGGTCACGGTGTGGATACGGGAGGAACTTTTTATGGAGGAGGTCACGGTGTGGATACGGGAGGAACTAATTATGGATGAGTTCACGGTGTGGATACGGGAGGAACTATTTATGGAGTAGGTCACGGTGTGAATACGTGAGGAACTATTTATGGAGGAGGTCACGGTGTGGAAACGGGAGGAACTATTTATGGAGGAGGTCGCGGTGTGGATACGGGAGGAACTATTTATGGAGGAGGTGACGGTGTGGATACCGGAGGAACTATTTATTTATGGAGGAGGTCACGGTGTGGATACGGGGAACTATCTATGGAGGAGGTCACGGTGTGGATACGGGAGGAACTATTTATGGAGGAGGTCACGGCGTGGATATGGGAGGAACTTTTTATGGAGGAGGTCACGGTGTGGATACGGGAGGAACTATTTATGGAGGAGGTCACGGTGTGGATACGGGAGGAACTATTCATGGAGGAGGTCACGGTGTGGGTACGGGTGAAACTATTTATGGTGGAGGTCACGGTGTGGGTACGGGAGGAACTATTTATGGAGGAGGTCACGGTGTGGATACGGGAGGAACTATTTATGGAGGAGGTCACGGTGTGGAGACGGGGAGCATTGAGCGATGTTGATGACAGAAGAGCTTTCAGTTGTAACGCAGAGGGAGTGCAAGAATACAATAAACACTGTCCAGTATCACCCATCAATCAGACAGAAGAGCTTTCAGTTGTAACGCAGAGGAAGTACAAGAATAGAGAATAGAGAATACAATAAACACTGTCCAGTATCACCCATCAATCAGATAGAAGAGCTTTCAGTTGTAACGCAGAGGGCGTGCAAGAATAGAGAATATAATAAACATTGTCCAGTATCACCCATCAATCTTTGATTCAAAAATACAAAAACAAATATACTCAATATCCTTGTATTATCTTATACAACTAAGGGATACAGGCGCGTAGCTACCTGTACGCAAAGTACGCAGTTGCGTACACATTGTCCCAAATATTTAAATAAAAATAAAAACTCCAAAAATGCATTAAAGGTACTTAAGCATTAAAGGTACCATAATTTGAACTAACTTCTTCATTTAGCTCACTTTTTTATTTTTTTTCTAGAAAAAATAAATAAATCCAGAGACAAAATCAGCCTCATTTTGTTGCAGAAATGCCTCCAGATAGCACTACAGAGGGTAAAGGGGAGGAAATCAGGGGGGAGCATGCCCCCAGGACACACTAGACTGTTCTAAAGTCCCTGGCTACGCCTCTTTTTAAAACTGTTTAACAAACCCGTTCGATTATAATTGAAGTGCGTTTCCGACGTCACATTTTGCGGCGTCACATCCTGTACGTGCAATATCACCAACAGACAGATGAAGCCAGCAGACGTTTCCATCGTTAGCAATTCGTTAGATCAACTGAAATGCAAAAACACAAATTTTAAAAGTATGTCTGAGGATGGATGCCATCTGTACTTACTACACTTCCTGTTCGTGATTCCGTGGTCGAGGGGTTAACGACGTTGCCTTGTAAACCTTCTCGCCGCTCACTGCCGGGTCCGAATCCCACCGGTGGCTCAACTTGTGAGCTCAAGTGGATAGTGGGAGGTATACAGACTGGTTCTACCCAGGAATAAGTCGGTGGTCTGCCTCCAACACAAAAAATCGATTGTCATGCATAGCATAAAATATGCTGGAAAATGACGTTAAACACCAAAGGAACAAACATATACTTTCTGCTCGATTTTTGGTTCGATTTTCACAATGTTTCTGTTACTTTTTTGAGCAGACATTTTTGATTGTTAAACATGAAAACATGAATAATATATTGTTCCTATTATGACTTATACCTTACAAGTCTGTACATCAAAGAGCATGTCAGTCACACTTATGCAGCTATTCTGGAAGCATCGAATGTATACAATAATGTATGGCACGATGACCTTTTTGGCTTGCACCTTCGGCAAATTTATCCCAGAAATTATTAATAAGGATCAATCAAGATCTGTTTGTTTTATATATTATATAAATATAATGTTAGACAAATTAAATATATAATCGATAAAAAAAATTGGAATAGGCGTCGTAATGTAATAATTAATATACTACTGGAAAGATATACTTATGTTAGTTTAAATGTCGCAAAACGTTACTAAACTCGGGAATAAACTGACATACTCGGAAATGACATCGTAAATGACAAAGGAAAAACGTTTTAATGATAAATGAGACACAATGCATATCGTAATTTTCAAATGCGTTTAAAAACAACGCTGTATTTCATTATACGCTATTCATAATAATAATAATTTCTATAAATCAGACAGAAAAGTAAAATATGACACGCGTGTAATACAACCTGGAACGTTTCTGATTGGTTGAGTTGAATCTGTAACACTACGCAGGTTTTATTGACTGAAACTCTTTTATTTTATTATAAAGTCATCTAGATCTAGGTCATAAACTTAGTATTTACCACAGCTTATACTAACTAATGAAAGTTATATAAATCAGTGTGCAATTTTGTTAAAGTCGTCATAAAACGCTTTTTGTAAAGAGATAAAAAACGAACTCTTTGATACTCAACGTTGTGTGTGACGTGACGTAATTTTTTTTTAAAGGCAACTGTATTCAAATGAGGGAAAGCTGTAACTCTATTAATTGGGAGAATACATTAAAAGACAAAAATGTAAATGATGCGTGGGACTCCTTTGCCGATAACCTCAATAACATTATCGATAAAAATATACCAGTGTGCACTGGAGCCCCCAGGCAGAATAGCAATCTCCCATACATAGATAATAACACAAAAAACATAGTTAGAGATAAAAGAAAATACTGGAAAAAATACCTTTATTGCAAAACTCACTCAAATTTTGAAAAATATAAAACTGCTAGAAACAATTTAAAGCTACATATGCATTAAAACTAGCAAAGTATAATTATGAAACAGACCTTGCATCTCGGATAAATAGTGACAATAAATTATTTTGGTCAAAAAACAAAACCAAAACTACAAGAGGCCAATTAATTGACCAAAATGGGAACATAGTCTTAGATGACCAAAAGAGAGCAAATGTTTTTAATCAGTACTTTGCCAGTTTCTTCAAACATAATGAATTAAATGACAACCCAGCTTTTCCTCAAAGAAATGTTCTCCATGCTTGACAACATTATCATAACTGAGAACGACGTTCTGCTAGCAATAAAGGAATTAAAACCAAATAAATCAGCTGGCCCAGATGGAATACACCCCAAAGTGATAGTTGAAAGTAAAAATGGATTAACAAAACCTTTAACAAGAATGTTCAACAAATCATTAGAGGAATCAATAGTACCAAGTTCCTGGAAAATAGCAAATATAACAGCAATTTTTAAATCGGGAAATAAACAATCTCCAGAAAATTATAGACCAATAAGCTTATGCCCTATTGTTTCAAATATAATGCAAAGAATTATCAAAAAGAATATTATAGATCATATGCAAAGTAACAATTTATTTTCAATACACCAGTTTGGATTTATGAAAGGCAAATCCTGTCCTCTTCAATTATTAGAAGTACTGGAAGATTGGTCTGATGCACTTGATAGTGGCCAAGAGCTTGATGTAATATTCTATGACTTTAGGAGAGCATTTGATACAATACTACATAACAAACTGCTAACTAAACTAGAAGGTTATGGCATTGTGGGGAAGGTTTTGGCATGGGTGAAAGACTTCCTAAGGGACAAATCTCAAACGGTAGTTATAAATGGGAAACATTCAACATCTGAAAAAGTATACAGCGGGGTACCTCAGGGTAGTGTTTTAGGTCCTACCCTTTTCCTTGTCTTCATAAATGATCTTCCCGAGGTAGCAGAAACAGTAGTCAAGCTATTTGCAGATGATACTAAAACATATTCAGTTATAAATTCCCAAGAAGATGTAGATAAATTACAGAGAACTACGGACAATTTTTGCGACTGGTCCAAAACTTGGGATTTAGAATTTAATTCAAAAAAATGTAAAAGAATGCATATTGGCAAATCAGTGGCTACTGATAACTATTTTATGAAAGACAGGGAAAATCGCAGGGACTTGATTATAAATGTTTCAGAGGAGAAGGATCTGGGGGTGATAATTGACAGTAATCTCACCTTCAACACTCATATAACCACTACAGTAGCCTTAGCGAATATAAATCTAGGAATAATTATGAGAACCTTTACGTATCTAGACAAGAACATATTTTTGACACTATTCAAGTCTTTAGTAAGACCCCATTTAGAATATGCCAGTACAGTTTGGTCCCCGTTCTTAAAAAAGCACCAAATCGCTATAGAAAATGTTCAGCGTAGGGCAACAAAAGTGTTATCGTCTTTAAATAACCTAGAATATAATGAACGGCTAAGATCCTTAGGTATTCCTACACTTCAATACCGGAGGTTACGCACAGACATGCTGCAGGTCTTTAAGATCCTTAGAGGATTCGATACATCATAAATCCAAAAATGTTCTCAATTTAGCAACTTATACCAGAACGAGAGGGAATACCCTAAAACTTTTCAAAAAACAAGCCAAAACAGAACGCAGAAAAAAATCCTTTAGTATTAGGGTAGTGGAAGACTGGAATTCCCTACCAGAAAATGTTGTCCAAGCACCGAGTGTTAATGCCTTTAAGAGCAGACTAAACAAACATTGGCACAATAATCAAATAAAATTTGATGCTAATTGTTTCCCAAGCCTGCGCAGTAGACACTCTCGACCAATTAACAGCCAAAGAGACAGGCCTCCAGAAGCCACAGGCTTACCATTGGCCTCGGAACAGTAAGTAAGTTATAACGTTCTGCCTGATTTTATGACGTTTTGGCGCTTTTTATGTCCATCTGAATTATTTTTTACTTATTTGATTGCTATATGTTATATGTTATATGATAAAAAAGATCTTAAACTCGTTCCCATTCCATATAAGATTTATGAAACTCGTAATAAATTAAATCTTATATGAAATGGGAACTCGTTTAAGATCCTATATATATATTATATTATAATAATAAAAAAAATTATAAATCACAGACAGAAATGTAAAATAATAATTTTATCATAGAAGAAACAGGCAGAAATGTAATACACTAATTATTGATAGAGTAACGACGCTGTATTATTTTTTTTATCACATAACATGCGGTGTGGAAGTGTAATAACACCATTTGATAGTTTCGATATTCCACTAGTGGTATAACATAACGTTAATGACGTCATGGACGTCACGGTAATGTACGTTTTCTGACGTGTTAAAGCGACTGGCAAAATGCAATAAAAGTCGATATGTCAGTAAATAGAATCTAACATTCGTTCTCATTCATTATTGAATTTATTAAACTCGTCAGTAAAAAAAATCATATAATGCTCGGCAAGAGCCTCGCATTATATTATTTTGCCAACTCGTTTAATAAATTCAATAATGAATGACCACTCATGTAAGATCCTATAGATATATTATTAAAAGTACTATCCAACACAAGCATGCATGTAATATAATACTTTTATTATAGAATAACAACGATGTAATCAACTCTGTAATTAATTACACACTATAAATAATGATTGTTATTAAAATCGTTGACGTTAAGCACTTACCAAAATTACCTATCCAAATTCACGACCTAAGCCGGCCTCTAACTTCTTGCAAATAAGATCGAAGCAGACGACGTGCTAGTATATAATACATTAGTATTATGCACTATGCTAAAAGGAGCGAGATTACTAATTGTTATTTACACTAGTTACAATGTTGATGAGGACATAATCGAGGGTTAGTGTGACACTAGTGTATCTTGTTCGTTATTTATTTTCCACTCACCCCTCGATTTATTTACGACTTTTTGCAATAAAGTTTGAATAACGACGCGCTGTCGTCAATTATGACACATAACGAGAAACCGGTCACGATTAGGTAATCTGTCACAGGAATTATGTCACGTTATGAAAACAAATCGTAGTGTGTTGTTTGCAGTGTGGTAAATTCCCACGATGTTTGTTTCAAACACATGTTTTTGACGAAAATAAAAACTTAAAAATATGTTTTTGTTCCTACTATTCAATTTTTTTATATTAAAAATGCGAATGCAAAAATAAAGGTTATTAGATTTTCATTGGGATAATCGTTCTTCCGCGATAAATATTTAGCTCCAGTACACGGAAGAACTGGTGCATATATCTCAATACAAATCTAATAACATATAAATACTACCTTACTTCAGCTACACGACGGCATCAACAAGCACAGGTTGAAGGAACGTGTTGGGACTGAAAAAAAATTTGAAAAAAAAGATTTTGAGAAAAAAAACTGAAAAAAAAAAATCTGAAAAAAAAACATTTTTTTTTGGTCTACATTTGTACACACACCTCAAAACATCAAATAAATGAAAAACTGTACACCAAAAACAATCCTACCCAAAATTCTAACCCCGTGTAAGTGATATGAACAAGGTCACTAAGAGCTCGTTGGAGACTTTTCACATCATGTGTTTCCATCCTCGATTACAAATCACACATTCAACATTCTTACAGAGAATTGGGTAGGATTGTTTTTGGTGTAAGAATGTTGAATGTGTGAGTTTCGTTTCCTTTTTTCCTTAAACGGACACACGGCAATCTTGATTTGTTTAAAACTCACGGCGTTCCGTTAGTTGTTCAACATAACTTCCATATTTATAATCAGTTATCCTAATTATTAGAATAGTTCAAACACATGATGTGAAAAGTCTCCAACGAGCTCTTAGTGACGTTGTTCATATCTCTTACACGGGGTTAGAGTTTTGGGTAGGATTGTTTTTGGTGTACAGTTTTACATTTATTTGATGTTTTGAGGTGTGTATACAAATGTAGACAAATTTTTTTTCAATTTTTTTTTCAGTCCAAACACGTTCCTTCATCCTGTGTCAACAAGTGAATCTTATTGTCTTCAAAATTACATATGTCGATAGATACTTAATATATATATATTTAGGCCGAGTTCATGATGAACACAAACATGACAGTATTAAACTAGCATATGTAACAATTAGAAATCACTTTACTTACAGTATTTTTCATTTCACATGTTTAACTTTTTCTTTTAAAACATTATTTCCATTTGTGGAGGTGTTCTGCCCAGGAAAAGTGGGTGGTTTGCCTCCACCACAAAAAAATCGACCGTCATTTATAACCTTACATGTGTTGAGAATGACATAAAACACCAAATACTAAAGGAAAAAAAGAAACTGAACTCCGGAATTTACGCTATATAATTTATATCATTCACACTTAAGTCTACGTAATATTCCAGAGAAATCCCACGACGTTTTGTAAAAAAAAAAAAGGTTGCAGCTAGTTAGAGAAAGGGCAAAACTGTGATGTTGAACAGTTTATAATCACAATGCACTTTGTAACATGAAATTCATAAATGTTGAGTTTCCACTTTGGACATTTTAGCCATTTCAGTACTATATTTAATGTAATGTTATATCCTAAGATTGCTCACCTGCCGCGAAATAACGCCGAGCGAAATGACGCCGGGCAAAAAGACACCTGGCGAAATAAAGAAAAGACGAAAAAACGCCGAGCAAAATTACAAAAATACGAAAAAACGCCATGCGAAATAACGAAATAACGCCGGGCGAAAAAAGACGCCAAGCGAAATAACGAAAAAACGCCGGGCGAAATAACACCAAGCGAAAAGACGACATCGGACCGCGATTAGAAACATCTCACAAGTGCTAGGAGGTGTGGGTAACTGTGGTAGAATAGCGTGCATGCTCGGTTCCTCACATGTTGATTGCTTGGACATGGTAGCGTGTTTGGTGCTAGTGTAATATCTGACGGATGGCCTTTGGATTGACATTAAGAGACACGCACTATATGTATATATATTTAATAACTCTTATACTACATCTTGGTACGATGGAGTCTAATAGCTAACTAATACATGCTCCTATCTGAGAGACAATAACCTCTAGCTAATTTGCATATGAGGTGTGGCTACAATGTAAACATGCACTGTACGACACTATATGATCTAGGAGCTGTGAGCCATTGTCTTCGATGCTAGGACATGTGAGTAGATACGTAGGCTTGCGTTCTCGGTGATATGATGTGTAGAAGCCGAGCACGATAGCGCACTTTGTGCAAGATGTGAACAACTGGGGCATGATAGGGTGCTCTACGCTAGATGTGGGTAGCTATAGGGCATGATATTTATTGATATTTATTTATTTATTTTATTTAAGTCTCATCATAGTATATACAGTCTACAATAGCATAAACACAACACATAATATTATACACCATGTCACTCTTGTAAGAGTTATAAGAGACTAAAAGATATATATGATATCTTCTAAAAATATACTATATTTTACAATATTAATACTATATTATTTTTTTTATTTTTTTTTCACAGCAATTTACCACATTACCATATTCATTTAATTTATTTTTACAATGATAAGAATTGAGCTATAATCGTTAATCCTGAGCAGAGTGTACTTATAAGTATAATTACAAAATGCTCTAAAAAAGTATTAAAATAAACTTTATATTAAAACACTGAATTTATGAAAACTGCACCATGATGGCATTAGAAGTGCTTATTACAAAAAACATTTTAAAAAATCAATTATCATCTCAAATCAGATTTGCTATGACCTGATTAACAATCATTGCTCAAATATAAATAAAACAATTACATATATATTAAATTAACATAAGATATCAACATACATATACAATATTAACACATTGTTCACATAGAAATATACATTTACACTTCAAACAAATTAAATCTAAATCAAGCCTACCGATAAAGATAACTTGATCTTCTTTGCAATATTTTGAAGCAGGTTTTGGCACATATTCTAATCAGATTTACATTATTAAATAGAAAAACTATCTTCTGTTCGTCTGTATAGTCATTGAAATTTGAATCGAGTAAGAATGCATAATCAATCATTTGTAATCGTATATCATTATATAATGGACATGAAAGTATAACGTGAATCTCATTTTCTACAGTATCATTACAAAACGGACACACTCTTTCACAAACTGGAAGCCTTTCATAACGACCAGTTTCTAAACGAATGATCGCAACACCACACAGAAATCTAGATAAAGCAGATCTATGGTTGCGTGGTAGAATCATTGTACAATATTCTTCGGTTTTAAAAACACTTTTAAATAATTTGTAAGTACGTAACTTGTTTCCACCTGTACTATTTCTACTATGTTCAAGGTTAACAATATTGAACCAATCATATTTATACTTATCAATAAACGCCCTGTTAACATTGCCAAGCATAGTTCGTTTTACTAAAACAGTATCCATATTAGTTATAACATTACAATCAATATTAGAGAAATTAGTCTTAACTCGATATGGCCAATTTTTACATCTAGAACTGTTTAAATTATAACAATAAGTAAAAACTTGTTTATTAAATCGTGTTATCGGCATGTAATTCAGTCGAATCCAATAAGTGGACACAGTGGTTAATTGTCTAGCAAAGACTGGCTTCCATGCCATATCACCAGCCAAAGCAGCTGACGGTGCATTACGTGTCGTGCCAAGAAATGCTCGCATTGCTCTATGCTGTAGGGCATCTATGCATGAAAAGGATCTAGTACCAGATATCAGTAGTTTGTAGCTGGTGTAGGATAGCTTGCTCGGTGTTTGGAGGCGTGAGTTACTTGGGTAGGATGGCGTGCTATGAATTGCTTGGGTAAGATAGCGTGCTCAGTGTTAAGATACACTAATAGTATTGGTAGGATAGCGTGTTCGATGTTAGGAGGAATTAGTACTTTGGGCAGGATAGCGTGCTTGGTGAGGTGTGGATAGCTGGGATAGGAGTGCGTGTTCGGAGGAAGATTGTGTGAATACTTTGGGTAGGATAGCGTGCTGGGTGCTATGTTGTGTGAGTATCTGAGCACGCTTTACCACCTCAGCAACCCACACCTTTTGACACCTGTGAATTGTTTCGAGTCGCCGTCCGACACTCGGATGGGCAAAGGCGGACTCCATAGAACCAGTCGCGTGATTTTGTCTTTTTGCCCGGCGTTCTGACTATTTGTCGTCTTTTCGCTTGGCGTTATTTCGCCGGGCGTTTTTCCGTTATTTCGCTTGGCGTCTTTTCGCCCGGCGTCTTTTCGCCCGGCTTTATTTCGTTATTTCGCCCGGCGTTTTTTAGTCTCGATCTTCCAGACCTCTCGCGAGACTTCTCTCAAAGAAGTCCAAACGATGGTCTGGAGTAAAGCTTCTTTAAAAAATTTGACATCAAAACGAGGTGTGGACAAAAAAAAATCACCGGCCTCTGATTGGTCAACTTCAGTTTGTTATGGAAATCCGTGGGAATCACCCCCGACGTCACGACGGCGTCAAAAAATACGTGACGTTACGCGCAATGTTGTGCAATAAAATTACTCCAAACATAGGCAGCGGATCACAATTAATGCTAAAAATTAAATTTTAAACATCATTTTGTAAGATTATATTATGTTTTTAGAGAAACTACAATAAAACGAAGTTTATTGTTAAGTTAATAAGGACGTACACAAATCCCATTGGAACTAATGTTGCGCGTAATTCAACGTGCACTTTGATGTTGCAATCAAAATGACGTCACGTCGCAGTCAGTTTTGACGGTTGGCGCCGTCTATCGGTCAATTTTTTTAAGGAACCGTGAGTCCAGACGCTCTCTAGCGCTCGCAGTCAGCTTGAGTGTGTCTGGATGATAGAGACTTTCCGTCTTTTCGTTATTTCGCTCGACGTCTTTTCATTATTTCGCCCGGCGTCTTTTCGCCCGGCGTTATTTCGCTCGGCGTTATTTCGCGGCAAAATAACAAAACAAGAGCTGTCGGAGAACAGCGCATTTCGACTATTCGATTTTTCAGAGAATAATAAATTATATAGCTAGTATATACCACCAGAAAACAAGTCTATAACAATGTGGGGTGGGGTTGGGGGCGCAACATAGCTATGTGTAAGAATTGATCAAAACTACAAAGAAATACGTAAAAAAACAATATAAAAAAAAAATCAAGTTTTAAGTGGGGGTGGGGGGGGGGGGGGGGTGGGGGGGGTGGAGGGGAAGCAACATATATGTGTAAGAAGCTATGTGTAAGAAGCTTTGTGTAAGAATTGACCAAAACAACACAGAAATATGTAAACAAAAATAAAAATTAAATAAAAAATATACTAGTTTCGAGTGTGTGGTGAGGGAGTAGGGGTGCGGGGCGGGGTAGGGGGGGGGGGCAACATGTGTAAGAATTGACAAAAGCAACATAGAAATATGTAAAAAATAATAGTTTCAAGTGGGGGTAGGGGTGAGAGGCAGGGGGGAGGGGGTGTTGTGGGGGAGGGGGGCAACATATATGTGTAAGAATTGACTAAAACAACACAGAAATATGTAAAAAAAAAAAAAAAGGACAAGAAATGCAAGAGATATAGACCTGTAAACACAGCTTACACGCAAAATTTGATGTGAAACGGACACATTTTAAGGGCTGTCAGAATTTGGGTTCCATGGGAACCCAGGGGTTACAGGAACCAAAATTACTTAAGCAGCCCTTAAGATAATGCTATAAGGAAGCTAATGGCCAAATATGATTGTGCTAGGGTAAGCATTGTAAGAGATATAGACTAGTAAACACAACTTACACGCAAAATTTGATGTGAAATGGGGCACATTTTATGGGCTATCATAAGTTGGGTTCCATGGGAGCCCATGGGTTACAGGAACCAAAATTGCTTATGCAGCCCTTAAGATAATGCTATAAGGAAGCCCATGGCCAAATTTGGTTGTGCTAGGATAAGAGATATAGACTTGTAAACACAGCTTACACGCAAACCTTGATGTGGGACGCCGACGCCGAAGCCGACCCCGGGGTGATTACATAAGATCTCTATTCTTCGAACAGTCGAGCTAAAAACGAGATGGCACATATCAGCCACCATATTTAGAGGATATTCCTTAGTTTCGTTTCCTTTTTTCCTTAAACGGACACATGGCAATCTTGATTTGTTTAAAACTCACGGCGTTCCGTTAGTTGTTCAACATAACTTCCATATTTATAATCAGTTATCCTAATTATTAGAATAGTTCAAAGCAAATTGCTTTAACATTATTATTAACTATTGATAATATTTCACCAATAATTTATTTAAATATATCGTATTAGTATTACCGGAGTTGTCGCCCATGGTTGAATTAAACAATGCTGTATTTTGCCTCGTTAAGACGAAAGGACCTTCACTTTTGATCTGATCTTTACCAAACTTTTACAGAGTGTTAAAATCAATGAAAGCTCGGATACATTTGAAAACCAGCCAGATCGGATGAGTAACATTGGAGTTATGTCCCTTCATTTAGTTAAAAATGCTATATTTTGCCTCGTTAAGACGATAGGGCATTCATTATTCATCCGATCTTTACCAAACTTTACCAGATTGTTAATATAAATGAAAGCTTAGATAAGTTCGAAAACCAGCCGTATCGGACTTGCAACAGTGTTATGGCCCTTGATTTAGTTAAACACGTTATATTTTGCCTCATTAAGATGCTAGGGCCTTCATTATTCATCCGACCTTTACCAAGCTTTACCAGATTGTTACTATCAATGAAAAATTGTACAATTTTGAAAACCAACAAAATCGGATTAGTAACACCGGAGTTATGGCCCTTGATTTAGTTTTTAAAAAATGCTGTACTTTGCATCGTTAAGACGAAAGGCTCATTTAGCCGGACTGAAATGAAACTTTGCAGGGATGATCAATACGAAGCCCAGTTGTACGTATCACCGTGTTTCGGTTGAATTATTTTGGCGGAGTTACGCCCCTTTAAATGTTTTAAAATACAAAAAATTTGTCCTGACTAGTTCTCCTGAACTCCTGGCCAGATGTATACGAAGATTTTTAGAGATGTTCAGTTTCATGTCTAGTTGTGTATATCACCGCTTTGTTCCGGTTGAATGACTTTTGGCAGGGTTGTGGCTCTTTAAAGGTTTTTGATACACAAACATTTGCTGGGCTAGTTCTCCTGAACCCCTGGCCGGATGTCAACGAAACTTGACAAGGATGATCAGTATCAAGCTTAGTTGTTTACGTCATTGCCGTATTCCGGTTGAATGATTTTTAGCAGAGTTATGGCCCTTTAATCGTTTTGATATATAAACTTTTTCCAGACTAGTCACTTCTGAACTCCTGGCCGTGTTTCAACGAATCTTGGCAGGTAGGATGATTTCCAAGCCTAGTTGCGTCTGTCATTGCCTATTGCTTGAATGAGTTGTGTCACAGTAATGGCCCTTTTAAGATTTCAATACACAAACTTTCTACGGACTAGTTCTGCTGAACCTCTGGTCGGATTTCAACGAATCTTGGCAGGGATCATCAGTACCAAGCCTAGTTGCGTATGTCATTGCCATGTTCCGGTTGAATGATTTTTGACAGAGTTATTGCCCCTTATACAAAAGCTTTATCTTTACCAAGTAGAGCGTCCACAGGCCCTATTAGGCCCCTTGTTTATTTAATTATACGCAAGCAGGCTTACAGTCAAAAATGATACAGTATTTATAAATCGAGGTGCTAGTTTTAATGAATGATAAAAAAACATCTTAAGATTGTCGTGTGTCTCTTTAAAGTAAATAGTAAACAGTCAAATTCTTCCCATGTATACACTACCAATTGTGCAACGTATAAGTATCATATGATTCGTATATGATTTTCATATGATATCTATTATATGATAATTATATAAAAGGAGCAGTTCTTATATAATACCTTGTATATGAGAATCATATAAGTATTATACGAGAATCATAGAAAAATAAATATTGTGTTCATGAAAATTATATGAAAAAGCGTTTTTATAAAACTAACTTTTACATAATGATTATATATAGCAACAACTTAGCTATGCATATACATATGCTGGTGTTTAAAGAACAATGTGATATTAACCAAAAATGCCACTTTAATTAGTGAAAATGCCTTTTTTTACAAAAATAAATGAGAATTATGCTACCCAGGCCGACACTTCCTGTGATGCAATGGGTGTGCTACCCCAGGCCGACATGTACTTCCTGTGATGCAATGGGTGTGCTACCCCAGGCCGACATGTACTTCCTGTGATGCAATGGGTGTGCTACCCCAGGCCGACATGTTCTTCCTGTGATGCAATGGGTGTGCTACATCTGTAACGTATGATTCCAAGATGCAGTGATATCTTTTTTATCAACATTTCTAAAAAATGTAATACGATAGCTTTGTATAGGAAGTAGTTAATGTAGGCTACATGTTCGCTATTTAAAAACTGTATCTAGTTTATAGTTGTCTTTGTCCAAGTTATAATTAAAGCGACTATCAATTATGGTTAATAACAGCGTCTGGTGCTATACCCGTGCATATAGCACGAATCATGTACTTGACAAATAGTTAATAAGTTTGGATCAGTTTGAGTCAACGCATCGTTTGTATAAATAAAGCGGCTTCTGGAATTGTTCGTGTATACATAGTCTGTCGTCTCTTTCTTTTTTCTTGACTATAACTCACACGAACATTTAACAATTAGGAAGCCATCCAAACTGATTGATAACCTACGGAAAAAACAATCCATTACCGAAAACAAAAACAAAAAAGAGTTTATATTATGATATCTTTCTTTCTATTTAATTAAGTACTATGTACGGTAGTGTACCGGATATTCACCGAGCTACAAAGGTTAATATTCTGCCTGCCCAAAGTAAACAAAAACAATATGCTAATAGATGCCGAAAGGAAAACAAATAATATTGCATTTTTTATATAACCTAGACTGTTAATTAGCTCATCATTCATTCAATTATTTTAATATATGTCACGTGTCACAGTAAGAGGGGTGATAACAAAAAACTTCATTGTTTTATACACTTGATAATATTAATTTGCTTCGAGAATAAATTTAATCGAAAATTAATATGTTATGTTACTCAGTACATTTGAAAACGCAACACTTGGTATTTTTTAATTTCTAGATTGTTATTGAAGTCCTCGTGCAAAATGTGTTTTAACTGAAAGTAGTAGAGCAAATATTATGCAACTGTTTATATGTTAACCTTTTGGACAAAGAGACTTATATACTAACATAAAATACCATCTTGATTTGAACAAAAAAAACAGCGGACTAAAAATAATCGAAAATCAAAAATGTCGCGTTTTTAAATGTACCAGGACCTCTTTAATATACAGGATTATGAAATGAGACGAAATCTCGTTAATTCATTGCCGTCGCGAGACTTAAGCGCCCAATTTTGTTAGAAAATGACTCGGAGTCCATAAATAATTATAACAATATCGCAACTATATCAATTATTACCGATGCTCTAGTACTATTGTTTCGCAGATTGATAATTAAAGTGTTTGTCTTGGTTTGTAATGTGTTTGATTTACTTTGTAATACAACATCACGGAGATATTTCATCAGCAAATTGTCGATCGGTACACAAAGACCGCTATTTTCAAAAACGGTAAGACTGTTGTTATGATCTTGTTTGGTAGCGATTTTCCAACTCAGCGACCATTTATACGAGTAACTAATGAATTTATTATTCAAGCAATTGTCATTTGTTTGTGCGGAGTTTTTTTACTTTGTGATTTAGCACTTATTTTAGACATTTCGGGCGTGTAAATGTTGTTGATTTGGACGGGCAATGACAGTTTATCTACAGTCCCTGAATGTACTGAACATATTTATAATATGCATCTTGGTAATTGATTCACATGTATGGCATATATTTCATACCGTTTGCACATGTCACCTTAATAAAATAATTACTTATTTGCTTACTTTAATATATTACGAATAATGTAATTTATACAGTTGTCATCTGGCGGCATGGAATGAGGACGTCATCAAGCTCTTTGTAGAATGTTGTTTTTAAAAGCATATACAATCAGTCACTGCATAACATATAAATATACAACGTGTAAAATGTATACAAGGTATGCTCGTTTTATGATTTTATATTCATTTGTAGCGATATGTTTTCTTTATATGATATTTATCAATATGCCAGACATGGTAAAAGGCTTGATGACGTCATTGATCAAAGATGGCCGCCTCCGTGTATGTTTCATTGCATTTGTGATATGTCATATTTCTTTTGTTTGTTATGGTATTTTTAAAATCCTTTAAACATTTCGTACGTTTTATAGAGCCGTTTAAAATAGTGTTTAATACTGTTGTTTTTGCAACAACCCTTTAAAGTTGTTAAGTATTCCCGATGCTATATCTTTCTTTGATTCTGATTTTAAATAATCAGTAACATAAACATGTGTTGTTGCAACAAATCATTTTTTAAACATTGCCTCGTAAGACGTCACATAAAGTTATCATAACGACACCATTAATCATAAGACGTAACATTAACTAAGTGGTTGCTGCGTAAAAGGAAACATCAACTTGTAGCCGGGCTGTTTACCATCCAGTTATTTTTTAGTAGTCCCTCGTACAGGATCTACATTCTATGGTGGCATATAACTGCCGTCGAGATAATTTAGTCGCGATACTTGTTTTAGCTATTAAGACGACTTTTAAGAACAAAGTCTAGATAAGTACCAACAGGGAGTAAGAATACAGGGAAGAGAAACGGGCTCATAAACGCTCTAGTTTGTCGATTTATGTTGTCGCGCTAGAACGCTATTTTATTTTATCGATACAGGTAAATCGATCGTAAGCGCGTTACATTTGAAAAGTTAAAATTTCAGCCAACATCTCAAATTAGGCAGTTTTTACAGCCTACTTTTTTACGGCTTTGTGTTATAATCAACATCACAAAATTACCTTTTGTTATTATTATTGCCTAATATAACCCATACATCGTATCTCGTTTGCAATAGCTCCAGACCATTTTTAATTTGTAAAATTAAAAATTTCAGCTGATATCTCAAAAGGCAGATTTTCATCATCTCTTTTTAGGCTTTGACATATAATCACCACCATGAAATTACCTTCTTGACAAAGATAAATATGTCTACTATTCACATTTTATTATTATTAATGCCTAAATAACCCGTAGTCTCATATCTCGTTTGCAATAGCTATACACTGTCACCATTTTTTATTTGACACAGAGTGGCGCCATCTTTGTTACACGGAACCATCTGGTAAAATGTGTTTTGATACATGCAAACAAATACACGCTCTGTATCAGAGGACACAATGTGAATAAATAATACTTATGTTTACATTTTGCACCTTTATTGAGTTTGTAAGTTTGTAAGTGTAATAATTTATAAGAATTTGCTGTTTTTCACACACGCGCGAAACCACCGGAAGTAGTCATATTCACGCAGTAGTGAAATACACGCGCGACAACATAAAATGGCAAAACGATCCGTTTTTCCTCCGTGTATACATTCTGCCTGCCACGACAAACTTTAACCAAGAAGTCATGATAATGCTCTAAAGTGACATGCTCGATTAATTTGTCGCGTTAGTTTTTAATCTTCGGATCACTCGGGTTTTAAGGAAGGCAGTAGACTGCTTCACTGCTCATGTCCCATTTCACTCAACGCTGTGTAGCAGTCTAACTTGACTGTCACTCCAGAGCATTATCGCGACATTACGGCGAGTTAGCAAAAGCAAAAAAAACTTTTTGGAGTAGTTTTTAAGTCGACTTATAAGGACTTAAAAGTCGTCTTAATAGCTGAAAAAAAGTTCGCGACTAAATTATCTCGACGGCAGTTATATGTCACCATAACATTCTATTTATGAATTACTAGTATGCCTTTCCTTTATGTCATTTGTTATGGTGTCTTATATTGCTTAGATGACACATACACGATGGGTTCACGCCATCAGGACATCAAAAGGATAAACAACAAATGCTAAAATAGTTTATATACCAGGATCTAATTATTAAGATAAGGGTGAAATGTGAAAGCAGTTATTGTCGAAATTCTCGGGTTTTCATAGGAAATGTACCAAGAGTAATTTAACCATGACGATAAACACTTATGAACACCGAGATAAAGTCTGGCCGTCGTCCCAGTGGTTATACTTTTCTTTTTTGCAAACTGAATCAAAATAAAATCTTAAAATCCCAAATATTATTCTAAATTGCTCTGAACCACTTATGTTTGAAGGCAATAATTCAAAGGGGACTTAATTGCAAACCGTTTTATTTGATGATAGCTTGAATTGTCTCAAATAGTATAAACATTAGCAAACATAAGGACTTAGGCAGTCTAACCGAGATTGTATGTATGCTAGTTAAGTTGCAGTGGTGTCCCAGTGGTTAGCATGGCTCTCAATCCGGAGTCACGAGTTCGAGTCTCACTGTCGCCTCTGGGTTACTTCGATGTGTTCTTAGGCAAGTCAATTCCACTGGACGCAAACCGCGCTGTCCCATGTATCGGAGTCTGTTCAGTAAGCATGTTTTTGTTCGACAGTAAGAGACCGGCAGGGTTTCCATATTCCTATGTATCATTTGCCTCTCTTTATTACGGCTCGAAATAATGTATACATAAACAACAATTCAATGAACTGAGCGTTTAGCGTTAGATAACTGTCAGTCGGTTAAAGGCTACATTCAATGTAAAATCGTTATTTGCGTCATTGTTAACAAGATATGTTTTAAAGTAGCTATCCCGCCAACAACAACCAAATTGTACAACATATGTACACCGTTTCTGAACATACTGACGCCGAGGTGTATATATAGTTTACATATTTTGAGAATCCAAACTCTATAGACTCTATATAAACGGCTTTAACCGGCCAGGCAAAAACTGGAGCGTTGAATTAAGAGTTACTGACTCATAAGTCATTTTACGTATATTCAGTCATAGGTATTTTAAGAACCGGTGAAAAATCATATAATTTTAATCGGCACTGATACATTATTAATATATGACCTGAACACCCGGATAGAGTTTTGATGAACGTTTTTGTAGTGTAATTTAGCTGTTATTTAGCGGGCTAGATAAGTTTTAAAGTAGCTATGTAGCCAACAACAACCAAATTATACAACACTATTTACAGCCTTTCTAAACCTACTGACGACACATTTTGAGAATCCAAACTCTACAGCCACAGTATTTTACGGCTTTAACCAGACAGGCCAAACACTAAAACTGAATCATCTAATTAAGTTACGAACTCATAATTCATTTTACGCATGTTCTTCCATGGGTATTTGAAGAACCCGTGAATAAACCTATACTTTTTATCGGCACATATGCATTATTGTATGACCTGAACACCTGGAAGAAGTTTTGATAAACGGGATTATATTGTAATTTTGCCGGTATTTGGCGGGTTAGTTACTTTAATAATTCCCGAGGTTTTATTCAATGGGCCAGACTTATCAAATTAGTTGCATCAAAATACTACGAACCGTTTATTCTTTAAATATCAGAACATAGTAACTCCATACAATGAAGTACAATAATTCAAGTTGGTGATAGTTACATCAGCAAACACAGCATGTATTGATATATGTACCAATCTAAATAGGCTTGATCATCTTCGACGCTTGATTGTAAATACAAACGTCTTGACCCTTTGTACAGAAACAAAAAATGAATCCGGAAACACGTGTAAGTACTTATTATATTTTTATTATAGTATTTTGACCATCCACAATCCACATTTAGTTCGTCGATAAATGATGAAGTTTCACTCTTTGTTTATTTCTTAATTTAGTGTCTTTCTGCCGTTCTGTATATTTTCGATAGAAGGTGCACTGTATCAGCCAATCAAAAACGATACCAGAATCTTGGCAAACTTTAAACCTTTTTTGAAGAACTGTTCTAGACGTTTGTCTTGAAAACAAGCAAGCGTCGGAGATCTACACTACAAGTTAAAATGTTTACGTATACTCTCTGATATAGAGGAAAATAAAAATAATGTGTAATTCTCATCAAATAATCAAATAAAATGAACGTTTTTCGTTCAAAAGTGACTTTTATAGACAGCTTTATTCAAGTATATTTACGTACGGGTCGACATTTAGGTATATGTTTACCACCACCAATTACATGTAAACCTCTCATCAATTATTCAAATAAAAATGAAAGTTTTTCGTTCTAAAGTGACTTTTATAGGCAGCTTTATTCAAGTATCTTTACGGGTCGACATTTAGGTATAGGTTTACCACCACCTATTGCATGTAAACCTTCGAGGTGTAGTCGAATGCAGTTCTTATAATAAAAAGTAACCCCTCCTTTTTTATGAAAATGGGCCTTATAAATAGGGGAAACCTGCCCATTTCTATTCGATGTTGTGGTTGTATGTATAAGAAGCGTATTAATAGGTTTTACTGGATCACTGATGAACATTTTCGAAATTTCGACTCTATGCTTACACGTTGTGAGCAACTATCAATGCAAACCGTTGTACGCTTGACTTGTTTAGTAAACAAACAAGAACTAATAAAAATATTAAAGTAAATTAATCGAAAAATTGCAGAACTGGATGTCTAATTTTTCTTTATTAAATATTGCATATAGCTTTGTACGATGCAAGTACTTCTTTATGCAGACATATGAGAATTTCTGAGATATTTTCATCAAAAACATAAATTCTAAAGATGTACACATTTTTAAAAAGAAAACATTAAGGGTATGTGTGACCTTGGCTGATAATTAAACGTCATATAAAGCCCTGGTATGGCGTTCTGCCTCTAATGGTCCTACTTAAAACATCATACACACATTTTTTTAAAGAAACAGAAGCTGTATAATCTAATTTGTTAAAATGTGTTTATAGTGAAAACATCACTTATCAAGATGCACAATATTTCGTATCATTCAATATCAAGTATGTAGAAACCAGAAAATGTGTCCATAGGATACGGATGCCCCGCTTCAGGGATGTCAGTTACATAACGATGTTCAGTAACGTGTGTTAGTAGGTTAAGTTTTAGTAGGAACATGTTGCTGTCATGTATATGTTAATTAGTGTGCATGAATTTTCACAGATGTATGACCGTTGCGTTGCCGAGTGAAAAAATCAACTAAATTAACACTATGAAAAGTAGGTCAACGTCATTCTAAATGACCTTTTGATTGCATGAACAAACTGCTGACATGTAAATGTTAGTGTACTGAAGTTTAAAATATATATAACATTTGTACCAGTCCTGAGTAGTGGCCTTAATAAAACAAAACTACACTAAAAGATTTACTGAAAATTAACGAATTACGGAAAATAGGTCAAGATCATTCATATTGACCTACTTTTGGTAATAGTAGTGGCCTTAATAAAACACAACTTTACTATAAAACTTTACTGAAAATTAACGAATTACAGAAAATAGGTCAAGGTCACTCATATTGACCTACTTTTGGTAATAGTAGTGGCCTTAATAAACCACAACTTTACTATAAAACTTTACTGAAAATTAACGAATTACGGAAAATAAGTCAAGGTCATTCATATTGACCTACTTTTGGTTATAGTATACTGCTGTCATATAGATGTAAGTATGTATGACGTTCGAACGCTGCATGAATTGTTTTACCCGATAAATGGACAAAATACAAAACTTGAATGTAAAACTTTAATGAAGAGCAAAAAGTAGGTGCATGCATTATTATTTACCTACCGTTTTCATTGTAAGATACTGCTATTAGGTAGATGTAAGCATGTATGAAGTTCGAGAGCTGTATGGATTTTGTTACCCGAGTAATGGACTAAATATAAAACTAGAACGTAAAACTTTAATGTAAATTATAGATGAGCAAAAAGTAAGAGCATTACTATTTACCTACCGTTTTCATTGTAAGTTTGTAAAATACTGCTGTCAGGTAGATGTAAGATTGTAAGATACTGCTGTCAGGTAGATGTAAGGTTGTAAGATACTGCTGTCAGGTAGATGTAATATTGTAAGATACTGCTGTCAGGTAGATGTAAGATTGTAAGATACGGCTGTCAGGTAGATGTAAGATTGTAAGATACTGCTGTCAGGTAGATGTAATATTGTAAGATACTGCTGTCAGGTAGATGTAAGATTGTAAGATACAGCTGTCAGGTAGATGTAAGGTAGATGTAAGATTGTAAGATACTGCTGTCAGGTAGATGTAAGATTGTAAGATACTGCTGTCAGGTAGATGTAAGGTTCAAAAGCGCTTCGGCTTCAAGAGTCTGTGACCAAAAACGTACTTAATCAAAAAATTGAATGTAAATTAAACAAGAGGGCCAAAATGGCATTGAATAGCTCACCTGATGGTCTTTCCTAAGATGAAAAAATGGTCAAACAATCTTATAACTTCATAACAGAATTAGATTATGCAGTCGATGGCGTGCCATGGCAAATTCCCGCGCCTAGCGTAGCGTTCAGACGCAGTCAAGGTATATGGTAATGTTTATGGTTATATGGTGGGGATCTCAACTGTTTTTAAGTTATGACCAAGGGGCAATGTCCTCATATGTGGGGATGGACCCCGGCGCAAAAGCAGGCTGGATGTTTGTATCCTTCAGTTCGTTCCCATTAAGTGGAGAACAAAGAGAACCATAAGCGTTAATATAACAAATGCAAAATATTAAACCTCTGGAATTTGTAGTTTCAGAGAAGAAGATTGAAGATGTTTTCCATGTGAAATTTGGTCAAAATGTTTGATCGCAGGTACTTCATTTGTACATTTTTTATAGTTTAGGGGTTTGCAATCATTAATAAAGAAAAACTGTCGAAATCTGTTCAGTGGTTCTTGAGAAGATTGTTTTAAAGGTTTTGACTATATATGGTAATGACGGCCATCTTGGATGTCGCATTGACCTAATTTGTGCAACTTCGAAAGGCCTCAGTCTCATCCGTGCGAAATTTTGTCAAAATTGGCCGAGTGGTTTCTGAGAAGAAGATATTCTTTTAAGTTTTGCCCTATACACGTCTGTGCAAAACATGCAAAATCTCTATATACAAACGTTGTTCCCCTGAAGCGCAGATTTTTTTTGACTCTGGTAACTTTATTTGTACATTTTTTTATAATCTAGGGGCAATCATTAATGAAGAAAAACTGTCGACATCTGTTCAGTGGTTCTTGAGAAGAAAATTGTGTAATGTTTTGACCATATATGATAATGGCAGCCATCTTGGTGTCGCATTGACCTAATGTATCCAACTTTGAAAGGCATTGACCTCAGTATCATCCATGTGAAATTTGGTCAAAATTGGCCATGCGGTTCCTGAGGATAAGTCGTTTGAAGCAAAGGTTAACGCCGGACGACAGACGGACGGACGAACGGCGGACGAAGAGTGATACTAATAGCTCATAGTTGAGCCTTCGGCTCAGGTGAGCTAAACAGTTGGAAAAGAAGGAAAATGCAATTGACCTAAAAATGTGTGTGTGCAGTTTGAAATTTGCATGGCTTTAGGAATTTGACTAAAGGATTGAATAAAGAAAACGTGTATATAAAACTGTAACTGAAGTGCAACAAATAGGTGAAGGTCATCCATAGTAACCTACTTTTTCTAGGATCATAATGCTGTCATGTAGATGTAGATGTCTGGTGTTTAAAAAATATACTTAACGAACAACTTGAATGTTAAAAGTACGTACTGACGAACGGACGGTCGGGCGGACAGACGGCATCGGACGGATGGATAGTTGAACGGACGGACGGACAAGGGTAACACTATATACAAAGCCCGCTCCACTTTTGTGGTGGGTATAAACTATCTGTATGACTGGGCATGTAGGGAATTATGGGTTGGCACATACTTATATTCTTGTTTAACTACTTTAAGGGGCCGCGGTGTCCCAGTGAATTGCAAGGTCGACTTTTAATCCTGGTTGTACGAGTTTAAACCTCACTGGCACAACTGGGACACGTCGGAGTCTCCTAAGGCGAGACACTTCTCCTAGTCTCGTTTACTGGAAGGGGACGAAAATTGCGCGGTTCCGTGTATCGGAATCTATGCCTCAGCATGTCAAAGAATTTAATTGATAGTAAAAGTTGAGCAGGGTTCCCGCATTCCTATTTATCCTTCCCCTCCCCCTTGGGCGTCTCTAAATGACCTACACAGTGTTGAATAATCGTTAAACAACGATTCAGTTAAATGAGAGTTTAGTGCGTTTTGTTAAACATTTCGATAACTGTCCTTTCGGCTCAATGCGGCTCAATGCTGCCTTCAATTTACAGTCGTGCATTTCTGTTATCTAGTGATATGTACCATATATAATCTCTGAGTAAGTGTACTATTAGTATGGCTAGTTTATGCATTATCCTATCTCCAACGTCATATTATATTGTTTGACCATCAACATTAGCGTAACCCATCCAGAGGCTTCCTATTCAACATCGAGAACAATTTGGTATTGCGCATGCGCGGGTTGAATATTTTGGAATACCACATGGTCTGCCAATTCGTCCGTCCATTCATAAGTCTGGTTTGAAACATAGCTTGCCTCATCATCGGAGAAAGAAGTTCCATTGGTGAAGACATCATTCTGGAATTAAGTCCACCTGCCATTTGCATCAAAGAAGCATTTCTGGGCGGTATACTAGCAGTTGGTACCATGTTTTGCGGTATCCTCATTCCACTTGCTGTCCTTCGTAAATTCCCGTCCAACCTGGGAACCAATGCGTTTCTGACGCTGCTCATATCCGGCATATTGGCCACCATCATAGCAGGTCTTGGTGAATTTCGGTTCAAGCCTGGAACCAGGGCGTTTCTTGCACCACCCATTTGTGGAATATTAGCTGACGACATGTTGCCCATCGCCATCATTACTCCCCCATTTGGCATTGGCAGCACGGGTCCCATTGTGTTCATAAAGTTGGCCTCGATAACACGTTCATTGAGTGGCTGAGTGGTTCGATAGTTGCCAAACCTCGTGTTGAAGTCACCACGTGACACAAGACCAGTAAGTTCAAACCACTGAAAGAAAAGAGGAAATAAAAACGTACTGCATACAACTATTGTTAAATGCATCAAATTGTTTCAGTGTGTTTCTAAAAGTAATGTCAAAGACGTGTTAAAATAGAAATTGGGGAGAGGAAACATTTCTGAAATATATTGGTGTCCAAAAAATATGTGCACTGTTCATCACGATATATGCATTGTGTGATAAATAAAAAAGAAAAACACATGTTACATAACTACTCTAATGGGCACTATATGCTAGAAACTCATCATGTATGTACAGAGGTTGTCGTTGGTTGGTTGGATGGTGTTGGACGTCATTTTCAGCACATGTAAGGCCTTATATGACGGTCAGTTCTTTAGCGATCGTTGCAGACCACCCACCTTTTCCTGGGTAGACCCTATACTGTATACCTCCCGTCATCCGTAATAATCGACGCTTTCTCACTTATAAGTGTAACTCCCAGTGGGATTCGAATCCACAGCGATGGGAGGCAAGATGGTTTCAAACTCATCGTCATAACCATCCCGGCCACGACTCCACTTTCCAACAAACTGTGTGTACTTTTATCACTATAATTATATGCTATGAATGATAAATAAAAAAGAAACACAAAAATAACCTATTGAGATGCTGTATACCAGAGTCCTGTTATATAAGGACCCTGTGTATACTAAATGCCCACCACTTATGTACCAAGGTTGCCGTAAACGCATGCACTTACTGCTAGTTCAGTGACGCGTATAGGCTCCCGTAGAATAATCCACCGCACGGATTCGTGGCATAGCGGTGTTGTCGTGCTACCGGTGTAGGTATAAAACTCACAATCCCGATTGAAGAACATGTTCATATCCACTTCTGTACTGTAGTTCATCTCTGTAAAAGTATTAAAGATGGCACAGCCGCAAGTAAGAGAAAGAAACAAATAATATTGAAGTCTATGTAAAACATGTGACCCTGAGGTGGAGCCAAATTTGACCCAGGGTCACCATTTGAACAAACGCGGTAGATGACCATAAGCATATGAACCCTGGGGAGGAGCCAAATTTCTCCCTGGGGTCACCATTTGAAACGTGGTAGAGGACCATCAGATTATGTTACAAGCAATATGTGAGAGCTCTATGGCTTGTCGTTTCAGAATAGAAGATGTTTCAAGTGTTTGCTTACATGTCTATATAAAACATGAAAACTCTCTATACACACACTTTGGACACCCGAGGCTCGGCCATTTTTAACCCATTAGACTTCATTCGAACTTTTTATAGTAACGACGGCCATCTTGGATATTATGTTGACCTAGTTTTAACAAACCTGAAACAATTGACCTAAGGATTATCCATATGAATTTAAGCGGCTACGGGTCGTTTGAATAAGAAGTTTACGACGGACGAAGGACAGACGGAGGATGACGGACAAAGAGTGATCACAATGTTCCCCTTGAATATGTCGTTATAACATCGATTTGTAATAGCATCCGAATAAAGGCCTTTAAATATTTAAATACGATGTTGTTAGACAGTTGTAGTCAACGAAAGTATAACTATTGTTAAGACACTATTACCAATATATATCTGACAACATATAATGAAATAATCTCGGTTTTCACAAATGTGTTGACACGTTTTCGCATGACAACGCGACGGTACTGACATAAGACTTACGATAAGGAGAGATGGGAGGTATGTTTCGATGCAAGAATTCAGAAAACCTTGACGTCTCGCCACTGTCGGATGTGGTTCCCGGCAGCTTCTGTAAATAGAACTAGAGTTTCATGCGAGCACATAGCGGCACGAGCATTCGGACATAACAGAGTCAACTGATTAAACGCCCTGAACGAATATTTAATCAATGCAATAATACGGAATACTGAAACGTGTAATTAAACGTAAGCATATCTTGGGTTCCAAGCAATCCTCTTGTAACTATATATAAACAAAAAAGGAGATACGACCGTGTTGAAAGAGCCCGTGATACGTACATGCGTATCGCTAAAGGCGTATAGTCCAAACGTACCGTTAACCAGGATCGAAATGCTTAAACAAGTATTTCTCACTTATTTCCCTTGGATGAGATGTAAAACTGAGGTTCATCCGTTAAATACCTCAAGAATAAATAAACGCTTCTAAAACACACATACTGACAAAGAGAAATACGTTCAAATACGTACAATGATGGAATTGTTATACATTTGTTTTTATCTAAGTTCGTGACTGATAAACAATGCAGAAGTAAGGTACATGATTGAATAACCTGGACTAAGATGACGATAACGACGACTCCGTCTGCTTTATCGTCTGCCTCATGCAGGTCCCTGTATTTACTGTTGTAGAAGACGAAGTGAAGCTAAAACAGATGAGAAAGATGGTATGTACTAATGAAACAACAACAACCAAACGCAATGGCACCGCAGGTCTGC
Source organism: Cyrtodaria siliqua (assembly GCA_037043455.1). NCBI lineage: Eukaryota > Metazoa > Mollusca > Bivalvia > Adapedonta > Hiatellidae > Cyrtodaria > Cyrtodaria siliqua. The sequence goes on along the minus strand of JAWPHD010000791.1, from coordinate 243,889 downwards.
ATTGTACCACAAACTAAATCAAATATAACGTTCCACGTATCATTTAGCAACGAGTTCGAATTAAAAATCGTTCTGACAATATGCTAATTAAACTGAAACTTAGTAAAGGCCATTCGAGGATGTTCTCAAATACTTTCAATATTGCTGCATGATGCAAACTATACACTGCACAATCGTTTTGAAACACCTACATTTATCTCGTATCGTTAAGGACAATCTGTAATCCCCACCCCCAAAATTTTCTTTTGCATTAAACAATACAGTCATAACAATATGCTAAATCATAATTAAATGCTTTTAATAATTTAAAAACTATATCTTACTCATTCAGAAAAAAAAATATTTGAAAAAAAATTAACATATTCAAAGTTTGCGAATGAACCAAACAGCCATAATATGCTTACAAGGAAATGGATAGATCTATATTTTTAAAATATTTGTGACATTGGATGTGTTAAAGGCAAGCACGATAGGCTGATATGTCATTGCATGTGTACGATTACCTCTCCCTCGAATCTTAGACCGTCAAGTGTGTGTTCCGAACCCGCGGACATGATGCCGTTCCCTCGGAAACGTTGGCCCTGTAAGAAAAAAACTGAAGGTACAAGTATTGATAATTAACGACATGTTTAAGTGCACACATACGCTTACAAATCATTATTGCTGTTACTTACTGGTCCTTTGGGATCATCTAGCCCAGTAGAAAACCAATTAAGCCGGTGCTAGGGGGCTGTGAGAGGTGTTGTCCAAATATTACCTCGCATGAACAGAATCAATAAAACCGAATCTTCTACTTTTATCTCTTGATTGTGTTTGTTGCTTCCCTTTTTCAGTATTTATTGACATTAACACTAGCGTCTACTTAGTGCTGTGTTTCGGCTGTAAAAAGTCTCCCCGACTACAGATCAGTAGTGTTGTTACTTACTGGTCCTTTGGGATCATAAAGACCAATCTTTGTCGCTGTAAATAAGAATACTGCTTACGCCGGTGCTATAATAGGTGTGAGGGATGTTGCACCTTATATTACCTCTTATGAAAAGATTCAATAACACGGAGTCTGCTACTTTTCTCTCTTGTGTGTGTGTGTTGCTTTTAAGGCATTCACTTGTCAGTATTGATGTTCAAACAAAGCCTTCAGTAAACCAATGCTACAACAAATGACGTCCAAGATGGATATAGGCATATTAACCATGATATTGTGATGAGGAGATCCTCCGGAGATGTGTACTCATCTTCATTAAGATAAATTAGAATAATAAAACATCAAATTATATTAATGCAATTATAAAAGTCATCCCAATGTTGGATACATAACATTGCATATTTCCACTTCCAAATCATTTCAAACTTTCGGGATTTGCATCGTCTCTTGGATGAGTAGAGACCATGAACAGCACGTAGTAGTATCCACTCATAAAACATAGAATAATATGTTCTACTACCTGAAGTTCAAAGTTTCGACCTCTGACACCCCCGTAATGCAGATGGAAGTCGTTCATGTAGTATGTCCCTGGACGGTGAGGTACGTTCGTCAGAACGTAAGACAACGGACTCTCGGGTTCAAACTCCGGGGAATGACCTGCAATACGTTCGCTATATTAGCAATCTCATACAATGAAAACATTGAGACATCAATAATTTTTCTAGTCGTGAAATTCATCAACATATATACAAAAGACTCGTGTATAATATTCACCCGTGCATATACCATGATACAAGTGGTACAAGGAAACACAGTTCCAACGGAAGAATGTTCAAATTAGAAATTGGTGATTAAGTACTGTGGATCGGCCATCTTTGAAAGAAATATCCAAAATCGATGAGATATGGTCAAGTGAATATTTCAACAAATGCATTTTAGGCACGAGCAATGTCAACCATACAGTACATGACAGTAATTCAACAATATTGATGCGAACATAATGTTGGAAAGAATACGGCAGAAACTGTGCGCTTTATATTCAAAAAGTTTGGTACAATTTTACCCAAAGTTGTTTTGTTTTTATGTAAAATAAACTGGTCCATACAATAGTCCAGTTATCCCATCATTCTTGGATTTTTTTTCAAAGATGGCCGACCAATACAGTCCTTAACTGTTCCTTCATTTTTTTCTATTTTTTTTCTTGGCAGGAAGTAGAATTTCATTAAGAGATGAGAAATTCCAGATGGTTTTGGAGAAGTTTTCCAATATGGCTGATATGTGCACAAAGTGGCTCTTCGTTGCCATCTTAGACTTAAATATTTATTTCATTTAGGACCCAACTTAATGACTTGATGGTCATCTCTGTACTGTTCGAGAAAAAAAAAGCGTTCATAAACTGTGTTATTTCAGTTTATCTGTAGCCACTATAGCGTGTAATCGCAGTTAGGACAAACGTGATGTTCCCGTGAACTTTTATATTTGAAAGCTAATAAAATATTTAAAATAAAATATCCAAAATGGCCCCATAGAAACTTGTTTGATCAGTGATTATGCTACTCAGAGAGATTTTACCTTATGCTACTCCGAGAGGTTTAAAGGGAGTACATCATGCTTTTCAAGGGGGTCTAGGGGTCCGACTTAAAATTGACAAATAATGATATTTTCTATTTTAAAGCGCCTAAACATAATGAATGATCCTAAAAATGACCCCTTAGTTACAAGGAAATTCATTTTGTACAATAATACGTGCTATCCTAGGTGACGCACCAGGGTTAATTTCTGCACTTTATGCCCGATTTTGTCCTAGCTATATGGTGTATTCGAAGTTTAAACCTTAACAATATGGTTCGAACATCATATTTTTATGGATATAAGTGTTTTATCATGAATTAGAACATTTTTATAATTTAAGATATTTCTAGAAAAATCCTAATGTACTCCCTTTAATCACACTTTTTTAAATGATAAAGCATGTATAAACCATAAAATCTGGCATGTAAATACATTAAACCTTACTCTGTATAGATATATCAAAACAATTATATAATGTATTTATTTTCTAAACTGTCTAGAATTATTAAATTGTCAAATTTTGAATTTCGTTGCATCTCTGTTAATAGCTGTATAAGTAAACCTACGGCTATAGTGATTGGTCAGAATGCTGAAACCCTTATCTTGAAGAAGAATAAATACTAACTAACTGCAGTGTATACCTAATGTGTGTAATGTCTAACGTCCGCTGGGGTTTAAAAAGAATAATGAACACTATTTTCATTTTGACAAAGATGTATGCTGTCGCCTAATAGTCGGATCCCAATACATTTTATATAAGACCTACATAAAACGAGGCTGATCAGTTTGATGAATATCAATACCGTTTACAGTTCTAGAGTATAGCGACAACACAAACTGTTCTGGGGGAACAGTACGTCGTGGCGGCCATCTTGAAATTTGCAGGATGTTGAATGCCAATAAGACCAAACTTCGCATCATTTTCTTCATATATTTCTTTGTCTTTGTCACAAAAAAATAACAGATGCGTTATTACACTTAAAATAGTGCCTCACCGTTGTTCTTGATTACTCCCTTCAGCATATTACTGGCGTATATCATCCGAGGGCACTGGCACAGAGCATTGTAGCGAACCAGGGTCGTCTGAATATCCACCGGAGACTGCTGCAAACCGCCGCAGTTTTCACTATACGTTCGGGGCCAGTTGTACACACCTGGAAAACATTTTTGGGATCCAACTTATGATTATTATTTAAGGCATTAATGTGTTTATTAATGGTTAAGACACATGGTAAGAGAAATAGACGAGGTTGGAGATATATTAGGGGCGATGAAAGGAGGTGCAGAAGTCGGTGATGAAGATGCATTTTATGGAGGATAACAATAGGGAAGCTTAGTTATAAGGGTGTTTAAAGGTGAAATGGTGTCAAGAAACAATGGTCCCTACTTGTCGGTCAGGCGAATTTCGATATTTCGGAAACCTGTTTATGTTATACATACATAGTCTTACGGTCTGCCGTATTGACGATCTTACAAACTGAGGAAAACATAACTTTTCAACACACCTAATGTGTTAGTTCGGTCCGGATCATAGTTAAACCGTGTCCGGCTGTCCACCATCCACTGGTAAAGAGTATGTGACGTCACATCAAGCACTTGCAACAGTACCAAAAGACAGATTAATCCGCCAAATCTCCTCATGGTTAACACTCCGTCGGACCGTCTGAAATATACGCAAAATGTAAACTGTTACTTTCCGTAATTATATATTTACAATATACGTCTTAAAGAGGCACTACCTATATCTACGCGATTTTAATGTAAAATATTAAATACTCAATATTACTGCATTTATATCTATACAAAGCTATTTTATGAGTATTCTAAGAAGAAACATGGTTCGTATTCCAGTTCTGTAAATTATTAATTATGATCAAAACAATATCTTGAATAAAATGCTGCCCAGCTGTTTATTCCTGCCGGAGAACTACGAGTTTTTACGATTTTCTCGGACATGCGCAATGCGATTACAAACTATTCGGCGCAGTTCCGATAGCAAACGAATCGATCGGAACTCTTCGCTAATTAGACGAGGTAGTTCCGATTATAAACGAATAAGATCGGAAAATCTCCGCAATCGGCTTGTCTAAAACAATTACGAATACAATTTCAAAAATCCGGTCTTTTCAATCCTGTTTTCCCCCAGCAAAGCGCATATTACATTGGGTGAAATTATTGCCATTTACCTTTTTCATAGTCCTCTTTATAATTTAGTAAAGGTTATATCAATTGGTGGACAAAAATATATAGGTAGAGCCTCTTTAAGACATACGCGTGGTTGATTAAGGAAAGATAAGATAAATTGTTAACATTTGAAATATCCCATGTAGTTTTTCCAGAACGCAATTATGTAGTCAGTTTCAATAATTTAGTTGCAAAAAAAATACTTTTGTTTCCATTAAATGTTTGATATGTACATTTCAAAAAAATAAACCGGTAATCTCTCGGAAATATATGTAAACCATGCACAAACAATCCACCAATGTCTGCCATTATTTTACATGTATAAGACAACAATTTCTTTTCAACGTTGCATTTCATAACTATAACAAATGATCACACCTGTTTATGGAACTCTACTCTCTTTAGCCATTATATATCAAGAACAATGATATAACTAAAGGTTTCACGTCATATAAAGTAGGCCCTGCATACGCCTCCTTAGCCGGGATGGTAAAGACGCTACGTTTGAAACCTCGCCTCTCCCACTGGGAGCTTGACTTGTGAGAAAATGTCGATTCTTTCGGATGGCGGGAGGTATACAGTACTGTCTCTACCCAGGAATATGTGTGTGGTCTGCCTCCACCACCAAAAATCGGCCGTCATATATATCCTAAAATATAGTGGCGCCGGCGAGGCACTTCCCCGTGTGCTACCGACTTCAAAACTCATTGAGCTACGCTGGTACTTTGTCGTTTTGCACGAAGTTAAGTTTTATAAGGATAACCTAGACTTTACATGCACTGTTTCTGTGAAGTTGCATGAAGATCCGATGTTTACGAAACATATTTAAGTCAAATAAACATTTCATTAGGGCATATACGAAACGTTATCATCTTGACATACATTTGGGACCTTCTTTACAAAAACAAAATGCTGTTAAGGCATGTTAGACCGTATAGAGCTCCTTTCGGATAGAGCTTCCTGGGGAGCTTTATCCGGAGCATTCGTTCGAATTAAGCTCCCGGGGAGCTCTATTCGAACGCATGGTCCGAATAAAGCTACTCGGGAGCTTTATTTGAATGGTAGATGCCTCTGAATTTTTGGGTAGCGACACTAGTTCCGGATAAAGATCCTCATATTAACTAACATGTGTCGCGATTTAATTGTTATAGATAACATTCCCTAAAAATGAGATGTGTTGTTGTTGCTGCTGCTGTTGCCGCTCATGAGGATGATGATGATAATGACGAAGACAACAATAATGATTTTGATTAAAATGTTATGATGGTGATGGTTATTAGTATAAATTACTCCACAAATAAATAGGCTATGAACCCTGGAGCCCTTTGGCTCCGACATTGAAGATCAACATTGAGTTTTGGTCTGCTCGAAATTCGCCTTTGGTATACATTGAATTTAGATGTAAGATGTAAGAGCCAGCTCGAAATTCAAAACCAGCATGAAATTAAATAATCTTCTATGTCAGGGTCAACTTCGCGAACCTTTTACGAGTTGTCTCCTAGTGCATAAAAATGGAATCAGCAAATATTTTAATTAGGCTTCCCAAAATAAATAATTGTTTCTTGTCCTTATCAGTGGTCTCCTTGCGTGTAACAATGAAGGGATGTTGATGATGATAAAGCTTTGGATGTTGTTGTTATGATTGGTGCTTATTTAGAATACACAAAATGTATATGTGTGAATATACTGCCAAACAGAATGTAAGGTGCACACCTGAATATGGGCAAAATAGAAATTTACAAAACGAGGACTTTACTGATGTGTTTTAGCAGAAGAGCTCAATACGAATTGACCATGCCTATCATTCGAATAAAGCCACCTGTCTTTTTGGATTTCCAAGTAGCTATATCCGTACGGGTAAAGCTTCCTGGGGAGCTCTATCCGAAGGGAGCTCTATCCGAAGGGAGCTCTATTCGGTCCAACAAGTGTTGCGACCCTAAACGTGAAAACGGTCTCAAGTGTGAAAACTAAGTCATAAATGTAACATGTATTAACATTTTACTATATACATATATGTGAAACTTACCATACATGTGAAAATACCTTTTTATAAATGTAATAACATTTTACTATATATATATATGTATATATGAAACTTAGTCATTGAAACTTAGCATAAAAAAATGTGTTATAAATGTAAAAACGAACTAGTGACAATTCTAATAAATTTTACTATATACAAATTATGTGTAAACATATTGCTACCACAAACGTGAAAAAATAAAAACGTTAAGCGTGAACACTTTTTCCTTCCCTCTTTTGTCTTTGTGTGTATGTTAAATGTCAAAATCCTTTCTGCCAGGGTAAACAAGAGAACATTTCTATTGATCCGGAAAATACGGAGACGAGAATGATAACGGAAACTACATGATTGGCTTAAAGGGACACTGTCCGTAAGTAAGCAGATATTGAGCATAATCATATAACTGTCTGACTTTTATTCTTTGACATGTATACATGAAAACATGAGGATAGACCCTAAGAAGTATGTAGGAATACATTCGTGAGTTTGAAAAAAGTTTTAATTATTAAATGTAAATAAAGTGGGACTCACAATATTTACCTTTTATGCGTTCACGTGACTTCCATAGCGCACTAGGTTTTCACCATAGTATGTATTGCGTAATATCTATAGCTATAGCTCAGTCGGGAGCGAGTTCCGACAACTTTACGCTCACGCACACTTAGTTTTACTGCGAGTTTGGGCTGCGAGTTCAAACCCACGAAGTGAATTTGCTTTTTTTTTGTACCGCGATTGAATTCCGTTAAACAATCTTGCTTTTAATTAGTAAATATTGAATAATGTTTAGTGTATAATGTTTGCGAACATAATTATTGGGTGTTTTATAAGCTAAAAGTTACGGACAGTGTCCCTTTAATTGAAATTGTCATTTCGTGTATATAAATTATATGGTACTACTGGGTGTGGATCTCAGTCACTTCTGATGTAGCTTCTTTTCTCGATTGACAACTCTCTATTTGAACTGAAAATGGAGATAAAATAAGCAAAATCTATGGCAAGAGAGATTACTTCAATTGTTAATTATTATTAATTCTTTATTGTTAATTATCTCTTAGGCGGAGATGTTGCCCGAAAAACTTTATATATATATATAGGGTATATGTCTCTCATCTTATTCGTTTTGTTCTAAATGTTTATATACCTGAAAAGATATTCTATCAGGACTAACTTTACCATTGACTACGAAAACCCTTTGCAAAAGTGTGCTATCGTAACCCTGATTTTCCTTTGAAAAATAAAAGGTATTTAAAAAAGATTACAACCTCAGTGATATACAAGATAATTGTTTATGGTAACTTTCATACATTCTGTATAAAACTTGTAAGAAAGTTTATCAAAATTGGTTATGACCCTGTCATCTTAAAATATTGCATGAGTATTGGTTAACCCATTTAGAATTGAATTGAATTGAACTGAATTGGGTTTTAAGGCGCACCAGCACATGAAATATGGCGCCAAACAGGAATGAACATGCCAGGCTCATCCTCCATGTACATTGAGATAAAATATGGAGAATGGGCCTAGAACCTTTTCACCCTGAACTGCAGAGTTCTGCAAATTCTATTCTTGTAGACACTCCATTTACGCTGGAGCCACGTTTATTGTGTTTTGCCAGTGCTCTAGTGATGTGAGCGAGATGGCACCTGAAACAATGCAGGGATCATGATGAAGACCTTTAATGAACATGAACAAAAAATGATAAAATGAACGTGAATTTGGGGGGATTCTACCCCTCTGCCTACCCATCCAATGGGATCTGCAGTGGCCCTATTCTTTGCCCCGTAACGAAACGGGGCCCCCGGGAACCAAACGGGACTAACCCATTTAGAGAAATCATGCTTTCCTTTCTAACCGGACGATGACCCGCCATATTGTGGACCCTATAATGACGTTTACCAAACTACTAAACGGGATGGTAAGTTTTAATGTGGATCTTAAATCTTGTATTGTCGTGCCCTTAACGGTTTGTATATTGTTTCTTTGGCTGCTGCCACGTGATCGAGAATTTGCATTGTGGCTTTCTATTCATTTTTATTCATTTTTATATTCATATATACATGATCATTATCGTGTTGTATTTACATTATATCAGCTATTAATGCTGTCTAGTGTGTTAGAGTTCTGGCGGGGAGTTCTTCATTTACTCTGTTCCGTTTGATTGGGATGTGCACCCTGGAACCTAAAATCTTATGGACTTTGATTCTATTTATATTTTATCATTGTGTAAGTTGCACTGAACAAATATGTACAACTGTGTAGTTATGTGTTGTTTGTGAATCTTATTGTAAGTTTTGATGCACACATACGGAAACTGTGTAGTTGTATGTTAATTGTGATTCTTATTGTAAGTTATAGACAACTGTGCAGTTATGTGTTGTTTATTATTCTTATTATAAGTTGTAATGCACACATATGGACAACTGTAGTTATATGTTAATTGTTGTTATTCTTATTGTAAATTTTAATGCACACATATGAACAACCGTGTAGTTATATGTTAATTGTGATACTTACTGTAAGTTTTAATGCACACATATGGACAACTGTGAGTGTTTCTTTATGTACACATTATACAAACAAATTCACCTGAGACTGTAACGCAATGAGAAATTCTTGTTTTGAGATTGACGTACATTTTCATTAAATGTTTGTACAACTGGTATCAACATTCTTGAGTAAAAGCTATTTTTAAAATATCAAAATATACTTATAATAATAAAAAAGCATCATTCCCTAAAGGTCCTACACACTAGTATCAGTTTTTCACATATTATCAAAGTATATTATGAGGCTGATACTATGTTGACTCATTTTAAATCGGTCTGCTTTTTTGAAAATATGTTCTTATATTTTCCTAAAAAAATAAATAATTAAAAACACATCGAAGATCAAGTAATTGCTGACGACGACAGTCACTCATTTACTGCTATAATTAATAATACCGTCATTTATATGTCCATGTATATACTTACTCGCCAGAAGTAAATATATTGAGTTATGTTTTAAAATCTTACTTCCATATGACCTCTTTGCTTATAATTCTGATATGTCCGCATCGTCATGTGGTCGGCAATTATATTGGTTGTTGATGGTGTACATCGTCAACCAAACAAGAGATCCTGGTTATCAATTTGTCTTACTAATTATGTGGTCCGATTGCGTTGCTGGTGAATAACATTCGCGTCAATGTTTTAGTTTTAAAGAAAACACTGTCACATGGTACAATACAATTGATAAAACATCCATTTTTAAAAAAAGGAAACACCCATCAAACGCTAAATTAAAAATGTTGATGTTGATGAAAAAAAGATTTCCATTGCTTGGAAATACAAATTACACACAATTGTGTCTTTCATTCTTATAAGTACATACACACTACCACACATCTGATTCAAGCGTAAATAAAGTGAACCAGAACAATAATGACATGTTAAAAATATGCAATTGTTATGTTAAACACAAAGTGCTTTAAACAAACAAACACCAACAATGCGATCACTTACATGCTTTCGCTACAACCGCTGTGCGTCCTTTACGCTAAACCACTATGTCATGCAACCCCTTGCTCCTAATGTCCCGGTGTAACTGAGATATTTATAAAAATACGTGTAAGCATGTTCAACAGGTACCGCATTTAGACGAGAACTGACAAAAGACAAGAGACCGCCTTCATGGCTTTACATATCGCCGGCATGTTACTTTACGCTACAACACAGCGAAACTTGTACTGGGGCTCAAATCGTATTTGTTAAAACACGAGGAAATACAAGGTAGCATCAAAGAGGGATGTCCGTAGTAAAGGGCATAAATATATACACTACTCAACTTTATAATCGGTCAGCCAGGTTTTTTGAAAATAACACGAATACTAAAAACTAGAAATCACCGAAACACATACCAATAATGTATTAAGTTTATCAACAAGGTTTTAGTCTAATCAAGGCAGATTAAGTTTTATAAATCGATAGCAAAATGTGTTAAACGACGCCAGTTAAAATTTCAAATGAAAATATGAATTATTAACAAATATATAATTCTTTGAAAAGTGACCGATTATAAAAGTTGAGTAGTGTAGACTATCTATTCTATTCAATTTACAAGTGTCATTTAACAGGATATCACTGAGTATATTTGTTTTCATTACAAAATTCATGACCCCAACATCAGTTTAGCAACGTGTATAAAATGTATAAAGATGTATGGCCACAATTTTTTGTAGTATTATCAATTAACAAATTTAACTCTTCAACATCATATGAACATTTCTTGATAGTCTCGGAGAAAAACATATATTGAAAACCGCTACTAAGTTGTATATAAAAAATAAGTATTACTTGCATGACGTAGATACTACTTTTACCACTGCGTGACTGCACAGGGGAATGCGATAAATCTGAATTGTACAGCTGCACAACTATTGCCAGATAATTGATAAATACATTTACCGGTGGATTAATTTACCTGTTCAAAGTTTTCTACGTCATCAAATAAAATATTTATCTCGCTATTCACAGATATGTAATGTGCGAATTGTTTATTGATTTCGATTTAAATAAACATAAACATGTTCATCAAACAAAATATGGCCGGAGAATTTTAAAGATATACCTTGTTTATCTTTGAAAGCAAAGTACCAAAGATCTTGCCTAGTAGGACATTTTCTATCAGGTGGTGTTACGTGTTCTAAATACGTAAGCTTGCTTGGATCGTGCATGTTATTTCCCCCAGAATTGTAAACTATTTCTCAAAATAAAGGGTCGCAATCCAGGGTAGAAATAAAACGTTTTTAACAAACTTGTATACTTTTAGTACTCAAATATACAAAACAAATATCCTGTAATCACCGTTACAAAGTATTAATCTCATATAACTTAAACAAAACAAATAGAAGTGTGTCCATAGGACACTGGTGCCCTCACTTAGGTCACTAAGTCAAGCGCCATAACTCTGTGGTTATTGGTCCAAAATAAAAATGAAAACCAAGATGCGCATCTTTACTTCTGGTCAGCATTCCTTGTGGAGCGTTGTGGTCTAGTGGTAGAGCGTTAGATCCATGATCGAAAAGTCGTGGGTTCGATCCTCGCCATTTCCATATGCGTTATGTCCCTGAGTAAGACACTTTATCTGCATTTGCTTAGCACTGGTTCTACCCAGGAAGACATCGAGAGTGATTCAAATAAGTTCATAGAGCTTTCTTTGCAATCGATGTAAAATAAATAAGTTTAAACTAACATTCCTGTAAAGTTTGACGACATTGGGTTAAACAGTAATGGAGGACAAGTTTTTCAGCCCCTGTTTTGACTAAGTCAACGGCCACAACTCTGTGGTTCTTGGTCCAAAATAAAAATGAAAACCCAGGTTCGCATCTTCACTTGCTGTTTAACATTCCTGTAAAGTTTGGCGAATGTGGTTTAAATACTAATGGAGGAGGGCGCGACACACGTTTGTCAGGCCCAATTGTGACTAAGTCAAGGGCCATAACTCTGTGGTTCTTGGTCCAAAATAAATCTGAGGAATAAAACGTTATGGAGTATCACGCGGCACAAGTTTTTGGGATGTACGGACGGACAATTGCAAATAAATATCCCAATTACCACCAAGTGGGGGCATAAACAAATTAAAACGAAAAATCGCAAATGACGCACAACGTTTTAATTCAGATAGCTTCAATTTGTTCATAGAAGAGCACCAAAGGTTGATACATTGATGACTTTTCATTCTATTTCTGCAATTACTGTTAAAAATAGAGTTGTATTGATTGCTAAAATGTTAAATCATTCAATTCATGTGTGAAAATGAGATTGATTTCTTAAAATGTAAAGTATGTATTTGTATTATTTGTAAACGTATTACTAGTTATAATAACTATTTGTTCATACATTATGTAGGAACATTAATATTTGATAATCTACGTCTCCAGAGTACTCAAATGCCAAATTGTCGAAACCAATCAGATTTATTCCGTAGTAGTTTCGTATAATATATTTTTAAATATCTTAACATTGTATGGTTTAAAAAAAAAGCCTTATATAAGGCTCGAACCCTGAATCTTCGGTTCAGTAGACACATAGTAGACAACGCTCTAACTGACTGCGCCAAAGGCAATGCGCAGTTATTAAATCATATATAACAAATGCTACGATCTTCAATCTGATTGGTTCGATAATTTGGCATGTGAGCGGTCTCTATGTTACAGTTTCTATTACTGTATTACCTTTAAATTGAGCGTACGTGCACATTTAAATGCTTTAAGTTGTTGTTTTTTACTATAAAGTTGACAAATAAGTTTAGACAATGTGAAAATGGACGTAATATACTGAGTTAAATTGAACGGTTATTGCGCGCTTACAATAGTTATTTGCACCTAAACGCATTCAGTTTTATTGTCTATGATAGGTTGTATAACGTAGATTATATCACGTAGATTACAAACGGAACTGTTTAACAGAGGTATAGCATTGAAAGGGTTCGACATATTGGTCAATGTTTTTCGTGATTTTTCTTACAATTTATTGCAGCTTATTAAGAACAAATTTCTATTAGGTATGCCGTAGTTGTAACATGGTCGGTGACATTTCCTTTAGTGAATGCAGAGCATTAAATCGTTTAATTTAGGGTAACTAAAGGAGCGTGGTTTTAATGTGGTAAAATGGTGCGATGACGTCATCGTTCAAAGATGGCCGCCTCCATTATGTTCTTTGCACGTTTTCAACTGGTCATATCTCCTTTATTTGTCATGGTACTTTGATAATTCTTTCAGCTTTTTTCCAGTTTCTCAAAGTCCTTTTAAATAAATCATGTTTGAAAATAGTGCATCAACCCCTTAAAAAAAATCACGTAGATTTAGTACAATGTATTATTGATGTTATTTATTGTAACGTAGCTTTCACTGAATCGTGCGAAATTATTCAAAATAGTATTAAAGTTATAAAACGTGTATTAGCCATTTAATGTTTCGCCTATAAGTCAATATGTGTGTCATCTTTGAATGACATTTAAATAAAATGGATAAATCAAAGCAAAGTGGTTGCAAATGAGAGTTTATAATTACATATATATAACGAACGACAGTCAATTTTAGCCTAATTAGACATAAAACAGATGCAATATTTTAGTGAAACCTATATACTTTTTAAAATTTTCTCCGTAAAATATATCAGACAGAACAACGATAACCCTTTTTGTCCAAATTAATGCTCTTGCATGCTAAAACTTCCAGCGGAGTGTATTTATAATGTGTGACCCTTTATTCGGAGAAATAGTGTATACCTAAAACGAACTAAGGGAATATAGGAGATAGAGTAAACTTTAAATAACCTCACGTCTAGCCTTATCAGTATTCTACTGTAAATAACCAGGTCCTGATATTCGATTTCCCTTGCACCGAAGCATTGTGGTGTAGTGGTTAGAGCATCTGCCTTGCATTCGGGAGGTCGTGGGTTCGAATCCCCTGACCGCGTCATACCAAAGACTTTAAAAATGGTAGTAGTCACTTGTAACCCTTTCCTGACGAGCAAATAATGGGTAGTGCTACAACTGATTGACCAGTGTCTGAATAATCTGACTGGGGGTATCATGTCTGCTACGGCGTGGTATTCCAGTGTGGTAGCACTATAAAGAAACCATTGAGTTCGCTGCTTCAAGTAGACATATCATCACATCACACACAAACACACAGATACAAAGTCCAGACTCAGTTGTACCTATGACCGTTGGGTAGAACACCTTACGGTTGCTTGGTGGACGGGCTATAATCCTTAGAAACACACACACACACACACACACACACACACACACACACACAATTTCCCTTGTGTTCATCATTGTATTGCAGTTAGATGTTGTGTATTTTCAGTATACCGTTTATTGCATAAATAAATATCATTTCAAACAATATGATTTAAAAATATTTGAAATGATATTTTCTTCATTAAGTTTAACAACTTTTAAACAAGTTTTAATAGAAAAAGAGTTCACAATTGTGGTTTATTATTGGATATTGAAATGAATACTGATATAGCGAAACAACAATAAAATCAGAGGTGAACCGAATAGTTGAATCGGGTTGTTAGACTGCTCCACAGTGGACACATTAAATTGCTTGAAGGGAATGTAGCGACACAACCAAACAATCATTATTACTGAGAGTTTTGAAAAACTTGGAAAAGGATGAATGAATTATCAAAATCCGATGATAAACAAAGGAGATATGATGATTTGAAGGTTCTGTTGAAACGGATATGGAAGAGCCATGACATCGTAGTTCTAAATGACCACATATGGAATATTTATAAATATGAATATTTATTGATTTATGGTGGGAGGTGGATGGCGGCGTTTTAAAAAGTTATTCCATGCTGATCACCCCGTGAGTCAAAATTAGCCATTTTACCTACTTTTTGGAAGTTCACATTTTTCTATTTATAGCCTCCAAAAAACCCAAAGAATGCATATTCCAATACACCAATATAAACTAAGAAGTACTCAAAACTGAAAAAAACATCAAACATGTGCTTCATAATTATTATAAATACCATCCATGGACCTAAATGATGCTTAGTTGATTTCTTTCTGATTTACATTCATGCGAAACTGAGGAGTGCCCCCTTTAGATGGAGTGCCCCCTTTAGAACAACCTTCAAAAGCTCATAACTTTTGTGTTTATCATCCGATTTTAGTAATTCTTTCACCTTTTCCGATGTTTTTCAGAAATCTCAATAATAGAGCTGTTTGGCTGTGTCGCTACATTCTCTTTGAGATTAAAACCGGGACATGCGCAATGAAGCTTGCTAAACTTGCGTATTTTTTTTGACCAACTTCCATTTATCATTTATTTATTCGATCTACTTATGTTTTCAGATTAAGCGTTTAAATTGGAGAACTGAACGTATGAAAATCACTACGCCGGTTTTATCTTTTCGAATGTTTGTTTTTCTTATCCTTCAATGGGGGGGAGGGGGGGGGGGTTATCTTTTCGAATGTTTGTTTTTCTTATCCTTCAAATTTAATAAAATTGTTGGGGGGGGGGGGGGGGGGGGGGTTGTTGTTTTTTTGGGGATTTTTTACACAAAACAAATACAGTACACGTTCGGAAAAGCAGTCCAGCTGGGACCTGTATATCATCACACCATTCTCATACAGTCATCGTGTTTTTAATACATCTTTATTTGCTCTTTGGTGATATTTATGACGACGAAAACATGTCAGATCGTGTACTTACTAGATCCTTTGACCTCGCCGAACACCGTTCATGAGAAATTGATTAAAGAAGAACACAGGAGATTGTTTTATTTGTCCCTTAGTTACATGCATGTTTGCCTACGTTACATGTGTATTTCATGACGTTGACGAGAGTATGGCGGGAAATAGACACCAGTCATGCGAACTTAAATGAATGGACATTTGTATATAGTTTCATCATGCATTATTTCCAGTTTATCAAAAATTTAATGAAATGCAACGTTTAAAATCAGAAGTTAACGCCTTTTTTAAATAGTGTGTTTTAATTGTTGCGGTCTTTCCAAAGACGAGATAATCGGTAGAACCGATGGATGCTGACGGAAATGTATTTTTAACTTATCGTATGTCAGTGTATCACTCAGCAGTATTCAATTTGCAGTTCCGTTAGTAGTTTTTGAGTTATGTTCCGGACAATAATTATAAGTATAACATTAATTACGAAGGGAAATAACTCTAATTCAAATGAAGACAAAGTTATAGTTATTACACCCTCATTTCTGTCTGTCATTGTGTGAAGTGTAACTGCAGTCCCATAAGTAGTTTTGAAGTTATGCTCCGGACAAGAGTGTTAAGTATAAAATTACAAAGGGCAATAACTCAAATTTGAATCAAGATAGAGTTGTGGTTCTTACACGCTGCACTTTTTTCTCGTTTTCTCGTTGTTCTCTATCATTGTATGAAGTTACATTGCAGTCCCGTAAGTAGTTTTGAAGTAATGGTACCGACAAGAAAAAATATGTCTAAAATTACAAAGGACAATAACTCTAATCTGAATGAAGACATAGTTGTGGTTCTTGCAGCCTGCATTTTCACTCATTGCTCTCTATCATTGTGTGAAGTTTAGTTGCTGTCCAATAAGTAGTTTTGAAGTTATGCTCCGGACAATAAGTTTAAGTATAACATTACAAAGGGCAAATAACTCTAATTTGAATAAAGTCAGAATTGTGTTTCTTGCCCTCTGCGCTTCCTCTCACTGCCCTCTATCATTGTGTGAAATGTGATTACAGTCCCATAAGAAGTTTTGAAGTTATGCTCCGGACAATAACGGGACTGACGGAAGGACGGACAAAGCGGCGATCATATGCTCCGTCGAAAGTTTCGGGGAGCATAACAATATTATACTCGAAAACAACGATGTCTCCATGGTTCATTGGTATAACTACATGTAAATAAAGAAGTTATAACACGGTGTTGCATTGAACCTTAGGCTGTTTAAATTGAACTGAACTGGAGTATTAAGGCGCACCGACACATGAAAAGTTATATGACGCCTAACAGGAATGAACATGCCAGGCTCATCCGCCATGTACATCGAGATAAAATATGGAGAACGGGCCTAGAACCGTCTCACCCTGAACTGTAGAGTTGCTGCTAATTCTATTTATGCTGGAGCCACGTTAATGTTGTTCTGCCACTGCTCTAGTGATATGACCGAGATGGCACCTGAAACAATGCAGGGGTCATGATGAAGACCTTTAATGAGCATGAACACAAAATGATAAAATGAACATGAATTTGGGGTGAGGGGCGGGGTGTACCCATCTGCCTTCCCCTCCAACGGGATCTGCAGTGGCCCTATTATTTGACCTGTAACCAAACGGGGGCCCCTGGTAACCACACAGGGCCGCTCTTGTTTAACCATTAAGCATGTTCCAAAGAAAAACAACTAATGTTCTAACTTTATGTTTGTATTATTTTCAAATGAAGTCAGTTCCGTACAGCTTGTATCCATGCAAAAATGCAAAGGCGCTGCAAGTTTACTACAATAAAAGTATTGAATAAGTTATAGTCTGAGACGCCACGATAGAAGAAATCATTACAGATACAGGACGCGATGCAATAAATCAGCATTGCTACATGACAAGTATGGAAGAAATCAGCAGAGTAGCATGCCAAGTTTCAGTAGAAAGTTAATAAGAGTAAATGTTAACTGTGTTTAAACAGTGTGTAAAGTTGACGGTTTGTGAGAATTATTATTAGAATCTTATTTTTCACTCAACATGATACGAATTTATGTTACATATATGCAGGCGTAAGGGAGCATGCCCAGCTATGCCGCTGTATGTTTCAATACAATTCAATTAACCCGAGTCTTCTACTTTTCTCTCTTGTTTGAATTTGTTGCTTCCAATGGATATCCTTTTCAGTAGTTATTGTCATTCACACTAGCGTTTGTTTAGTGTTGAGTGACGGCCGTAAAAGGTCGCCCCGACTACAATTCAGCAGTGATATTTCTTACTGATCCTTTAAGATCGATCATCAAGCTCAATATGTGTGGCTTTAAAGTAGTATATCGCTCGTGGGAGGTGTTGCAATTTATATTACCTCTCATGATCAGACAATAAAACCAAGCCTACTCATTTTCTCTTTGGTTTGTGTTTGTTGCTTCAAAGGGATAACCTTTTCAGTATGTATTAGTAATCAATGTACTGCGGAGACGGATTCATTCTACAGAGGCCAGTAAATATATCTCTAATGTATGCTATTTACCAAAGGTTAAACGCCAACTGCGCCTACAGTTAAAGTTAAGCAAAGAGTTTTAAGATAATGTGTCTGCTTTATCAAGTTTCAGTGTAATAAAATAGTCTAGGTCACGTTTGGTCAAGCAAAAACATCATGTTTACAAGTGTTTCATTACTTGTCTTACATCCGATTAAACTTTGGATGTCTGTTAAACATGTAAACACGTGACATATTGACGGTTCTGATGTCATTTCCGGTCCCTCAAACAAGATAGGTGAACTGCAAGTCAACCGGGCATAAAATTACTAACTACTTATTTTTTTCTCTTGATCATTTACACAAAAACATGAAAATGCCGTAATCAAATGTATTTATGTTTTAATTATTTATTATATTTTTACTTGTCATACATGTATGTATTTTGAACGATGTGTTTTGAACGATGACGTAACCAATATGGAAACCTGCGTATATCATCATACGAGATGTTTCGAATGGGTTTATCTATAAATCTCTAAACACCAAGCGCCCCTTGGCCGGGAAAGTAACGACGCTGCGTCTAAAACGTTCGCGCCTCACACCGCTGCAGGTTTGAATCCCATGGGACCTCGACTTGCCAAGTGAGAAAGTGTCGATTCTTACGGATGGCGAGAGGTATATAGTACTGATTTTACCCATGAAAAAAGGGATAGTCTGCCTCTAGGACAACAAAATCGACCGACCGTCATATATGGCCTAAAACGTGCTAAACATGACGTAATACACCACTGAAATCAAATCTCTATACACGTCCGGGATCGAACCGTCTACATCGCTGTGGCAATACCGAGAGTTTAAATACGAATAAAAATGATCGAATTGAGGTAGGTTGTCACAATTATAAACGATTACGTTTTTTATCTAAAATTGTAAACTATAACACTTTTTCTAAAAAAACGAGGAATGTATTGTGCTAGAAAATGGACCAATGTGAACATTCCTAGAATAAAAAAAATCACAAAAAACGTTCAGATCGTCGAGTTTTTTCCCCCCCAAACCATTCAATGATTGAGAAAGATACTTGAATATCTGATACTTTCCTAAACACACATATTGTATGTTGAAAATGATTTATCGCAAAAAATGCTCGGCAATACAGGCGTGCAACTTACCATGCAGGCGTGCTAAGAGACTGAATGTGTTCATTGTGTCGTCTGTGTGAATTACTATGTGAAGAAGTCCCTATGAGAGTGTACATTACCCTATACTGGAGCTATATATTATAGACTAACATTGAGAGGTTTAAATGTTCTGTTGTCACAATTTTAGCAGAATCTATAGAACTAGTGTTTGGAAGGATAATTTCCCAGTCCGGACAAGTTCGAGTAAACGAAGTCCGACTGATGTAATTGATTTTCTGTCATTATAGACATACGAAACATTAAACATGTTAAACGTCTATATCAAGTCCGCCCCGTGTTGTTGCACAGGCATCATACTTTCCATATCAGAAGCTGTTTCACGGACATTATACATTATATATCAACACTATCTGTACGGTCATTATATATTATGTATTAGTCGCTGTTGCACGGGCATTATAGATTATTTATCAGTCGCCATTGCACGGGCATTATACATTATTTATCAGTTGCTGTTGCACGGTCATTATACATTATTTATCAGGTGTTGTTGCACGGGCATTATACATTATTTATCAGGTGCTGTTGCAAGGACATTATACATTATTTATCAGTCGCTGTTGCACGGTCAATATACATTATTTGTCAGGTGCTGTTGCACAGGCATTATACATCAGTTATCGGTTACTGTGGCACGTGCATTATACAATATTTATCAGTCGATATTGCACTGGCATTATACAGTATTTATCAGTCGCCGTTGCACATGCATTATACATTATTTATCAGTCGCTGTTGCATAGGCATTATACATTATTTATCAGTCACTGCTGCACATGCACGATACATAATTATTCAGGTGCTGCTGCACAGGCAGTATACATTATTTATCAATCGCTGTTGCACAGGCATTATACATTAGTTATCAATCACGGTTGCACAGGCAGTATACATTAATTATCAATCACTGTTGCACAGGTATTATACACTATTTAAGGGCATCATACACTATTTATCAGTCGCTGTTGCACAGGCGATATACATTATTTATCAGTCAATGTTGCACAGTCTTTATACATTGTTTATCAGTTGCTGTTGCACGGTCATTATATATTATTTATCAGGTGTTGTTGCACATGCATTACATTAATTATCAGTCACTGTTGCATGACCATTATACATTATTTTATCAGTCGTTGTTGCACGGGCATTATACATTATTTATCAGTCGCTGTTGCACCGGAAGTATAAATTATTTATCAGTTGCTGTTGTAGAGGCATTACACATTATTTATCAGTCATTGTCGCACGGGCAATATACATTATTTATCACTCGCTGTTGCACGGTCATTGTACATTATTTATCAGTCATTGTTGCACCGGCATTATACATTATTTATCAGTTGCTGTTGCACAGGCATTATACATTATTTATCAGTTGCTGTTGCACCGGCATTATACATTATTTATCACTCGCTGTTGCACAGGCATTATACATTATTTATCAGTAATTTTTACACGGCATTATTTATCAGTTGCTGTTGCACGGCCATTATACATTATGTATCAGTCTTTGTTGCACGGGCATTATGCATTATTTATCAGTCGCTGTTGCACCAGTAGTATATAATATTTATCTCTGTTGCTGTTGCACAGGCATTTTTACATAATGTATCAGTCATTGTCGCTCTGGCATTATACATTATTTATCAGTCGCTGTTGCACCAGTAGTATATACTATTTATCTGTTGCTGTTGCACAGGCATTTAACATAATTTGTCAGTCATTGTCGCTCTGGCATTATTCATTATGTATCAGTCGCTGTTGCACGCGCATTAAACATTATTTATCAGTCGCTTTTGCATGGGCATTATATATCATTCATCAGTCGCTGTTGCAAAGGCATTATACATAATGTATCAGACGATGTTGCACAGGCATTATACATTATGTATCAGACGCTGTTGCACGGGCATTATACATTATTTATCAGTCGCTGTTGCACCAGTAGTATATACTATTTATCTGTTGCTGTTGCACAGGCATTTAACATAATTTGTCAGTCATTGTCGCTCTGGCATTATACATTATTTATTAGTCGCTGTTGCGCCAGTAGTATATAATATTTATATTTTGCTGTTGCACGGGCATTATACATTATTTATTAGTCGCTGTTGCACGGACATTATACATAATGTATCAGTCGCTGTTGCATGGGCATTATACATTATGTATCAGTCGCTGTTGCACGCGCATTAAACATTATTTATCAGTCGCTTTTGCATGGGCATTATATATCATTCATCAGTCGCTGTTGCAAAGGCATTATACATAATGTATCAGACGATGGTGCACGGGCATTATACATTATGTATCAGACGCTGTTGCACGGGCATTATACATTATTTATCAGACGGTGTTGCACGGACAATGTGGGCAACATATATATGTGTAAGAAGCTATGTGTAAGAATTGACTAAAACAACACAGAAATATGTAAAAAAAAAACAATACAAAAAAATGAGTTTCGAGTGGGTGGGTGGGGTGAGAAGGCGGGCGGGAAAGGGGTGGGGTGGGTGGCAACATATATGTGTAAGAATTGACCAAAACAACACAGAAATATGTAAAAAAAAAAAAAAAAAAAATGGATGGGGGGCAACATAATTAAATATGTGTAAGAAGCTATGTGTAAGAATTGACCAAAACAACACAGAAATATGTAAAAAAAAAAAAAATACGATGGGGTGTCGGGGTGAACATAGCTATGTGTAAGAACTGACACAACAAGAGGCCCAAGAGGGCCTGTGGACGCTCTACTGGCTCAAGATAAAGTGTAAGTATAAGGGGCCATAAGTCTTTCAAAAATCATTCAACCAGAACTTGGCAACGACAGGTGCAACTAGGCTTAGTACTGATCATTCTCGCCAAGATTCGCTGAAATCTGGCAAAGAGTTCAGAAGAGGCTAATCTGGACAAAGTTTGTGTATTAAAACATTAAAAGAGTCACAACTCTGCCAAAAATCATTCAACCGAAATATGGCGATGATATGCACAACTAGGCTTGATACTGATCATCCTTGTCAAGTTTCGTCTATATCCAGCAGGGGTTCAGGAGAACTAGCCCGGAAAAAATTGTGGTTATCAAAATTCTTTAAAGGGCCATAACTCTGCCAAATATCTGTAAACCGGAACGTGACGATGACATGCAAAACTAGGCTTGGTGCTGATTATCCCTGTAAAGTTTCAATGAAATCTGGCGAGAGGTTCAGGAGAAGTAGATCAGACAAAGTTTGTGTATTAAAACCTTTAAAAGGCTATAACTCCGCCAAAATCATTCAACTGGAACACAGCGACTATGTACAACTAGGCTTGGTACTGATCATCCCTGCAAAGTTTCAATGAAATCCGGCCAAATGATGGCCCTTTCGTCTTAATGAGGCCAAGATATAGCATATTTCAGAAAATCAAGGACCATGACTCCGATGTAAATGGTCCAATCTGAATAATGTTCGAACTTGTCCGAGCTTTTATTGATATTAACAATCTGGTAAAGTTTCTTAAAGAACGGATGAAAGATGAAGGCCCTATCGTCTTAACGAGGCAAAATATAGGATTTTTAACTAAATCAAGGGCCATAACTCCACTGTTACTAGTCCGATCTGGCTGGTTTTCGAACTTGACCGAGCTTTCATTGATATTAACAATCTAGTAAAGTTTCATAAAGATCGTATGAAATGAAGGCCCTATCAACTTAACGAAGCAAAATATAGGATTTTTAACTAAATCAAGGGCCATAACTCCGCTGTTAATCGTCCGATCTAGCTGGTTTTCGAACTTGTCCGAGCTTTCATTTATATAAACAATCTGGTAAAGTTTGGTAAAGATTGGAAGAAAGATGAATGCCCTATCGTCTTAATGAGGCAAAATATAGCATTTTTAACTAAATCAAAGGCAATAACTCCGTTGTTAATGGTCTGATCTAGCTGGTTTTCAAATTTGTCCGAGCTTTCATTGATATTAACAATCTATGCAAGTTTGGTAAAGATCAAGAAATAAATGAAGGCGCTAGAGTGTTCAAAAGGCTTAATATGGCATTTTTCAGCAAAACAAGGGCCATAACTACGGTGAAATTATTTCGATATTGCCGGTTTTGAACTTGTCAGAGCTTTCATTGATATATAAAGACATTGGCAAAGTTAAGTAAAGGTCCGATTAATATTGAAGGCCCTAGAGTGTTGACAAGGCAGAAAATAGCATTTTTCAGGGGGAAAACAAGGGCCATAACTCCGGTGTTACTAATCCGATTTAGCTGGTTTTCGAACTTGTTTCAGCTTTCATTGATATTAACAATCTATGCAAGTTTGGTAAAGATCAAATAATAAATGAATGTGCTAGAGTGTTCACAAGGCAGAAAATGGCATTTTTCAGAAAAAACAAGGGCCACAACTCTGGTGTTACTGACCCAATTTAGCTGATTTTCGAACTTGTCCAAGCTATCATTAGTATTAACAATCTGTGCAAATTTGGTAATGATCAAATAATAAATGAAGGTGTTAGAGCGTTCACAAGGCAGAAAATAGCAATTTTCAGAAAAAATCAAGGACCATAACTCCGGCGTTACGGATCCGATTTGGCTGGTTTTCAAACTTGTCCGAGCTTTAATTGATATTAACAATCTGTGCAAATTTGGTAAAGATCGGATGAAAAATGAAGGCCCTATCGTGGAAACAAGACAAAAGTTAACGACGGACAACGGACGATGGACGGACGGACGGACAACTCGCCATCCCCAGTAGAGCTAAAAAACACAGATATATGTAAAAATAATATCGAGTTTAGAGTGTTTGGTGTTGTGGTGGGGGTGGGGGTGGGGGGGGGTGGGGGGGGGGGGGTGTAAGGATTGACTAAAACAACACAGAAATATGTAAAAAAAAAAGTGGTGGGGGTGGGGTTGTGTGGAGGGAGTGGGGGCGAGGGTGGAGGAGGGAGCCCATGCCCAAATATCGATGAAGTAATAATAAGATGCTTAATGCTATAAAAAATCCCGAATCAAAATTATAGATATATACATGCTTACATGCAAACCTAGATCTGCCACTATTGCACATTTTATGGGCCATCACAATTTGGGTTCCATGGGAGCCCAGAATTTGCAGAAGACAAAATTAAAACCTCGATGTGGGACGCCGATGCAGACAACGGGGTGATTACATAAGCTGTCTTATTCTTCGAATAGTCAAGCTAAAAATCATTCAACCAGAACTGGTGATGATATGCATAACTAGATTTGGTACTATCATCCCTGCAAAGTTTCATTAAAACTCAGCCAAATATGAGGGCCCTATCTTCTTAACGAGACAAAATACAATTTTTTTTAATAAATAAAGGGCCATAAACCAGTGTTACTTATCCAATTTGGCTGTTTTTTAAACATATCCAAACTTTCATCCGGTAAAGTTTGGTAAGTCCCTATCATTTTAACGAGGGAAAATACAACTAAATCAAGGGCCATAACTCCGATGTTACCGTTCCGGTCTGACTGGTTTTCGAACTAGTGGCATCAACAATCTGGTAAAGCTTGGAAAAGATCCGACGAAAAATGAAAGCCCTATCATGTGTTAACGAGGCTAAATTGTAGCACATTTCAGAAAATCAAGGGCCATAACTCCGGTGTTAATTGTCTGATCTGGGCGATTTTTGAACTCGTCCAAGATTTCATTGCTATTAAAAATCTGTGCAAGTTTTGTAAATATCAAATAATAAATGAAGGTGCTAGAGTGTTCACAAGGCAGAAGATGGCTTTTTTTCCAGAATAACAAGGGCCATAACTCTGCTGTTACTATTCCGATTTGGCTGGTTTTCGAAGTTGTCGGAGCTTTCATTGATATAAACAACCTTTGTAAGTTTGGTAATGATCAAGCAATACATGAAGATGCTAGAATGTTCACAAGGCAGAAAATGGCATGTTTAGCAAAAACAAGGGTCATAACTCCGGCGTAAATAGTTCGATCGGACTGGTTTTCGAACTCCTATAAGAATTCTATGCTATTAACAATCTATGCAAGTTTGGTAGAGTGTTCACATGGCAGAATATGGCCTATTTTTTCCAGCATAACAAGGGCCATAGAATGTTTACAAGGCAGAAAATGGAAGTTTTTAGCAAAAAACAAGGGCCACAACTCCGGCGTACGGTAGTTGGTCCGATCTGGCTGGTTTTCGAAATCGTTGAAGAATTCAGTGCTATTAACAATCTGTGCAAATTTGGTAAAGATCAAATAATAAATGAAGGTGCTAGAGTGTTCATAAAGAAGACAAGACCTCAGTCTGAGGGTATCGCGCCCATCGCGGCAAACCGCATATGAGATATTTGATTAAATGTGTGCTAAAATAAAGACTACCAAAGACAACACTTCATATGACCAAGTATCTAACAAATAAAAGTGAGGTAATCATAAGAAGTTAAGTTACTGAGGTAACCATTTACCTAACCAAGGTTGTTACCTAACCAATGTTAAGTTTTGGGAAAATAACGCACAATAATACCTTGACCTTGGAAATTTGGGCATTACGTTATGTCCCTTGACCCAACAAAGCATCTGAGAAAGTTTCAAAAAACTTCGAGCAGCGGTTGTTGAGATATAGTTGATTTAAAATGTGGTCCCTGCCGCCGCCACAAGAAATGTGACTGCTATGTCTCGCTACCCACTATCGTGGGTGAGACAAAAATGTCATTTTTCAGCAAAGCAAGGGCCATAACTCACTCCAGTGTTACTGATGCGATCTATCTAGTTTTCGAACTTGTCCGAGTATTCATTGATATTAACAATCTGTGCAAGTTTGGTATAGTTCAAATAATAAATGAAGGTGCTAGAGCGTTCACAAGGCACAAAATGGCATTTTTTCAGGAAAGAACAAGGGCCATAACTCCGATAATACTGATCCGATTTGGCTGATTTTTTAACTTATTCAAGCTACCATTTATACTAACAATCTGTGCAAGTTTGTAAATAATAAATGAAGGTGCTAGAGCATTCACAAGGCAAAATATGGCATTTTTTAGCAAATCAACCGGCCACATCACCGGTGAAACTTAATCCAATGTGGCTGGTTTTTTAACTTGTCCGAGCTTTCACTGATATAAAGACTCCAGTGATTTTTTTACCTCTGCGTCCTGCGTCCAGGACGCACAAATATTTCCGTGGACGCAAATTACCAGAACATGTGCGTTCTTGGGACGCACATAAATTGCAAGTAAAGAGTTCCGTAATTCATATTTTCCCTGTAAGAATTCAATCCGTCGCTTTTTTCTCCGCGTCTACCGCCATATTTGACTATTCGATGAGGGTTAAGTTTACACTCGCACCGTTCCGCGTAATTTTGTAACGTCGATTATTATTGGATAATGGTCATACGATTAGCCAATGGAATCGGCCGTGAGGTAAAACACGAAACGGTGCGGAAGTAAACATTCCACGAGTTGGCGATGCCTCGTCTGCAAAATGGGGCCCAAAGAGAAAACTAAACAATGACTCAAAGCAACAAACACTCTCGAGTTTCATTCAAAAGGCCAGTACATCCTCCAATAATGACGCTCAAACAGCCAGTATATCTACGGCAATTGAACCACCTACCAAAATACGCAAATACAACAGTTGTTGGGAGAAATTGTTCAGTTGGCTCGGGTATGACGATACCACAAAAAGCATGTATTGTACTTTGTGTACAAACGCAAACAAATGTAATGGGATGACTAAAAGTGCACACTGCACAAACTTTCAACATTCAACTCTCGGTCGACATGCTTCTTTATGCGACTGCGATTGTTATGCTTTCACCGTATGTATGCCTGATTAAAGTTATCAACACCATGTTATAAAATAGTGCTTGAATTTGAAATAAATTACTACTAAAACCTGGGACTCACTCCTTTAGTTTTGGGACTCATAGATTTTTGGCCCAGCGAGTCCTAGGACTCATACAAGTGAAATTGTAAAAAAATCACTGAGACTCTGGCAAAGTTTGGCAAAGATCTGAATAATAATGAAGGTGCTAGCGTGTTCACATGGCAAAAGTTAACGGACGACAATGGATAACTCACCATCCTATAGCTCTGCTGGCCGGCCGAACTGGCCTTCGGCCAGTGGAGCTAACAAAATAATACAAATCAACACGTGTTAATAATGACTTTTATTTCTACATTACGATGAAATAAAATACATTTTAATATATTAAAAAATTTAAACTCAGATCTATAACATCATACTGCCAGTCGAGGCCTCTGTTTGTAAAACAATCAATGACAATATTACTATGAAAAAACAACAACCTTTACAATAAACATTATTTTGGCCAATATTATGAAATGGAACAATTTAATACACTTTTTAAAAACATCAACAATACAATACAATGACACAATTTTAAACTCTTATCAGAATTATTAAAATATCTGCACTTAGACAATATCTGCCTCCTTTAGCCAAACAACTTTTACTATATAACATATCAGTATTTTTCAGTACCGAGGGCCAACACAAGTAGCTGCCAAATTCCTTGTTATGATTGTGTTTATTTAAAGGCAAATATAAGAAATCCAATTGGCAAATATGGCAGCAAAGTGAACGTACATGTACAAACACAATGGCAAATCTGGCAGCAAAGTGAACGTACATGTACAAACACAATGGCAAATATGGCAGCAAAGTGGACGTATATATACAGGCAAATATGGCAGCAAAGTGGACGTATATATACAAACACAATTCTAAACAGGATTGCCCAAAGATCTCAAAATCTATTATACATGTTATAACGAGTAACAATTGTGTTCTCATGAGTCAAAGGACTATTACACTCGGGAGTACAGACTCATTTCTATGTGCAGGTGGACTATGTGGGTCTCAAAGATGAGCACCTTTAACTCGAGAGCAACAAGCAGAATCACGTCACCTATCTGATTATGTGGTCTTGCACGCATCATGCTCAAGGCTTCCAATCTTTTCATTTCAAGCTCAATACTGCACTCATCTCAATTCGTACTCAGTGCTTGCACCCATCTCAATTCATACTCAGTGCTTGTACTCATCTCAATTCATACTCAGTGCTTGTACTCATCTCAATTCATACTCAGTGCTTGTACTCATCTCAATTCATACTTGGTGCTTGTACTCATCTCAATTCATACTCGGTGCTTGTACTCATTGCAATTCATACTCAGTGCTTGCACCCATCTCAATTCATACTCAGTGCTTGTACTCATTGCAATTCGTACTCAGTGCTTGCACCCATCTCAATTCATACTCAGTGCTTGTACTCATTGCAATTCGTACTCAGTGCTTGCACCCATCTCAATTCATACTCGGTGCTTGTACCCATCTCAATTCATACTCAGTGCTTGCACCCATCTCAATTCATACTCCGTGCTTGTACGCATTGCAATTCGTACTCAGTGCTTGTACCCATCTTAATTCATACTCAGTGCTTGCACCCATCTCAATGCATACTCAGTGCTTGTACTCATTGCAATTCGTACTCAGTGCTTGTACCCATCTCAATTCATACTCAGTGCTTGCTTCCATCTCAATTCATGCTCAGTACTTGTACCCATCTCAATTCATATTCAGTGCTTGTACTCATTGCAATTCGTACTCAGTGCTTGCACCCATTTCAATTCTTACTCAGTGCTTGTACCCATCTCAATTCATGCTCAGTGCTTGCACCCATCTCAATTCATACTCAGTGCTTGTACTCATTGCAATTCGTACTCAGTGCTTGCACCCATCTCAATTCATATTCAGTGCTTGTACTCATTGCGATTCGTACTCAGTGCTTGCACCCATCTCAATTCATACTCGGTGCTTGTACCCATCTCAATTCATACTCAGTGCTTGCACCCATCTCAATTCATACTCCGTGCTTGTACGCATTGCAATTCGTACTCAGTGCTTGTACCCATCTTAATTCATACTCAGTGCTTGCACCCATCTCAATGCATACTCAGTGCTTGTACTCATTGCAATTCGTACTCAGTGCTTGTACCCATCTCAATTCATACTCAGTGCTTGCTTCCATCTCAATTCATGCTCAGTACTTGTACCCATCTCAATTCATATTCAGTGCTTGTACTCATTGCAATTCTTACTCAGTGCTTGTACCCATCTCAATTCATGCTCAGTGCTTGCACCCATCTCAATTCATACTCAGTGCTTGTACTCATTGCAATTCGTACTCAGTGCTTGCACCCATCTCAATTCATATTCAGTGCTTGTACTCATTGCGATTCGTACTCAGTGCTTGCACACATCTCAATTCATACTCAGTGCTTGTACTCATTGCAATTCGTACTCAGTGCTTGCACCCATCTCAATTCATACTCAGTGCTTGTACTCATTGCAATTCGTACTCAGTGCTTGCACCCATCTCAATTCATACTCGGTGCTTGTACCCATCTCAATTCATACTCAGTGCTTGCACCCATCTCAATTCATACTCAGTGCTTGTACTCATTGCAATTCGTACTCAGTGCTTGCACCCATCTCAATTCGTACTCAGTGCTTGCACTCACTGCAATTCGTACTCAGTGCTTGCACCCATCTCAATTAGTACTCAGTGCTTGCACCCATCTCAATTCATACTCAGTGCTTGTACTCATCTCAATTCATACTCAGTGCTTGCACCCATCTCAATTCATACTCAGTGCTTGCACCCATCTCAATTCATACTCAGTGCTTGTACTCATCTCAATTCATACTCAGTGCTTGCACCCATCTCAATTCATACTCAGTGCTTGCACCCATCTCAATTCATACTCAGTGCTTGTACTCATTGCAATTCGTACTCAGTGCTTGCACCCATCTCAATTCATACTCAGTGCTTGTACTCATTGCAATTCGTACTCAGTGCTTGCACCCATCTCAATTCATACTCAGTGCTTGTACTCATTGCAATTCATACTCAGTGCTTGTACCCATCTCAATTCATACTCAGTGCTTGCACCATCTCAATTCATACTCAGTGCTTGTACGCATTGCAAATCGTTCTCAGTGCTTGTACCCATCTCAATTCATACTCAGTGTTTGCACCCATCTCAATTCATACTCAGTGCTTGTACTCATCTCAATTTTACTCATCTCAATTTGTCAATCCCCCACCCCTTCATTCCATGCTCACCGTCTTTTTCTTGTAACTGTTTTTGTTCTTTTATCTGTTTTTTGTTTCTAATAGGTCTGTCAATTTATGCAAAGCGTTTGAATCACAACAGCTAACAGTGCGGTGATTTTCATTCCAAACTGATATTTTATTACAGAATTTGATTTTTCAAAAATCCTATTTCATCAAAGTATCAACTTTGGTTATAAAATGAACAGTAAGTTAATAGTGCATGGTTCAGATAATAGTTGCAACATGTTTATAGGACTAGAGTTTATAGGACTAGAGCAAACCAAAAATTAACAGCACGACAATACCTGGTCACTGTGGTCAGTACCTCTGGTCACTGTGGTCAGTACCTCTGGTCACTGTGGTCAGTACAATAAAAGCATGTGATGCTTTCCTATAAATGATTTTGTTAATGACTGATATGCTTTATCTTAAAACAAAGCAATAACAACAGAAATAAGAAAGAAAAAAAATCTATCTATCATATGCTATAAGGCCAAACAAAAAATAGGTGTGTTTCCTATTGCATGCTCTAAAAAAATAGGGTCGGTAGATAGGCATGTATTTATCTCATAAACCCCATACAAATTGATGTTACAGCTGAAAGTTGCTCTGTGATGTCAGTTTACCTCGATATATTGTGATAAATCATTGTTCAGAACAAATTATTATTTATTTATTTTTTTCATAAAAAGCCCCCTTAAAAATAGGGTCGGTCGGGTCACCGGAAACACAGGTATTTTTTTGTTTGGCCAAAAGAGAAATGATGACCAGACAAACGATGACCATCTACTAAGCAAGCTAATGCCAAGTGGTTATGCTTAAATGCATCTACCATGATAAGCTTGAGATATTGTGTAATAACTGTGTCCATGGATAAAGCTACAGAGCACTGTGATCTTGTTAACTTATAAAACCACCAACAAAAACATACACAAAATGTTTAAAAAGACGTGCAAAAAAAAGGCTGTAAATGTATTCAACATTTTTTATGCAACTGTTTAAAAATATTTGTGGAAAAAAATATAGGTCGACTAAAAACTTATAAAATAATATTTTTTTCACATAAAATGTTTAAAAAGATTGGTGTAAAAACAGATATGCTGTCTGTAATACATCCCTATTTTGGACCTATTTTCCAAAATAGGTGTATAAATATAGATGATCTGTTTCTCTGAAAGTTCAATTTGCCAAAGGAAAGGAAAATAAAAAAAAAAATGGAAAGGAATTTATATTGAAATTAAATAAGTGAAATTCAAAGAAATATATAAAGCAAAATCAACAAAAAATACAATAACATAGTTAATATACATCTATGGAATTGCTCTTACTGTAAATAACTGAGACTTGTGACATGATGATGATTTTTATCACTATAAAACAGTAATAAAATTAAGATTTCATCATTTTGAGAGATTTTTTTGTTATTTTTATAATTAAATCTACATTGTTTTTAAAAAAAAAAAATTGATAGATTTAATAACATTTTTAAATAGAACCTCCCTTCAAACACTGATAAGATTTCATCATCAGATCTTTTTCTAAATACTAGACAAGTCAAATATTTTTTATAAAGCAGTGCTCCAGAAACATGACTTAATTATGCTAGAACAGGCCTTAGATAGACCGTTTTTGGGCTTGGGTGTGACGATTTTCCAACTGTTAGCATCAAACAATAAAATCACAACACATTGTATGTAATCTATATCTAACTTGTAAAAAGAATAATAACATCTTATCAATAGTAATCATGGTAATACATTGAACTGAATTGGGTTTTAAAGGGGCACACGGCAATCTTGATTTTTTAAAAACTCACGGCATCCCGTTAGTTTTTCTCGTAACTTGCATTTGTTTAATCATTAATATTAATTGTTACAATAGTTCAAAGCAAACTGTTTTTACATATTATTGACTTTTGATAATATTGCACCAATAATATATTTTAAAAAAATGTGTAAAATAATAAAGAAAATAAAATTCTCAATTTTTTTATTTAATTATATGCAAGCAGTTTTAAAGTCAAAATAATACAGGATTAATAAATCGGTGTACAAACTGTAACGCCTGATATAAAACTCAAGATTGCCATGTGTCCCTTTAAGGCGCACCAACACACGACAGATAATAAACTTTACAAACAAAAAAAAGGAAAAGAAAAAGGGGGAAAAAATAAAAATTATGTCCAACAATTCAGGGAGCTAATACTAATTGTCATATACTGGTACACCAGATCTGTTCACATACAAGAATAGCATGAAGTTAGTAGTATGCGTAGTAAGTTTTAAAGTCATACATTTGTCTTTCACTCCAATATCATTGTAAATACAGAACAAGAAATGTGGAAATTCCATGAACACTGGGTTTTTAAATGGCTAAGAAATTGCAAAGCTCCAGGTTATCTATTAAATACCATGGTGTTTGAAAATGAGTTCCTTAAATAATTATATTGTATCTGTTTATAACAATATAAGCATTTATTACAGAAAATATGGAACGATTAAAATATGGAACAATTAAAATATGGAACGATTAATGCATTCTACACTTGGACATTGATAATAAATAAGCAAATTCACATATAATCAATAATGCAAAATTTTGGACCAGCAAAAATGTTGCACAGGACAAAGATGTGTCTAAACTAACATATCTGTGCTTGTTTTAAACTAAAAGCCACCACATGTGGCAACCAATTCCAGCCAAAGTCACCATATTTGGCAACAAATTCCAGCCAAAGTCACCATATTTGGCAAACAATCCAAGCCATTGCTGACACTGTAACCAACTAATCGTCAAAGTCATACCTATCGTTCACGGAGTTGAGAATCACGCCCACGTAGATGCCTATCAGGACCATTAGGAACACAAACGATAGGATGCCAACGGCGATACTTATGTTGATCAGCTTCTTTGCCGACTTTGACTTCTCCTCAGCGTCGCGCAAGTCCCCGCGGGCCATGGCACTTCGAGCCTGTAGACACAAAAATCTGGGTTACAGCAGTCTCATATTGGGTTATGAAGAAATTAAATGTAAATGTTATGACCCACGGGCCAGTCAAAAAATATTTACATATTGGTCATTAAGAGCAGCTCTTGACAAAGCGCACCGAAGCATTGTGGTGTAGTGTTTATAGCGTCTGCCTTGCATTCGTGAGATCGTGGGTTCGAGTCCCCTGACCGCGTCATACCAAAGACTTTAAAAATGGAGTAGTCACTTGTAACCCTTGCCTGACGAGCAAATAATGGGTAGTGCTACGACTGATTGACCAGTGTCAGAATAATGTGACTGGGTGGGTGGGGGTATCATGTCTACTACGGCGTGGTATTCCAGTGTGGCAGCACTATAAAGAAACCATTGAGTTCGCTGCTTCAAGTAGACATATCATCACATCACACAACAACACACAGATAAAAGTCCAGACATTGTGCCTATAATCGTCGGGTAGGACGCCTGTCGTAGGTGGAGGGACTATAATCCTTAGAAATACACACACACACACTCTTGACAAAGCGCTGTGGTCTGTTGAGCTTTGGACCATGGTTCAAATGTCGTGGGATTAACCACTGCCAGTACCATATGTATTGTGTCCCTGAGCAAGACTTTATTTGCATTTGCTTAGTACTGGTTTTACCCAGGAAGACATGGAAAGTGATTAAAATAACTGCACAGAGCTTTCGTTACTATCAATGTAAAATAAAAATGTTTAAACCAACAGCAGCTCTCAGAGTGAGGGAAACACAGATCCAGGGTCACTCTTACTATTTAATATATTTGTCCAGTATTGAACATGCCTGAAAGAATATGCTTAAGCAGGTGCTAGGGCACAGGAGAGGTGTTGCACCTTAGATTTCCGCTCATGAACAGACTTTATAAAACCAAGTCTGCTTCTTTTAAGTCTTGTTTGTGTTGCTACCAACGGATCCCTTTTCAGTATTTATTAACACATAACCTTACCTAAAAACAAGCTTATTGCTCTTTTAAGACTTTTAGATTGATTATTCATATATACATGATCATCTAAGTACTTTAGTAGGGATCCCCTTTCCAGGATTTATTGAATATTTGCATACGGAGAAAGACAGAAGATGAATATGAGAAGGATACTTGTATGTCCTTTCAGACAACAGCCACATTAGAGCTATATATACAAGAGCATTTCATTCCAGTAAGAAAGCACTGAGCTATATCGCTGTTCTAGTGTTTTAAGAATTGAGCATTTTGTACATTTATAACAGCACATCATTTAATAGGTCAAGGACATTCAATGACCTACATATACTTGAGCTAAACAAACTGTTGACCAGGCCCTGTATTCTCCAAAATCTCAAACTCTGCTATAAAATCTTACTTACTTTCAAGAAACATTGCACAAATAAAGGTAAGCAAATATTGCAGCTGTCCTGAATGTTTTTCGTAATCGAAAACACACATAAAAACGTTATACATGTAGCTAAAATAAACATTTGGGTTTTGAGCTCGAGCGTGGGATTTGGCTGAGCAAGTGTCGAGAATACGGGGTCAGGAAAAGTTTATTAAGCAGGTCAAGGTCAATCATGGTGACCTTTTGGTATTTATGTGTTATAAAGTGTTGCTACATGTACATGTATACAGAAAGTTCTGAACATTGAATCTAATAACGTCTTTAATAGCAACTGAATTTACTTGTGCCATGGGAATGGAGGTAACAGAACCGTTGACCCAAATAAGTTTATTATGTAGGTCAAGGCTATTTTTAGTCTTGGCAACTGAGCATAACATCACTGTTTACCAGAACTCCATTAAGCAGGTCAAGGCTATGTTTGGTATCTTGCATATTTTGTATCAAAGTGTTTCTATGCAAAACGTTTGAAAATTGAGTAAAATAGTCTCTATGCAGACAGTTATAAGAAAGTGTCTACTAGCGTCTTGAAAACTGAGCTAAACATTAGTTAACATAGAAACCTAACCTGAAACTTCAGGTACCATAACACATTACACGTTACTTACGTATAAAGCCAATAAAAGCCATAATGAAACTAACCCACCAATAACAGCAAAATTACAATACAAAACCGTTTAACAAAACTCTATCCAGTTGTTTAGGTCATATCATAATGAATATGTGCCGATAAAAGTATGGGTTTTTCTTAAAATAACCTCGACTGAATATGTGCAAAATGAATTACGATTTGGCAGCTTTTGATTCGACACTCCCGTTTTGGGGTTTGGCCTGGCTGGTTAGTACCTTGTCATCACTAGGATTAGAAACGGTGTACATGTGTTGTAAAATTTGCCTATTGATGGCAGGATAGGGACTTTAAGAGTGTAATTTCTGCATACATTATAATTAATCTAAACTTTAATTTATGATGAAGGATATAGCAAGAAATCAAATTAATCTTAAAAGCTTTACTTACATCAGAAGCCCTCATTATGGCAAACACCCCTGTTGGGAAAAAGCAGAAGAGTGTGACGCATATGGCTGCGAGTAAGTAGTCTGGTGGTGCTGGAATATTCATCACCGTCATCTGTCCAGGGGTTTGCTAAAACATTGGAAGAAAAACAAAAATATTAGTACAAACAATGTGTAATAATATTCAGTTATGTTTGTCCCGTCATGTCTTATTCCATGCTGTCACCTTGACCTTGGCCATATGAACATGCATATAGGTAGTTGGTGATCAACAAGTAGTTCTGGACAGGACACCATGCAACACCAAAGACTTGGACAATAGAATAATTGGATAGAATGTAGTTGCACTGCGGCAATGCAAATTGTCTTCAGCTTTGGCAAGAAACAATTATTTCTACTATATATGTGCCTGACACAGTCTGGGATACAAATACCAAAATTTGGGTATATTTTATGCAAAGTTTGTCTTGTTTGTGCAAAATCTCTGGTACATCTACTGAGATACAAACACCTGAAAGTGTACACCATGTATACTAGACAATACTCAAATACAAATTATTGCTAGAAGTATGTTTTGAATCAGATTTGCTGAACAAACTTCAGTTTCATAACCAGGAATACAAGAAACGCACAGCAAGTGACAAATGCCCCCGAAGTGACCTGTAAGTGTGACCTTGACCTTGGAGCAATATGAAACAAACAGATATATTTAAAAATAATTTAAAAAAAACAAAAAAAAAAAACAATAAATCAAACAAACAAAAATTGAAAAAAAAATGAAAAAATGAAAGAAAAAAAAATGAAAAAAAAAAAAAAAAAGATTTCCGCGACACGACATCTTGTTGTGGTGAGCAATTGTGCGAAGTTATTTTAAAATCCGTTGATTATTGACCGAGTTATGAAGCGGAAACGATTGTATAGACGAACGGATTTTGAACTTTGAGTTCTAAGTGTGACCTTGACCTTGGAGCCACGGACCTGGATTTTGTGCGCGACACGTCTTCTTGTTGTGGTGAGCAATTGTGCGAAGTTATTTGAAAATCCATCCATTATTGTCCGAGTTGTGAAGCGGACACAAGTGTACAGACGAACGGATTTTGACCTTTGACCTCTAAGTGTGACCTTGACTTTGGAGCCACACCTGGTTTATATGCGCGACATGTCGTCTTGTTGTGGTGAGCAATTGTGCGAAGTTATTTGAAAATCCATCCATTATTGTCCGAGTTGTGAAGCGGACACGAGTGTACAGACGAACGGATTTTGACCTTTGACCTCTAAGTGTGACCTTGACTTTGGAGCCACACCTGGTTTATATGCGCGACATGTCGTCTTGTTGTGGTGAGCAACTGTGAGAAGTTATTTGAAAATCCGTACATTATTGTCAGAGTTATGAAGCGGACACTAGTGTACAGACGAACGGACAGACAGTGTGATTACATATTCCACCCTTCGGGGGCATAAAAAGGGTTACATCAGATGTGGGGTCTAGGGGTTCGACTTAAAATGGACATTTTCTATTCTATAGGGCCTGAACATAATAAACGAGCCTAAAAACTACCTCTTATGTACACGCAAATTAACTTGCATTAACCCTTGACCCGCTACATATATATAATGGACTTTCTTTCTTTGAATTAAGACCATTTCATTTATGTGACAGAGGGGTGTTTTGGGGGGAAATGACTATTAGAGCAGGAGTCAGACATTGTAAACCCAGATCAGCCTGCAAGTTACTCACAGGCTGATCTGGGTTTACAATGGACGCAAAGGCTATTATAGTCGTGCTGAGCAGGTTAAGAGTTAATACTTGCACTGCTAGGTTATGCACCGCAATTAATTTAGGCATTTTACACCATATTCCATTCAAAATATGTGGAGAATTAAAATGTTAGACCAGAACATTAGATATTTTATTAAGGGGTTTGATGTACTATTTTCAAACAAGATTTATTTAAAAAGGCTCTGACAACCTTAAAAATAGCTGAATGAATTAACAAAATGCCATGAAAAATAGATGAGATATATGACCTACTGAATAGTTGCAAAGAACATAAATGGAGATGTCATCACGCCTTTTTACTATATATTGGTATATTGACAAAATGTTTTATAAAGCAAAGAAAATCACTGATATCTAATTAAAAATAAATATACAGATGTAAAATGTATACTTTGTTTGCTTATTTTTCATTCCCAGTGATTTTCTTTGCTTTAATTTAATCAGTCTGCCATACATTGTATATGGTAAAAAGGTGGGATGACGTCATCGTTCAAAGATGGCCGCCTCCATATGTGTTTCTTTGCAAATTTTCATACCTCCTTTATTTTTCATGGCATTTTGATGTCTTGCAGCTTTTTTCAAGTTTTTCAGAGCACTTTGAAATAAACATTGTTTGAAAATAGTGCATCAACCCCTTTAATACCAACTGCATGTTATCATGAATTGGGACATTTTCAAAAACAAACAAAAACATTCTAGAAAAGCCTGGTGTATACTCTTTAACAGCTGAAATTTTAGATCAGTAAAGTTTTCCAATTTAAAATTATATATACATGTATATAAATAAATACCGGATATTGAACCATGACATGGCCCATCTGTGGTTGACCCTGCACCACATACCCTTGTGGTGGGGGTGCATACCCCTGTCCCTGTGGTGGGTAACCATATCCTTGCTGTGGCGGGTACCCTTGTTGAGGAGCATATCCCTGCTGGGGTGGCAGGAAGGGCATTTGACTGTCCGGTGGTGGGCACTTGTAATCGTGATGCTCTGATGAGTCATGGTACGGAGGAGGCTGATCCTGATTATCAGGAAACCCTGGAGGCATAGTAATAGTAAAGAAATCCTTTAACTGCTTATTATACTTGAAGGTTGCTCCACTGAACACTTTTGTGTCGCCTGCCGCTTTCTTATTTCAAAGTTATGGCCAGTTACGAGCCTTGTTAGCATGTTAGGTAGCCGATTAAGTTTTAAGGGGGGTGGGGGCATTCCTTAGGTTAAGATGAAGATGTTTGCAAAGTTTCATGAACATAGGTCAAATACTTTTCAAGTTATGGCCAAGCTTAGGGTGCGTTAAAGTGTAACAGACGGACGACGATGGACAACGTAAAGTGATCCCTAAATGTCTGACACGCTACACAGCTGACATAAAAAGCATGTTTAAAGAAACTGTCCCATCAAATAACAGCAAAATTACACTACAAAACTGTTTATCTAAACTATCCAGGTGTTCATGGAGCAAATCAGCTAAATGATAATGCAAAACTTTGATGACAACCATGCTTTTGAATGCAAATTCGTTTTGGTGGGAATCTGACGCTCGTCATGCTAGTATGACGTACCCAATATGGTGACCTCCGATAAACATTCGAGTTATGCTTCAAATAAGTGTAAGAGATGTTGCAAATGGGCTTAAACATGTCCAACAGGTGTGTATATAGGCACGGATTGTATGATATCCATCGTTTTGTAAGTTTCTTTTCTGTTTTTCTAATGTCCTTGTCTCGAAATGATGGTTAAAACAAGAGGTCAATGACCTTGAAGCTCTACTGATAGGCTTTTGATAGCTAGATCAACTTTCCTGTGAAGTTTCATGAAAATCCATTAAGTAGTTTCAGAAGAGTAGTCACTACACGCTTTTACTATATAACTCTGAGTAATCAAAGATGGCCGCTGGCACCCATGTTTAATCTGAATCAAAATGATTTTTGACAATGACCAACCTCATGTCATGCTGATTGTTTTAGAAAAAGTCCCATATCAATATCACTTATAATTTTCAAGAAGTAGTCGCTACAATCTTGTTTTTAAAAAATATATTTTTAGCTTTGGTGGCCATCTTGGATTTCATCAACATGAATTTTTGCTAGCAGGGCACGAAAATTTCACTCGTCCGCTCGTATTTACGAGTGAAATTCGAATCCGGACGAGTGAAACCCATGAATCGGTCGTCCGAGACGACGAGTAACAATTTCAGTAGAAAACAAGAGGCCCAAGAGGGCCTGTGGACGCTCTACTTGCTAAAACAGCTCTTATAGATTTAGATAGATATAGCTAGATACAGCTCTCTTCTCCTATAGATTTAACAAAGGAAAATACAATATAGCGTTTTTCAATAAATCAAGGGCCATAACTCTGTTATTACTAACAAGATCTAGCTGTTTTTCAAAATTGTCCAAGATTTCATTGATATACCGCGCTTTGCACAACTAGACATCATACTGAGGCTTCCTGCCAAATTTCATAGAAATCCAACAAGCCGTTTAAGAGGAGTAGCGCCGACAAGAAATTTAAAATAAAAATGTCAACGGGCCATAACTCTGTCAAAAATTAGCGAACTGGAACAAAAACGTGAAATGCACAACTAGACATCTTACCGATGCTTCCTGCCAAGTTTCGTCGAAATTCAACAAGGCATTTAGGATGAGTAGCGCCGACAAGAAATTTTAAAGTAAGTGTCAAGTAATTAAAAAGATAATGAATTTTTTTTTAAAAACAAAAACAAAATTCAAATCAATCAAAAATAAATTAAAAAAAATTTAAACAATTAAAAAAAATTATTAAACTATTAAACCTCTGGCTCTTGCAGTTTCAGAGAAGAAGATTTTTTAAGTTTTTACCTATACATGTCTATGTAAAACATGTGACCCTTGAGGCGGGGCCAAATGTGACCCCAGGGTCACCATTTGAACAAACTTGGTAAAGGACCATAAGCTTATAATAAATGTAAAATATCAAACCTCTGGCTCTTGTAGTTTCCGAGAAGATTTTAAAAAAAAAATCCTATATAAGTCTATGTAAAACTGTGAACCTCGGGGCGGGTACAAATTTGACCCCAGGGTCACCATTTGAACAAACTTAGTAGAGGACCATAAGCTGATGCTACATGTAATACACAGGGTTTCCCCCAGAAAATGTTGAAGGCATGTTGTTCTGACATTACATTTACCAAACTGGGCTTGAAAAAAAAGTGCCTATTAATGGCAAAATGGCAAAATAACATACTTTTATGATTTTGGTGCAAAAGGAGCAAGAATCACCATAGAAATTCTATTTTTCTTCTTTTAAATCTGTTATTCATGCAAATTAAGAAAATCTTAAGGCATGTTGCTCTGATGAAGGCATGTTGTTTTTCCTTTCTTTTCCAGGAAGGCATGTTGCATCCGACATGCCTTATGACCCTGGGGGAAACCCTGGTAATACATGAGAGCTCTGTGCCATGTGGTTCCAGAGAAGAAGACTTTGTTCAGTTTTTCCCTATACAAACTGTGACCCCCGGGGTGGGGCCAAATGTGACCCTTGGGTCACCATTTAAACAAACTTGGTAGAGGACCACAAGCTTATAGCAAATGCAAAATATTAAACCTCTGGCTCTTGCAGTTTCAGAGAAGAAGATTTTTTAAGCTTTTCCCTATACATGTCTATGTAAAACATGTGACCCTTGGGGCGGGGCCAAATGTGACCCGAGGGTCACCATTTGAACAAATTGGTAAAGGACCATAAGCTTATAGTAAATGCAAAATATCAAACCTCTGGCTGTTGTAGTTTCCGAGAAGAGGATTTAAAAAAAAAAATCCTATATAAGTCTATGTAAAACTGTGACCACCGGGGCGGGGACAAATTTGACCACAGGGTCACCATTTGAACAAACTTAGACCATAAGCTGATGCTACATGTAATACATGAGAGCTCTGTGCCTTGTGGTTTCAGAGAAGAAGATTTTTTAAAGTTTTTTCCTATATGAAAAGCATGCAAAACCTTAATATACAAACTTTGGACCCCCGGGGCACGGCCATTTTTGACCCCGGGACTTTATTTGAACAAACTTGATAGTATAGGCGTTGGCGATCATTTTAAAAGAAAAACTGTTGAAATCTGTCCAGCGGTTCTGGAGAAGATTTTTTAAGGTTTCGACCATATATGGTAATGGCAGCCATCTTGGATGTAGCGCTGACCTAATTTTAACAAATCTAAAAAGCATTCATCTAAGGATCATCCATGTGAAGTTTGGTCAAAATTAGCCAAGCGGTTTCTGAGGAGAAATCGTTTGAAGAAAAGTTAACGGACGGACGGACGGACGATGGAAGACAGACAACACACCATCCCATAAGCTCTGCTGGCTCTTGGCCAGTAGAGCTAAAAACAACAAAGAAAATAGTTCTTACATAGTTTATAAAGCGATTAAATGCAGGCGATTAAATGCAGTAAATAGTCGCAACTATTAAGGGCACTAATCAACTTTTAGGTGACTGGGGCCAGGGCCTTCAGGAAGGGGTATTGCAAAAAGTATGCTGTTTTCCTGTATTGGAGTTTAACAAAAAAAAAATGTTGTTTTAAGACAGGAATTTTTCACAGGAAAAGGGGGAAGTATTTTCAGAGATACAAGCTTACATATAACATACAAACTTTAACCAACTTTCCAAAATATGACTAAAACGAATTCGACGGCGCGACATCGCAAAATACCCACGTTTTCTTCACACAGGTCAATTCCCTTTAAAGGGACAATATCTGTAACTGTTAGCCTATAAAACAAACTAATTATGTTGACAAAAGAAATATAAAAAGATCGGACAGGGAAAGTAGCATTCAAGGAGGACAGTCAACAAAAAATAAATTGTAGATTAATACCATTCTGTGAAAAGCGAAATAAGGGCCAATTATTATTTATTAGGGATACGAAAACTCAAATAGAATTGTATCAAAGATCCATAAGAAATAATATAAGTAAACTTACGGACAGTTAAAAGACAGCACACCAACCACTATCTTATATTTACTGAATAAAACCAACATTGTTTGATGGAATTCAATAGCGGTACAAAATAAATAAGTATCGCTTCTTGGGGTTGAACTCATATAACCCACATTAAAGCTGTGTATCTCTTTCATAGACAACTATTATACCAATTAATGTGCAAAAGTATGAAAAAAATGAAACCGTAATTGAAATGTGTATGTATTTCGTTAATGTAAGACTCACGATACATCTAGATGATCGAGACGAATACTTTGTCCTTTTTTTCCGTTCGAAAGACTGTAAGTTTAACCCCACCCTCCCGTCTAAAGGTAGTGTGTTAAAATACACGTTTAATGCTCTTTTGAAATTTTTCGTATTGGCGAGCATCAAATGCAGTTACATAGAACGTCAGAATAAAAAAAAAAACTGCATAGGAGCCAATTTATTAGGCTAGTCTAAAGGGTAAACTTCATCTTGTCTTTAAGTCGTGACTTTAGGTGAACCAAATTCCAGTTCTAAATAATCTTAAATATTCCTTTGTTAGAATCATATTTCCCTTACCGTTCTTTTGTTCTGACATTTCTGTATCGATGTAGTTCAATTTTTAAAACAAATAAAATATGGAGATATATGTCAACAGAAAGCCGGTGTTTATAGAAAACACACGCTGTGAGAATTGTAAAAACGTTCTTGAAAGTCAGGGAGTGAAAATAAATGGTCGGAGATATACCTCCACAGTATCCTCGTAAGAGGGTGTTGGAGTGGATTATATGAAAGAAAGAAGAAAGAAAGAAAGAAAGAAAGAGAAAGAAAGAAAGAAAATGTCAGTAAACATACGTATGGTGCCTGAATCAGTTCAAGGCCGCTTCAGTGAGTTCTGACAGTCACGATATGCCACTGTTTTTGTGTGGGTTTTTTTATCCTGCTTTTACTACCCACTCTTATAAATTAACACTATCACCTTTTTATAGATCTCAAAATGTCATGCCTATCACACTTTAAGTTTTATTCTCACTAACTTTCACAGACGCGCACCTCCACAGTATCCTGGTAAGATGATGATGATGATGATGATGATGATGATGATGATGATGATGATGATGATGATGATAAGTTTTCTTTACCCTAGTCCTATGGCACTGGGCCTTTTGCAATCTCTACCCAGAGTACACTCGTTCCTCATTTGAGTGCATGTATATGTGAGTGCAAGGAACGATAACTCTGCGTGGAGATTGGGCCTTTTGGCGAGCTTTTCAATAGAAGGGTAAGGATGCAGGAGAGTCCAGGTGTAGAAGTTAGCATCCCTCGTCAAAAGGGGTTTAGTGCAGAATTGCAGTAGTAGATTTGTTCGGAGTAAAGAT
The DNA here is from genome assembly GCA_037043455.1 of Cyrtodaria siliqua. Lineage (NCBI taxonomy): Eukaryota > Metazoa > Mollusca > Bivalvia > Adapedonta > Hiatellidae > Cyrtodaria > Cyrtodaria siliqua. The sequence continues at coordinate 199,709 of JAWPHD010000791.1, read as the reverse complement.
GTCCAACGTAGATAGCCAGTCAGTAGATTATTAAGTTTTTTCTTGTAGAAGATTAAAGTTGATGTAGAAGATTATGGGCAATCGGATTCCCTGCTGAATTTTGACTAGGTCAATCCGATTGCCGGCTCGAAGTCGTCTTAGCCAATTAGAAGCTTCTCAAGTAGGTCGATCCCATCGCTCGTGGAGTCCATGATGGGTGTCTTTGCACGTGGTGATGGCTCCTCCGGTATACACACTGGCCGCGAAAATGGTAGCTAACCACGCCCACAGCTAGTGTATATCTCGCAAGGTAGTCATGGGTGAGCCGTTGTGTTCCATCGTAGTCTACCTCTTGTCAGTTGCTGGGACTTGCAATGGCAAGGTGTATCTCGCTGGTCCAACGTTACAGTTTCAGTAGTCGTCTAAGCGTCCCTCTTTAGGGCCACGGTTAAAACAGGATAAAACATATGTACAGCATATTATAACCAACTAAATCTTCATGTGATAACCATATTGCACAGCTTTTTGGATATCACTCTCCAACATGGTGCGAACGATTTCAGAGAGCAGCAAGCCTTGCGGGGTCACTTTGTCCCAGACGGCCGCAAAACGTCCTGCCTGATCGATGGTCTGAACTGGAATCTGATGATCCTGGTAAGAGGGTTACAGATGGAGTATTTGAAGAAAAAAGAGACAACCAACGCATTTATTAAACTGGTTCAATAGTTGGCTGATACAGGTATAGTAGCCTACGAATTACTCGATAGAAATGAATTAGCAAATCAGTTTTCAAAAACATTTTAAACATATATATTGATAACTAAAGTTTAAAAGTAATATTCAAATTCCAAGACTTTTACTAAAGGACTGAAGGCAGGATTGGCCTTCATTTGATTTTCTGAAAACCGATGAATAAGAGATAAACTGTCCTGTTCTAGAGCTGTTATTACTGTTGTAGGTGATGTATTTGAATAAGATAATGTAGTGTCAGCAGACATCTGCATAATTAAATAGATCAGAATTATATTATTAATAAAATGAAACCTAGCAATGATAAATATATTTAAAAGAAATAAAACTTAGCAATGATAAATATATTTAAAAGTACTGATTCTAAAATGAAACCTTGAGGTACTCCCTTTAAAATATGCTGATAGTTATTTATATGAGATCCAATTTTACACATTGTTTCACTGTTCATACGTTTAAGAGCTTCAAACCCATACACGTTTAACTTTAACGGCAATAAATCAACTCGCTTGAGAGATCCATCAAGACTGCAGCTAAGTAACATTCTCATCTAGTGCTTTGCACCAGTCTTCATTAATTCTGTATCAGGAAATACTGGTTTTCACATAGATCGATGTCTAAGTAATGTTCTAGATTTTGCAATAACACTTGTTGCATTTTGACGAATTTGGTTGTGATTCCATCAATTCCCGAAGCTTTCCGATTCTTAGCAATTATTTTATGTATTTGTTTTAACATTAATTGTTAACCGGTTTAACATTTTCTTTAATAGCTAAGCTACTTGGATGAGCATCATCAGTCTGCATTTGATTGCTAGCAATATCTTTAGCCACATCAGCATTCAAATCATTATAAATTCCATAAAGTTTAGACTGATCTATTATTACATTTTCATTCTCAATTTGTTAAATTAATTTTCTTTTAATCGAGGTACCCATTTTTAGTTAGGAATGGTTAAAAGTTGACAAAAAACACTTGCTTTAGGACCTCCAGTACATCTCGCTATGAAATAATGTTGGTGATTTACACGTTTTCGTTTAATTTTGATAATTTCTATGTTTCCTATCATCTTTCCAATTTAAATGTTTCCTTGTATCTTAGATGGCGAGAAGAAGATGGCACAGGATATATACAGATTCTTACTGGAATTTAGAGTACGGTCACTATGACATCACATTGTTACTAAGTGCACCATGCTACAAAAAAGATATCTGAGTCTGTCTCAGCTCGTTGGTTATTTAAACATCTGGATGGGCTACGCCCATCTCTGTGTTTAAATAAGCCAACTCGCTGAGACCAAACTCTATCTATTACTTCACAATAACAGATAACAAAATATAAATTTATGTAAATTCGCCAGTGGCAGCATGGTTGCGGAATCTTTTCGAGGGAAAAACACCGTGATGGTGTGCGTGTATAATGTATAACGTAAACGTCCATTTAGCGCGAAATTATAGGAGACGGATATGACGTAACGTCGTTAAGGACGTTATGATGTCTTTGAAATAATGTCCATTCGTTGTCGTTAGAAAATAAGAAAACATGTAGATTAAAGTAAAAAAATAAATAGCGGTTACTGCATATTACAGTAAATATGGAAAGATTAACATTAAGCAGACGTCCCAAATTAGGTGACAAGGTCGAATGTCTTCCCGACGGCGACATATTGCCCATCTGGAAAACAATTCCACTTGACGCAAAGTTTCCGCTGCTGCAAACACCACCCAAGGGATCCTGTATTTTAAGAGCAACTCAACTGGGGGAAGCGGTAAGCATATTTATCTTTAAATTACAGTTGATTCCGTTTCATGCATGATGCATGCATTATATTAAGTCGTATGCTACCATCGATTTAATTATAGTGGAAACATGCCTATTGTTTGGGGCGCTTGTTTCAGCCAACTTATCAGACAAAATACATCTCGTATCTAAATAAGTTTTATATCAGTGAAACAGATATTTTTAGTGGTAAATAAAAAATAACTTACTTTACAAAATCGGTTGAAATTTAAAAAATGCATGTGCAAAAGCTGTTTTTGATGGGTCATTTTCAATGCAAAATTCTGCTGCATGAAAAATTTGAAAAATATTTGTTTTTATAATTGTTATCCAAAAAAATTTTAAATTATTGAATATCAGTAAATTAAGACACCCTGAACGTTTCATAGCAGAATATGAAGGATTACTGCAGTTACTTGAAATTTCTTAATTTTCTGTCTGGTCTCAACGAGGAAACAAGGAATTTACATAGGAAAAGCCCCACCAAAAAATATTTGTGCCTGTAAAATATTTATTTCTAAACCGATTTTCAAAAGTTAAGTAGTTTTATTTACCACTAAAATGCCAGTTCTAATGATATATAACTGATGTACGTATTATTTAAATTGCTCAAGTTACTGCAGAAAACCCTTTGGCTGAAACAAGCGCCCCAAACAATAGCCCTAAGTAGCCCTAAAGTCGTTTTTATTTTTAAACTTTAATAACAAAATCATACTTTTATTCTACTAACACGTCTATGTCAGATAGACGCGCGCCATTCCAAGGTTCCCAGCAGTGGTTTGGAATTAATGGAAGGAAGATAGATTATTATTTATGAAAATCTTTGGTGGGGCGCTTGTTTCAGCCAAATGGGTTTCAGCATTAACATGAGCAATTTTATTACTTACGTACACACACTATATATCATTAGAACTGGAATTTTTAATACCTTACTTTTTAAAATCGGTTGAGATAAAATATTTTACAGCCAAAATGATTTTTTTAATGGGTCCTTTCCCCCATGTAAATTCCTTGTTACTGCGACAGCAGAAAGTTAAGAAATGACAAATAATTTCAGTTAGCCTTATTTCTTTCAAGATGCCTTAAATTACGTTTGCCCAAAACATTAAAATCATTTGTGAATAACAATTCTAAAAAAATAATTTATTTTGCATTAAAAATTCCTTATTAAAAACAACTTTCGAACGTGAACATTTTATTTCTCAACGTATTTTTAAAAGTAAGGTATTTTTTATTTACCACTAAAAAGCCTGTTTCATTGATATACAACTTATTTATGTAATAGATGAATTTTGTCTAAGAAGTCCAAAAACACTTTGTCTGAAACAAGCGCCCCGAACAATAGTAAATTCGATGATGTTGCTAAAATATAAATATTAATTTAAATGGGATGTACATTGCTTACATATATCAAGGATTTGTACAATAAGAAGGATTAGAAAATATGATGAAATCTCGTAGACTCTCGCGTAGAAAGTACGAGATTTCAGCGTCTATCGATAAGGCGGGTCTTTCCGATAAGACGGGTCCGATCGATAACGCGGCGAGCTTACCTGTACGTTTCGACACAAAACCAGTTCGGTGCTACTGCTGTGTTTATCTCATATGTTACGTGAGAAATATACAGCTTCTTTTTAACTGGCGGCTTGTTAAATCCTTGATTACATAGTCAATAGAAACCCTAATTGCATAAAGCACTCGGGAATTATGGCTCAGGGTTGTGTCACGAACACGGAGACTAGTTCGAAAATGGTGTTTATAAAATGTATAAATACACGTTGATACTCCGATTACCGCGAAAATGATGACGAATCCTATGCTCTAAATAAGTAATTATTCCTTGCTGTAATAATAAAATATTTTAAATACCAATAATTATCGGACATTTTGTTTTATAATTCTTAAAGTGTTTGGGTTACAAGGCGTAAATCAATAATATTAATTGTATTATTTTCGCTAGGAAAACTAACATTGTGTAACGCGGTGTCGGTTGATTTTGTTTTCTTCTTTTGTAACGATTTTAACTGTATTGCAATTAGACCAATTGAATTAAAAAAAGCATCTTGTTTGTGCAAATGTATGGTAATTAATTAGCGAAATTATCCTTTATTTTCTTCGAGTTTAAAGCGCGGCGTCGGCCGATCCTTTTGATATGTCCCGCGACTTGTTAAAAGACCATGAAGAATGAATGCATAATTATAGTTTGCTACTTAAACTGTTATTTTAATCAATGCTTTAACGCGGCGATCTTACCTGTACGTTTCGACACAAAACCAGTTCGGTGCTACTGCTGTGTTTATCTCATATATTACGTGAGAAATATATAGCTTCTTTTTAACTGGCGGCTTGTTAATTACATAGTCAATAGAAAAATCCCTAATTGCATAAAGCAATCGGGAATTATGGCTCAGGGTTGTGTCACGAACACGGAGACTAGTTCGAAAATGGTGTTAATAAAATGTATAAACACACGGTGATACTCTGATTACCGCGAAAATGATGACGATCCTATGCTCTAAATATGTAATTGTAGCATGGTCACAGACAATTCTCTTTGTTCAGACACAGGTGTAAATCGTTTAATTGAAAATAAGACCTGTCAGAATAACTGTGAGAATAACAGTTAGAATAACTGAAATAGAGCTGAAATGGACATGCTACAAAACAAACCAAGTATGGTTTCATCTCGTTGGTTAATTTAAACACCTCGATGGGCTACGCCCATCTCAATGTTTAAATGAACCAACTCAATGAAACCATACTCTATCTATTACTTATTCCTTGCTGTAATAATACAATACTTTAAATACCAATAATTATCGGACATTTTGTTTTATAATTCTTAAAGTGTTTGGATTACCAGGCGTAAATCATTAATATTAATTGTATTGTTTTCGCTAGGAAAACTAACATTGTGTGACGCGGTGTCGGTTGATATTTGTTTTCTTCTTTCGTAACGATTTTAACCGTATTGCAATTAGACCAATTGAATAAAAAAAATGCTTCTTTTTTGTGCAAATGTATGGTAATTAATTAGCGAAATTATCCTTTATTTTCTTCGAGTTTAAAGCGCGGCGTCGGCCGATTCTTTTGATATGTCCCGAGACTTGAATGCATAATTATAGTTTGCTGCTTAAACTGTTATTTTAATCAATGCGTTATTAAAAAAAAAACTGTGAACATGCATCTCTTGTACATATTTACCATTTGGTAATGTCATTCTGATTATCTTTACGTACATGAACATGTCTTACGGAAAAGAAGATTTTTATTAATTTTGATGATCTAGATCTTGAAGCTTTATTAGGCAAGTTTACTGCAAGTGAAAATGAGGTCTCTGATGAACTGTGTGACAATGGTGTAGATATGAGTAATAAGCCGACTCCTAAACTGTCCATGCTATGCATGCCACGAATCATACATACATTTTTTTAAATTTGTTTGTGCGTGCGTACTTTATCAAAAGCTCCCAATCCTCATCCCATTCCCCGGACGTTTGAATTGTTAGCTCCACTGAGAGTCTTACCGCATGTCATAAATCCTTGCATATATGTATATTTTATTCAAATAATGTGTAAATCGATCACAAATCAAGAACGCATGAGCCTTAAAGCATCATAATAATTAATACTATAGTTACCAATAATGATTAATACAGAAAAACAGAGTCATCTAGTTTTCCGGACCAACAATATTTTCTTTAACACTAATTAAATCGTACGGAACATTGGGTGTACTGTGCATTTCAGGGTGCATAGACGTCGAATATGCATCAAATTTATTATTATTATTTTCTGTATGTTTTCATACCTGATAATTATGATTGAATATAATGAAAACAGACGCTACTGGATCTGTTTGCAATATTGCCGTAGCCATCCGCTGAGCTTCGCAAAGCCAAACATTCACGTTGACCCCCCATGTTTACACATAATTTTACTGACAGCCGAAAACCATAATGGCGACGGCGGAACATTCCATTTTTCTAGGGTAGGGTTACTAATCAATTGACCAATAGTGGTTTAAATAACAAAATATAAACGCAGTATACTATTTACTTACCTTTTATTTGCTAGATATAATGGTTTTCATTCCAAAATAAAAGTAAAATATGATCGATTGCTGGAGGTGCTGAACATTGAAAAACAACAATAACACCCTGCATAGACTATGTTTTACTTGGTACACCCGAACCCTAGAAACAGACATGCACAGACGACAATTTCTAAAAATAACGTCGCCATGTTGTTTTATTTTTACAATGTAAACAAGGGGGATCACAATGACTTTTAGGCTTTGTGAAGCATAACGGATGACTATGGCAAGATTGTAAACAGATCCAGAAGCGTCTATTTTCATTCTATCTAACCATATCAGGTATGAAAACATATAGCAAGTAATAAAACAAATCTGGATCAAATCGATGTCTAGGCACCCTGAAATGCACAGTAGTTTAGTGCATAAGCACATCGGTGCATAGCGAAACTGAAATACATTATGATGGTATAATTCGGAATTGACACCCAGAAATGCTACCAGATCGCCTCCAGTCATTCAGTAAGCATGCGCGTAGCCGGGAGTGCGACGATAGTTTGCGAATATATATAATTATAAAGAACACCAGTAAATACATTTAATCAGGATCTATCACTGAGGGTGATGAATACCCCCCGTTTAAATTCTAAGTCAAAAAAGGGTCATAATTCTGCAATAAATTAGACAATTACCAATGGATGATGTAGGGGGACATAAGTTCATTAGTTGTTAAGTGTATATGAAGTTTGTGAACAACTCATTCAATACTGTTTAAGGAATGCAAGTAATTAAATGTATTACGCGACCCGACTGGACGCGACGCGACAGACGGGAGAAAAACGTTTTACATGATGGAACGCGATGGGACGTTTCGGACGTTTGTAAAGCGGGGGGTATACTCAGTATTTGAATAGACTTACATCTAGTTACATTTTTTCTGAAATTAAAATAATAATAATAATTTATTAAAATTTGTATTTGAAATGTTTCATTCAACTATTTTAACGTATGAGTTTACTAAACAGAAATACAGAAATAAGCAAAGGTACGACTTCGACCTTCGGGACCCATACGGCCACTTGGTATCCAACGAATATCAGCCGCTGCATGACCCCCACCTGAAATCCTTCTACAACTCAAACACAATGAAGAGGCAACTAATTCGCAAGGGTTTCATCTCCGAGGATGGGCATATCCTCTGCAGCCTTAAAGAATTCAACCAGTACAGACATTACCTCCGCCATATTTTCTTTCTGGTAATAGCCAAAAAGAGACAAGAGCAGGTAGGACGTTATGAACTATGTAAACACGACGTCAACGTCATTTTAAATGTAGAGGATTTTACATGAGTAGTCATTCATTCTTGTTTATTAAACGCGTTGGCAAAATGATATAATGCGAGGCTCTTGCCGAGCAGCTAACGAGTTTAATAAATTCAATAATGAATGAAAACGAATGTTAGATTCTATTTATCACATAACTCACATATCGACTTGTATTGCATTTTGCCTGTCGCTTTAACACGCGAAACCGACATAAACCGTGGGAATTGGATCATAGTTATTATCAAATTTTTTTTGACAGCGCATTCTAGGCTTATTTGCATACTTATATAACTAGTGGTATATTGAATATATGGAATGGTGTTATTCCCACACCGTAAGTTATGTGATAAATATTATAATAGCCCGCAAACATAATTCAACTGGTTGTGATGTGAAGATTTTTGTCTTTATGATAAAAAATGCTGCATCGGCATTTTTCTAGGAATAAGTTTAAATGTCAGGAGATGTTCTGTTCTATCGAAGGCCTTCTATGACGATTTCGCCTGTCGTTAATGAATTGCCCCATATTTGATTAAAACTGCGATTAAACCGATTATGTGAAAACGCAGCAATACAATAATTAAAATTGGGTGAAACCGCAACATCTAACGTCACGTCTTAGGCTAAGAAATATGTCTGAAAAATGTTAGGAGATTATAATGATACTGCATGTATTAAAGCAATTAGCCTACGAAAAATATACTACTGAATTAATTACAGGGCATGTATTACAATTCTTATCTATGTGTGAAAGATCGGGATTTTTCAGTTAAACAACATTCATGATCCCCACACCGTATAACCGCCAATGCGCAAAGTCGGATATAGTTTCAAATCGGTTCCTATTTTGACGCGCAGACGAAACGTAGATATATTCATTTTACTTTTAGCTATGCATATTGATTGATATTACAAACACTTAGTATGCTGGGATGTTCAGATATGAATACAGATTATGTCAATTTACACACAAGCCAAAACTCGCCCCTTTGCACTTAATTAAATCTATAACCACTGGAGAGCACACTATGGAATTTAAGTTTTCCACCCAGTAGTAAAGGAGATATTAAAGGCACTAAACCGCCAACTAACGGCAAAATAACACTACAAAACACCTTTTATCAAATCTCTATCCAGGTGTTCAGCTCATATAATAATGTAGATGTGCCGATTAAAAGTATAGGTTCACTCATGTGTTCTTAAAATACCCATGACTGAATATGCGTAAAATGAATTATGAGTTGGTAACTCTTAATTCGATGCTCAGGTTTGGCGCTTTGGCCTGGCTGGTTACAGCCGTTTATATTGTGTCGTACACGCAAATTATGTAAATTATATACTAGTATATACCTAGTCGTGAGTAGGTTTAGAAACGGTGTACATATGCTTACATAATGTGGCTGTTGTTGAAAGGGATAGCTACTTGAACATTTCTTTGAACGAGATGATGGCAATTTGGCAGTCTTTCCAGTCGGTAAATATTGGACAGTCGACAAAGTCAGAACTAGAATGTCGTTGGTGTCGACATAGTGCAATTAAAAAACGTCTCAGTTTAATGCGCGGTATTTGCTATACTCCAAAATTAATGTCACTAAATGGAAGTGTTCTGTAAATATAATACTAAATAGTGTTTCACACTGTAGCCCTTGTTTGAGTTCTACAAAATCCATATACATGTAGTTACGTTGTATTACGCTGTATGCAGTATTCACATTCTATTCATGATAGTATTGTCCAGTTTACATAACTGTAGTGAATCCAGATACAAATGTTAAAAATCCATAACACAGTAGTAGAATATCCGTGGCCGAGGGGTTAACGACGTTGCACTGGGGAACTCGACTTGTTAGTGAGGAAGTGTCGATTCTTACTGATGGCGGGAGGTATACAGTACTGGTTCTACCCAGGAAAATGGTTGGTCTGCCTCCACCACAAAAAAAGGTCGACCGTCATATATAACCTTACATGCGGAGCGCATATAAAATCTATGGAAAGCTGTAAGTGCGATAACCACGATTTGTTGAACTGTTTGCTGAAATGGGAAAATGTCCACTACATTGAACATTCGATATAACATATACAATGGGTGTGGATATATCATTATATAGATCACGTATCGGCCTACACAGGGACAGAGGTATGAGAACACATACAATGAATAGGAGCCCTGTTTATACTCCAGATACGCCACAGACAGACGTTCATTTTCGTCTGTTTCTTACATGTATTGTAATAGGAACGATCTTATTAATCATACGCACGCTTCTGTAAATTAAGTAAATACGAATCTCCAGGATTATAAACTGTTCTACATACACGACAAATATTATGCATGTTTGGTGGGCAGTGAGTGCCAACACAGTTCACGATTTGGTACCTCAACCGGAACTAACATTACATCTAAGAACGAATATGCTGGGTTTTCGGAACGAGTCCTAGTGATATCCTCGGAATTTGAACTTAACCCTGGGCCTACCACGTATAGTAAAAAAAGCACAGAAGACCAAGATATGCTGAAAATTATTCTGAACAACACTACATCGATGAAAAAGGATATATGGATGTTGTTAAAAACAACCTAGATACGATCATTAATGAAGTAACGTCAATTAGACTCGATATGAATATGATCAAGAAAAATGTCAAAAGTACTGAAACTAAACAAACCGATTTGAATTGCAGGTTAAGTGAATTAAAAACTATATTTAAAATTTCAGACGAAGATAAAAATATTCTGCAAATTGATATTAATGAGCTCGACAGGTTGTATGAAAATAAATGCGATCATGTAAAACAACTTGAAGACGATCTTGACAGAATTGAAGTCGAAAGAAAAAAACACCGTACGAATTTTTGGACTGGAAGAAAAGCCGTTTGAAGATGAATCCTGAGCGAAACAGACTGTAATAGATAATGTTCTATGTATTGGCTGTCCGGACGAAACATGGGAAACACGCGACGTCGACAGTGCTTTCCGTGTAGGCTATGCCAAAACCAACCAACCAAGAGCTATGATAATTAAACAAACCCATATGAACCACTGTCGCAAGGTATTTAATGGCAGAGATAAACTTCGCGAAAACGGTATAAGAATAGTACATGACTTAACACAACGACAATATGGAAAGCTACAAGACTTGAACGCACGTGGGAGAAAAGGTTACTTTTATAAGGGCAAGATGATAAACTTAGAAACATCAAACCAGAACATAACACAATACGAACGTACCTTTAAACAGGCAAAGCGGCGAACACAGCCGAACCTCACAGAAAATGAACAACATGCAAACACTGGTGAACAACACATGGACGATACAGTGCACGGGACTGATGAATATGTAGACAATACAGACATGAACACCGAGGCACCTGCTAGTGGAGGCAGATAGGGGCACGGTCAAGGCCTTAATGGATCATTAAAATATGTAGTTTGGAACATTGAAGGACTTCTCTCAAAATTAGAATTTAGTGATTTTAAGGAACATATCAGTCAATTTGACGTTATAGGTTTTGTCGAAACATGGGTTACCAATATAGAAACTGTTAACCATATATTTGATAATTTCACGTGTTATTTTTGCTCAGCTAAAGCTTCAAATAGAGGTGGGCGATCCATGGCAGGTATAATTGTACATATACGTAACGAATTTGTAAGACGAATATCTAATGAATGTGAGTTTAGCATTTTTCTGCTTTTTGACAGAGCAGTGCTTGATTTAGCAAAAGATGTGTTATTTGTTTGCACTTATCTACCTCCAAGTTGCTCACCATTTTATAAAGATAAACCCTTCAAGGGTGTAGAACTTTAAGAAAATAGTATTACAAATGCTGATTGTATTCTTAATGAAGTTCATCTTTTAATTGCGGGAGACCTGAATGCCCAAACATCTAATGAACTAGATTATATACCGTATGAATTTGATATTCCAAAATTGAAAGAATTCAACGATATGATAAATAACCATATAAATATGCCAAGATATTCTTGCGATAGTACCATCAATAGTTGTGGCAGGGAACTTATTAGTTTTTGTAAAGCATATGCCTTATATATTATAAATGGGAGGTGTGGAAAAGATAAAGAAATAGGTAGCTTTACATAGGTCTCTTCCATAGGTTGTAGTGTCATCGATTATTTTATAACCGATAAAACAGTGTTTGACATTATACAATCATTTGAAGTAGACAAAAGAACAGAATCTAAACGTTTCCCATTAAGCCTTGAAATAAAAAGTATTTTGAATATCAGAAGTGACAATGAGACGAGCGAAGACGAATCTGAAGAAACATATAGATATATATTTAAGAACGACAACAATGACGAGATAAGAGAGAATATGGAGACATGTATGAACAGTGAAGACTATATAGATTTAGAAAACGATATTAGTAACCAACCATAACACATACCCATAAACAATATTTTAACTAGGTTCACAGACTTGATATATAATTTGATTGATACATGCAAAGTAGTTAATAAAGCCAATAAACATAAACATAGCCAACCGGATTGGTTTGATAATGAATACAACATCCTGAAAAAGAAAAAGTATAAATATCGACATAATAGTACAAAACAAAACCTCGACAATTACATTACGACAAGGACAACATTTAAAATTAAATGCAAAAAAAAAGCAAACAAGAAGATAGAAATACACGAAATCTAGATTCACTAGTGGATAGTGCAAACGATTCGAAAACAGTTTGAAAGCTCTTTCAAAGGTTAACTGGTCAAAACAATAAACCACGTGAAAGTAATATTAACACGAAGTGATGGTACGAATACTTCAAAACTTTATTCGATAACAACGATAACTCGAACTCTACATTTCAAGACAATGAATTAAGCGAAGAAGATACAGGAAAACTTTTTTCAGGAGATCCCCGAAAATGAGATTGATATATGAGAAGATATTATTATGAACTCACCTATACCAAATGAAAAAATAATTGAATCAGTTAGGTCTTTAAAAAACCTGACAAAATATTTACTGTTTTCTACAAGAATTGTCTAGATATATTTGTACCTGCTTTGAACAAACTTTTCAATAGAATGTTCGATCTTGGAGAATTCCCTGAAAATTGGTCACATTCTATATTAGTACCCCTACACAAAAACGGTAGGGTGGACGACCCCAGTAATTATAATGGAATCATGTTACTTGATGCTATAAGCAAAATATTTACACGAATTATAAATAGACGTTTGACTTTTTAAACAACTATATTTGACAAGATGTCAGAAGCATAGTCAGGTTTAAGAGAAGGATATTGTACGGTAGATAATGCATTTGTTTTAAGGGCAATTATTGATAGATACTTGACCAAAAAAGGTATGAAATTATTTGTAGTATTTGTTGATTTAAAAAAAGCGTTTGATACTGTGAATAGAGCAAAGTTGTGGTTTATTTTAAAAAAAGCCGGCGTAAAAGGTAAACTGTTTAAAATGTTATATAGTATATATAAAAGTGTTAAAGCATCTGTAAGAAACAAAACAAGTTTGAGTGAATATGTTCAGTGTACTCAGGGTGTTAGACAAGGTTGTATTTTAAGCCCAATTATATTTTACATATTTATTGATGAACTTCAATATGAAATTGCAAACAGTGGTCTGACCGGAATCCAGTTATCACCAGATATTGTTGAGTTATTTATGTTAATGTTTTCAATGACATTGGCCTTATTTCAGACACAGTGATTGGTTTGCAGAGACAATTAAACATTCTTCATCAATATTGTACAAATTGGGAGTTAACAGTTAATCTTGATAAACAAAGGTTGTTCTTTTTCGAAATGGGTCCCATTAAGCAAACATGAGAACTGGACATTTGGTGGTGAAAAGGATTAATGTTGCAAAAGAATATACATATGTAGGTCTATTATTTACAAGTCAAATGTCTCTAAATTGAATGGTAGAAGAAACTGCTATTAAAAGCAAAAGTGTTCTAATTTGGTCCTTTACAATTAGATATGTTTTTTAAATTGTTCTGCACACAAATAAAACAAATTGTTTTATATGGCTCTGAGATATGGGTTCTAGAACAATTTAGCTGTATTGAACGTATACAATATTATGCGTGCAAAATATTTATGTACTTCCACAACAAGGAAAGTAATAGTGTCATTCTCGATGACTCCACTATGGATAGAAAGTTATAATTTTTTTATAAAATATAGACTTGCAAATGACGACATCAAAGTTAAACCAATAGTCAAATTCACGGATTGTCATACTTCAACATTAACCTTTGCAGCTCGAAAAGACACTTTCAAATAAGAAGAGGTTTAACAAATTGTGCCGGAAGATATCAAGCGGTACAATAGTTCGCAATCGTTTGCTGCAGCAGAGCGAAAATAGAATAAACAAGTAAGTTTGTTTTTGTTTTTGATTTATTTATATTTGTTTTTGGCGGTGGGCGGTGGGGCGGGGGAGTTCAACACATAATTTATCAAAATATTGGAGGCATGGGTTGTGTGTGTGTGTTTTTTTTTCTCGAGATGAAGTCAAACTTCCTTTTTTTTCACAACACATTTCGTTTTATTTATTTGTTCACGAATATACTGAGACGCTGCCATTGTTTACTATATTATTAGCGCAGCCGTCGTCGAGGGGTTTACGTCGCTGCGTTGTTAACCGTTTCGCCTCTCACCGCCACGGGTTCGAATCCCACTGGGAGTTCAACTTGTAAGTGAGAAAGTGGCTTGAGGTATACAGTACTGGTTCTACCCAGGAATAAGTGAGTGGTCTGCATCCACCAGAAACTAATCGACCGTCATATATGGCCTAACATGTGCTCAAAATGACGTAAAACACCATTCAAACAAACAAAACTATATTACTAGTCGGTTGCAATTTACAATCGATCATCGTTTGATATGTTATAATCGATTTGTCTGTATGAAGTATAACATGTGCATGTTAATCTGGGTTTCAGACCTTGAACTTAGAATAAGTTCTGATGATTTCTTTCCTGTCTTGTTTCCTATGACATTGTTGTTCTGTTTTAATCAGCAAAATAATTCTAATTGATATACATTAATTTGTTTATTTGTGTATATGCTCATTTTCACAAGTGTTGTTTCCTGGATAATCATGTTTATTTCTGTTTGTAACATGAATTAAAGTGCATTTTTTACATTTTACCGATGATCGATTGAATACTTTCATAATCGTTCATCATAATCGAATGCCAACGTAACTGATGATTAATCGGTACATCACAATATATTACAGCAAGAACATATTGGATGAGTATCACAGAAGCTGCCAAAATTCGTGATTTTATGAAGGGATGCTTGATCGCCATTTTATATAAATTGCATGCATGCTCTCTATAAAACCTGACAAACCTTCCCTATGGAAACATAGGGAGTGAATCCGGGCGACGACTCTCAACTATGTCATTAATAATAATAATAATAATAATAATAATAATAATAAATAATAATAATAAATAATAAATTCTTTATTTTACATTCCTAGAATTCAGTGTCAGGCGCATATATATTACATATTGGCTAATACATTTTTTATAAAGTCTAGGCTAAGATGCATAAAAAGTAAAACACACTGGGCTTCTTTGGTTACAATGTATTTAGCAAACTCAAAATTTAATAGTGTCAGGTTATCACAAGGGGTAGGAGATAGAAGGTATATTTTGACGTTTAACAGAATTGGGGTTTTAAGGCGCACCAACACATACAAAGTTATATATCGCCTAACAGGAATGAACATGCCAGGCTCATCCTCCATGTACATCGATATAAAATATGGAGAACGGGCCTAGAACCTTCTCACCCTGAACTGCAGAGTTGCTGCAAATTCCATTGTAGACACTTCATTTACGCTGGACACTTGTTATAGTTGTTCTGCCACTGCTCTAGTGATATGAGCGAGATGGCACCTGAAACAATGCAGGGGTCATGATGAAGATCTTTAATGAGAATGAAAAATGGTAAAAAATGCCTTCCCCTCCAACGGGATCTGCAGTGGCCCTATTCTTTGCCCCGTAACCAAACGGGGCCCCGGAACCACACGGGGCTTTAAACAGAACCTGGATAGTTATTTCCTGCAATTTTTAGATCCGTTGACCTAGCGCCGTCATCTGTAGTCCGTCCTCTTTCTGCCCGTCAGTCTGTCGTCCGGTAACGTTTTGGTGTCACCGCTCTAGCACCTTCATTTTGGATCTGATCTTGCCCAAACTTGGTCAGCGTCTTAATACGAATAAAGCTCGGATGAGTTCGAAAACCACTAATATCGGATAATAAACATCTAGTTAGTCTTTGAATTAGTCGAAAATGTCATAGTTTGCATTGTCATCACTACAGGACATTCATTTTGCACCCGATCTTTACCAGACTTGGTCAGGATGTGGATATCAATATAACATCTCAGGCAAGTTTCAAATCTACCTATATCGGAAAATAAATATCATAGTTATGGCCCTTGATTTAACGAAACAATTATTTATTTTCCCAGGTCACCACCTTATCACTTTCATTTTGGGTCAAGTCTATTTTTCTTGGTCAGTCTTAATCTTAATGAAGATTTATAAAAAAATTAAAACCACTAATATATATATTGAAAAATAATAACTCCAGGTTATGTCCCTTAATAATTTGCTTAATATATATATTGTCAACAATAGATTTCGCATTTCTAAATACTCAGATAACTTTGAAAACCACCTAAATTGGATAATAAACATAGAGGTACAGTCCTTCTGTTTAAGAAAAATAAGTATACTGTGCCTTTGCAACGACATGAAGTGCACAAAAATAACAAAAATAAGTGTACTGTGCCTTTGCAACGACATGAAGTACGCAAAAATAACAAAAATAAGTGTACTGTGCCTTTGCAACGACATGAAGTACGCAAAAATAACAAAACTACATGAAGTGCACAAAAATAACAAAAATAAGTGTACTGTGCCTTTGCAACGACATGAAGTGCACAAAAATAACAAAAATAAGTGTACTGTGCCTTTGCAACGACAAAAATAACAAAAATAAGTGTACTGTGCCTTTGCAACGACATGAAGTGCACAAAAATAACAAAAATAAGTGTACTGTGCCTTTGCAACGACATGAAGTGCACAAAAATAACAAAAATAAGTGTACTGTGCCTTTGCAACGACATGAAGTGCACAAAAATAACAAAACTAAGTATACTGTGCCTTTGCAACGACATGAAGTGCACAGGAAGTATTTTGATTATTACCTTCTGTTATTATGTAAGAAGGACTGTAATGGGACATTTAAGTGTTGTTTTTCTGAGGTCAAGTAGACGTTTACAAAAACATCAAACACAAACCCTGTACACTATCGCATGCAGAAATGAATTTCCTATCCAACAATATATTCCTTCCTATGATCCCTTGTCAACTCGCCGAGATATCAAAGTCAAAAGTCACCAAAGAGCAATTTAAATCTACTCGACATTTGTCTGGATATCTGGTTTACGTTCCAAAATTGTTTCTGTTATTTTCGACAATCTGATGTAATAGAGATATTGCGATTGAAATACAGACGTTAAAATTCGTCATAATGTTCTCAGTGTCTCGACTGCGGAAAATAACAGAAACATATCAGAAAAGCAACATTAAAATGTCCCGTTAGTCAGTCATAAATAATTATAATAAGTTATAACAGAAGGTAATAATCAAAAGATGCAATTGCCTGTGGCATAGGATTTGAAATTTTAACATGTTTAAAGGAAATAGAGTGTACAGTATAACATTGTAAGTCATCCCAATTTGTCGCTGGGTAACATTAAGCCAGTAATTCTTTCTACGCCACAGTTGTATTTCTTCATTATGCCCAGATTGAACAAAGACATTTCCTCAAAAGCCGAACGACTGGAAAGGCGACTACAGGAAATTCGAGACGAAATTACCAGAAGGGAACGCCAGCAAAAAAAAGTAAAAGAAATGAGACAACTTAGCGTACAAAAGAATCAGCTAGAGGTATTCCATGATATGTTTAGCTTTGCTAGATTTTGTTGTCATTCGTCCGTCCGTCCGTCCGTCCGTTGTCCGTTAAGTTTTTGATGTCTACACTCTAACACATTCATTTTGCATACGATCTTTAGCCCAGTCATCTTATTGATTAAAGTTAGGACAAGTTCTAAAACCACATTTATCGGAAAATAAACTCCAGAGTTAAACCAAACAATGCTATGTTTTCAAGACTCTATGAATTTCATTTTGCATCCGAGCTTTATCTTACATTGTGAGACAAGTTTTAAAAGCCACCAATATTGGATAATAAAAATGAGAGCTATAGCCCTTATTTTAACGAAGTAAATGCTATATTTTGCCACTCTTCTGTTCTGCATCCGATCTTTACCAAACTTAGTTGAAATCTTGTTATTGGAACATGTTTGAAAATCCTTTATACCTGTCCAGTATTTGAAACTAAACACCAGAGTAATGACCCTTGATTAACAGGAATATTTTAAATTTGTTTGTCAACACTAGCAATTTCACTTAGTTTTCCATATTTATCATACGTGATCAGAATAATGTCAGTGAAAGCTCGCACAAGCCTGAAAACCATTTATATCTGATTATCTGATGATAAACATTGGAGTTATTGCCCTTGATTAAACAAAAATGTCCTTTGCTCTGCAGACTGAAAGAAAAATCCAATACAGTTTATCCCTGCATGCCATCTTTACTCCGCATATGCTTTGTTTAATCCTTAGGCGGAAGTACGAAACGCAAAAATGATTAAGAAATTTCAGCAGAGGGAAAGAATGAGGGCGCGTCTAATGGAAGATCGTGAATCACATAGGATACTTCGAGACGAGATTGGAGTAAGTTCAAACTGACGTAGTCAGATAGTATCAGAGGTTGGTCAGGGCCTTTTTACCCTTCTTTGCAGCGGCCTGTTTAAGGCCCCTTCTTCACCCAAATTTCTTTTAAAATCATGCAGATTTCCCTATTTTTTAAACTTACCTTAGAAATCTCATTCCCCATTTATGGAATTTTTCCCCCATTAAGAGCAAAAGGCCCCTTCACCAAAACTGGTAAAAAGGCCATGTAAGTATATGGTAGGTCAACGTTGCGTTGTATACCTTCGCCTCTCACCGCTGCGGGTTCGAATCCCACTGGGAGCATGACTTGTAAGTGAGGAAGTGTCGATTCTTACGGTACTGGTTCTACCCAGGAAAAGTGGGTGGTCTGCCTCCACCACAAAAAAATTACCGTCATATATAACCTTACATATGTTGGCACCATACAAACAAACTATTGAAAATAAGCCGTTAAACTTACAAATATAACGTATTTGAAGATGTGAACTGTATTGAAACGTGTCTACTTCTTTTTAATTTAAGATGCAATTAATGACAAAAACTATAGTATGCCCTCGGCCTTGGTCAATATGACTATCCTTGACCAATAAATGGGCCAATATAAAATGAATTTGATATTGACAATGTTATTAGTTAACTGAACTATTTTCGCGTGATAAAGAAATATCCATTTATTCGACTGCTTTAAATCTTTTACAGTAAGAAAAACAACAAAAACAACAACAAAAGAAGTCAATGACACTGAAACGCTCTACTAATTAAAAGCGTCTACTGATGATTAACAATGGAAGGCACTATTTCTTAAATCATATTTAAGAAATAAAATATTTCCAGCGGGTTTATATTGTCCCAGATCAAAACCTAGTGGGCGGAACTTGAAGACCATCGATACCAAGGGCGGTTTCAATGTGTTTCAAGTCCCAAACACCAGTTTTTGATCTCGCACAATATAAACCCGCTGGAAATATTTTATTTTTTATCTGACATGTTTTTTTATCTGACATGCATTTTTATTTATTTTATACACACATTTTCGAGAGATTGAACATAATACAACCACATTCTCACAACTTACATTGTACGTCCATCCCTCAGCACCAAACGAAGCAAATATACAGCTTTATCGTGTTTCTAACAAGGTTAATTTGTTGTTTGAACATAGCTTTGCCTTCAAATAACGTAATCGTTAATTACGTTATTTTGGATGTTTTTCGACGTTGACAATCGTTTAAATGACGTTCTAACGGTTGAAGGACCTGACGTCAGAGTCTATATAGCTTTTATCTCATGCAGATATGCACTTTTCTGACTAATAAAGGGGTGAAATAATACATTTTGCGTTATTAGGCACTGATCAATAGAGCAAATCAATGCGGAATCCCTCGGCGTTTATTGTACGTAACGTTATCTGACGTCATGCACGTAACGTTGCCTGACGTCATAAAACAAACAAAAAACAACAACATGGCTGCCCCCTCGATAAGTGTAACATTCTGAACAATAGGTAATAATAGTAATTCATACAGAAAATGTGGATAATCTACATGATAAATAGAATATTATGTCAGTGCCTTTTACTATCTAGTTTATTAGGCGAGGCTTAGAAAACGAAGAATGGCGAGGCTCTAGTTTATTAGGCTCGGCACGAAATCGAAGAATGGCGAGGCTCTAGTTTATTAGGCTCGGCACGAAATCGAAGAATGGCGAGGCTCTAATCGAAGAATGGCGAGGCAGAGCCTCGCCATTCTTCGATCGGCAGAGCCTCGCCATTCTTCGTTTTCTAAGCCTCGCCTAATAAACTTGATAGTAAAAGGCACTGACATAATATTCTTTATTTAAAAAAATCCTCAATAGCCAATCAGCATTGAGCATTTTCATAAACAATGTTAGATACTATTACAACATCATTATTTTCTATGTATATGTGAGTTATTTCCCTTAGGCATCATTCGGAACATGTGACTACGAATATTATCAGAATTATAAATCACCTAACATTTCAGTGTATGGAAAAATGGAACTTGAGAAAAAGAGTGCAACAAGCAAAGCTGGACCACGAAGAAAGCATAATAAAACACGATGACGAAGAACGCTTGAACGGCATGATAAAACGAGAAGAAAAAGTAGCCCATCAAAGGGAAACATTTCAAAGTAACTCATTTTATTACTTCAACATGATCCATTAAAGGGACACTGTCCGTAACTTTTAGCTTATAAATCACATAATAATTATGTTCGCAAACATTACACACAAAACATTATTCAATATTTACTAATTAAAAGCAAGATTGTTTAAAGGAATTCAATCGCGGTACAAAAAAAAAGAAAATCCACTTGGTGCGTTTGAACTCGCAGCCCAAACTAATATCGCAGTAATAATAGTGTGCGTGAGCGTAAAGTAGTCGGACATCTCTTCCAACTGAGCTAAGCGGGTTATACAAACTACGCAATACATACTATGGTGAAAAACTAATGCGTTAATGGCAGACACGTGATCGCAGAAAAGGTAAATATTGTTGGTCCCACTTTATTTACTTATAATAATTAAAACTTTTTTTTCAAACTCACGAATGTATTCCTACATACTTCTTAGGGTATATCCTCATGTTTTCATGTATACATTTCACTAAATAAATGTCAGACAGTTATTTGGTTAAGCTCAATATCTGCTTACTTACGGAACGTGTCCCTTTAAATATTACACCACATCATCCCCTGATTGGAATATGGTTTAACCTGGAACTTAACCTTGCCTTTTTACAAGTGATTATTTACAATAACTTTGAACGTATTAGGCCTACAACAATACAACTTTGTATTAAACCACTTCACATACCTTAATCATATTCCAATAAGGTCTCGTAACTCACTGAACCACATAAATTCGCAAAAAAAATAATAATATTATCTTCAGCATGATCCAATGAAAATATCGAAAAAGAAAGGTCCATAACTCTTTGAATATGTTTTCAATTATTGATGTTTTAAAGGGATTAACCTGGAGCTTAAACTCGCCTTTTTTTTTTTTTTTTTTCGGTGCTACGGCTTTAAACAAATACCCGTCTTTAAGCACAACATAAATGTCTAAAGGACCCGTAACTCTTAAATGATAATTCTGAGTTATGTCCCTTAGGCCTGGAAAGACCTCAAAATGAATGAAATAATCATATTTGTAGGATTCTAAATTCTTCAATATTGCACAATTGTGTGTGTTTTATAAGCTAAAAGTTACGGACATTGTCCCTTTAAAATAATGCACAGACTGATTTAAAATGCAATAAACAAATTATAGGGAAATCCTTCGTTCGATGGCAGTCGTGTTTTGTTTTTTTACTCACTCGACTAAGCTCGTTCGTGAAAAGAACCACACGGTTACCATCTCGTGAAGGATTTTCCTATAATCGATCCCATCAGTTAAATAATCTCTATTTCTTCAGCTTATTGTCATCCAAATAAAACGGTACGGATTAAATAAAAAAAATAAAAAAATCTCGCCGTTCTTTATACTGCCTCGTTTTATTTGGGTGACATTAGGGGACAGTTAGATTTCCGTACATCCTAAAATTCTGATTGCTTTAATCCCCAGGGACCCGTCCCTACTTTTTACTGGCCGTTTAAACACGATACACATTATATACTGAATAAAAAAAAGTTTAGCACGACTTTTTAGGGACGTAGATTAAACATATGAATATCGATATACTTTTTTTGAAGAGATTAAAAATGCTAGATGAGGATGTGATTTTCAAAGCGAAGTATCAGAATTACCTCCCATATATTAAAACCAACTTATTTCATTATACAAACTAATTTCTTTAAAACAAATTTAATATTTGGCTTGACAGGAATTGTCGATTCTGTCATTGTTTAAAAAACGCTGAAATGTGTTCATTAACGATTGTTATTCTCAAACAAAAACATTCCAAGTTTCGTTATTTTAAAATTACCTCCCTTTTCCTTGAAATGAGAACGGTTTTTGATAGCCTATAAAAGGATGTTACCAACATATTTGCCTTATTTTTATCACCACATTTATTTACAAATGGCTTTGTAGCATTACTATTTGTCATATCTATGTCATGTTATCATTGACTCCGATCATACACGGCTCTGTTTCTCGTCTATGGAGATGCCATGCAGGTTATGTGCTAAATTTATCTTGCTCAGTATATATTGACAACTCTTTAATTGTGATGACGCACACGTTTTTTTTTAAATATATATGTCTATGTGTTGTTTTTTTTTGTGCATTCGGATTACTGCTTTATATGATAGATGCATTCTTGGAGCTCGGCAGCTGCATGTTTAAGCGGGTTAAATTTCAGAAAAATATTTCCTAGGAAATGTGTTTAATTATTCTATATAAGTGTTGACGTCTAAGTCAAGTTATATATACATATATTGTTTGTTGGTTATGTGTGCCTGCGTGCGTGCGTGCGTGCGCATTTTGACGACTTTAATGTTATCGGTACAAAAGTAAGTGAGAGTGTACATCAGCTGGTGTTAATAATTTATTTAAATGGATTTTATTTAACAAAAACATCTACAAATGGTTGACCACCTCTTAATATTATATTAATTTTCATGTTTTACATTTGCTCGTGTCTTCTTTTCTAATTCTGTTGCCTTCACATCCAGGAAATTTCAAACAGCTGAAGCAGCAAAGCAAAGAAGAAAGACAGAAACGAAATGAGCTTTATGCAAAACGGGTAGAAGAAAAGATGGCATCAGGCGACTATAGGATATGGACAAGAAGACGGGGTCACTTTAGTATGTATTATACATAAACTTGTCACGTAACTTATTTATTTATATGTTCAATATTTCTTAAGAAGATCGAGTGTTTCTATACATCTCTATATAAAATTTAGATCGACTGGCTCCTTTTTCAACCCAGGAAGTTTATTTGAACAAATGACAGGTGCTTATTTTTCTGTTTTATCAAATATAACCCCATTGTTTTGAAGGGACACAAGGCAATCTTGATTTTTTTAAAAACTCACGGCGTCCCATTAGTTTTTCTCATCACTTGCATGTGTTCTATCATTAATATTAATTGTTAAAATAGTTCAAAGCAAATTGTTTTTACGCACATATTATTAACTTTTAATAATATTGCACCAATAATATATTTAAAAAAATGGTAAAATAGTGAAGAAAATTGAAATCTCAATTTGTTTTATTTAATTGCAAGCAGTTTTAAAGTCAGAATGACGCAGCATATCCTAACTAAATCGAGGAGCAAATTTTAATGTTTGAATACAACTCAAGATTGCCATGTATCCCTTTAATAAGAAACGTCATATAACGTTTGTGTTACTAAAATGTTACCAACACAATTTGGAACATAAAACAGAAGATTGATTTCAGAGAACATTTTAGGGTCGTGAACAATCAAAAGCACATTACTTCATAGTTTGGAAGGAACACAGCAAATATATCAAGTATTAAAATAAATACCTTAATTTATTAATCCCCGATATTATTTGACTTAGTTTTCATGCTTTTTTTTATATAATTCTACCATATGTTTTAAATTACATATATTACTAGTGCAACCGTCGTCCCGTTAGTTTTTCTACATAACTTGCAATTGTTCAATCATTATTATTATTAGAAATAATAATATAAACCACTTGTGTTTGGATATTATTGATTGTTGATAATAGTGCAAAAATTATATATTTAAACTTGAGGAAGAATAAGACGGAAAAATGAAAACTCAATGTTTTATTTAATTATCTGCAAGCAGATTTAAAGTCAAAATGATACTAGATAATTTAACGGAGACCCTTATTTCAATGATTGATAAGCACTTCGAGATTGCCATGTGTCCCTTTAAACTATTCCAAAAACTATTCGAACAACTGTTAATAATGATTTGCAAATATATATACAAGTTACGTTGAAAAGCTATCGAGACTCCAAGAGTTTTAAAAAAATAATCAAGACTGCCGTGCGTGCTTTTAGAAAGTCTCAACTATATGTCCTTTAATGCAGCATATGTCAATATTTATTGTATACTTTCATAGTGTCCCGTTTAGTTTGCATTGAGCTAAGTGTTCAATATTCTACGATACTGCACACATTGATATTGCACCGGAACTTTAAAAATAATGCACGTTATACAAAACATTGTTGTTGGTTTGTTAAAAAGTTGGCGTAAACTGCTATTTTGTAAAGAGGTAAAACTCGAACTCTTTTATACGCAACGTTATGTGTGAGACGCGAAGTTACGACGTCACATATTTTATGACGTTTTGGCGCTAAAGTGTATCTGACATCGTGGCGGTTCTATGTCCAACTGAATCATTTTTTACTAATTTGATTGCAAAGTTATGTGATTAAAAGGATCTTAAATTCGTTCCCATCCCACATAAGATTTATGAAACTCGTTATGAATTATGTTTAATTTTAACTCGCCAAAAGGCTCGCTAAAATTAAAATAATTCATAACTCGTTTCATAAATATTATATGAAATGGGAACTCGTTTAAGATCCTCTATGTCGAGTTGTCGTATCGCAATGTCGCACTGTCGTATCGCGATGTCGCGTTGTCGGGCGTCGTCTCTGGCCCCAACCGGACACCGTAGGAATTCCATCAAAAGCTATAAAAATAACACAAATACAAAGAAAAGTAATAGTCATACTATTAACATTGATCAAAAACATTATGAAAGTATACAATAAAAAGGTTATTGAATTTGTATGGCTAAATATTACTTGGAACGAGTTGTTTTGGCAAAGGACGACGAGCTTGCGCCAAAACAACTCGTTTCAAGTAATATTTAGCCATACAAATTCAATAACCTATAGTATTCTTTATTGTTTGTCCAGGGGCGGATCCAGGATTTCAGCTTAGGCGTAAGATTTTGGTCAATTTTCGGGTCCGTTTCTAGCCTCATAAAACGGTTGCGGTAGTGCATTGATAGGGTAAAAAAGTCCGTTTCAAATAAAAGGTTTTAAGAATGTGTTAATTAAATCACTCATTAGTCATTATGCGTCGAGCGAGCGAGAATTGTTTTTATACTGAGGGCATGCATCGAAATTGTTCGAAATTGTTTGATGGGGGGCGTAAGATTTTGGTCAATTTTCGGGTCCGTTTCTAGCCTCATAAAACGGTTGGGGTAGTGCATTGATAGGGTAAATCCCCCCCCCCTCCCCCCCCCCCCCCCCCCCCCCCCCCCCCCCCCCCCCCCGCTAGTGTTGTCACCCTCAGTCCCATAAATATTACATGGGGAAAAATATTTGATGGACGCTTTTTCTTTTTGAGTTTGATTTTTCCAGTGTTACTGCTTAATACGATCTATACAAATTTTGTTCATAGACAAACTAGTAACACCATCTCGAATAGTCATGCATATGACTTTCTAGGCTATGATCGTTTATGTGTTTTACTTATATTGTCTATTAATGCTGTCTTGTGTGTTAGAGATTATATAACCTGGCGGGGATATCTTCATTTACACTGTCCCGTTTATTGGGATGACAATAGGCTAAGAGTGAGGATTGGTGCACCCTAGAACCTGGTTTAAACCCCCAGCGGACTTTTTTGTCACTGGCCGTTCCAAGGCGGCAGCCCTGTTGTCAACCCTTTTGTGTTTGTGATGTCTTATCTTGCCTTTTATTAATCTTCATATTTGTTCTTTGCTTCTTTGTGTGTTTGTGGTTGACTGTCGTCCTTTAATGCTACTTTTCCTATTCGATATTTATATCTACCTTTACTGAGAAATATATAGCCCGGAAAACTGTTTATACCCTTCAATTCTACACTTAAGGAAGATTAAGACGGCAACCAAAAGCGTTCTACAGTACATGGAAGCTGGAAGACGTGTTGAGCACTTTCGACATTTCAAAACGTAAGTTATATTTTTTACACAAAACGCAAAAGGTTACTCTCACGCGAGGTTTCACTAAATAGGAACGTTTTTCTCGTGCGATTATTTCAAATACAGTTTTTAACAGTGAGCAGTCACAGTTAAAATAGTAATCAATTAACTAATATGTTAATTAACTAATATGTTAATAAGAGAATGTTTAAGTTAATTATTAATAAACCTCTGGTTCCGTACTCATAAAGCTTCTTAGCAATATCTTAGGTCAAAATGTATCAATGTTTTATAGATTATTTAACTGCTGGGATCGATTATATATAGGTAAATCCTTCACGAGATGGTAGACGACGTGTGGTTCTTTTCACGAACGAGCGTAAGCAAGTAAGTGAAAAAACAACACACGCCTACCATCGAGTGAAGTATTTTCATATAATCGAGCACAACAGTTAAATAATCTATTTATTACATTTTTAATCAAATTATGTATGATTTTAACCAGAATTAGTCGCTTTATTTAGCGTTACCGACGGATGACGTCGACGTCACCAACACGTTATTGACGTCATAACACGACGTCGGAGTTATTTTTTTTGTGTTCGGAGTTAGTTATTAATATTTAGCGATTATAAATATTCTTTCACTGAGAAATCCCAATCTTTCACCCATGGAAATGTAATAAAAACATCTCTTTCTATCATTTTAAGAAATTGTCTTTGTGCGTTTAGTAATGCTATGGATTAATAACACCCACAGCTAAACATTATCTTTAAATAGATGCTCTGTACAGTAGTGTCGCTTCGAGTTAATAAGAATATTTGAACATAAGCAAACATCTTAAATTTTGATTTAAGTAATATTTTCTACTTAAGTTTCTGTATGAAGGTTTGTTTGAGTCTTAAAACGAAAATAGTTGAATATGCTTTTCAGAGGTAATCATTTTATGCAATGTATAAAGATTTTATTCTTTTTTCCCTTCAGAAAACAATTACAAGACTAAACTATATGTGTTAACAATAGTAACTTTTTTCCTTACTACTTTGTCTACTGTAAATATCCTTTCATTGACAGAGCCCAGAGACAGAACTGAAACAACAACGCCAAAAGAATTGGTAAGTTTGAAAGCAACAATAAAATGGAGTGCTCCTTTAATAAGACACGCGGCAATCGCGATTCTTATAAGAAACTCGTGGTCTTACCTTATCACACACACACACACACACACACACACACACTTGATATGTACATGCAAAACGTGCTAAGTTTACAATTGCATCGCTCGATAAATACTTTAAAGTTACCGTGTGTCAGACGTGTTACCGTTACGAATCGTTTATATTGGTTTAACAATGCCTTAAAATTGGGGAAAAAACAACATATTTTTTGTATAAACAGCTAGTGTTTTTCATCAAATTTTATTTAAGGATTGTTTCAACAATGTCTTGGATAATTTCAACAAGGAACACAATATATGCATGTATTATGGAGTTATTGCCCTTGGCTAGGTTGAAATACGGAATTCTTTCTGATAAACGCGAAAGTAACAATTTGAAATATGCCAAATACACTCCTTGATTGTTATTATATTTGTATTTAAAAAAGACCCCTATTGAAATTCCCTTAAAAAGAAAGTTATGTTTGCTTTGTTTTACCAATTACTAAGTTATGTTCAACACGTAAATTCCATTACAGTTCAGGGCGTCCTTGGCCGAGTCGTTAGAGTCTCCTCTCCTTACCCCACACCGCTGTAGGTTCGACACCCCATGGGCCTAGAAATCTTTATTTGTGGAAGCTATCCAGCTGGCTTACGGAAAGTCGTGGTTCTACCCAGGTGCCCGCCCGTGCACGAAAATCGCCCGAAGGGGCACCTGGGGTCTTCCTCCACCAATGGAAGCTGGAAAAGTCGCCATATGGTGCGACTATAAAATCCAATTCAACTCAATCCATTACAGTTCCTATTCCGGCTTTAGGCGTTCATACTCAGTACAGGAGCAGACAAGTCATTTCACGTGCCTGAACCGCATAACTCAAACATAAATAATTGGGGTTGGAGGCAACGTAGTTCCCATTTTGCAAGCACGTGCAGATGCGCGGATTTTATAGTACTCTGTTTAGAAACACTAGTTTAAAGCTTATACTAGATGGCAAAGAAAACAAATCATATCAGAAGTCAGTTATTATGTCGGAGATTTATAAAACAATCGTGTTGACAGGTTTTATTGAGATATCATAGTCGGAAATCGCGGTACAAATGCGAAGATCGAAAAAAACTAGTTTTTGTTTTCTTCGAAATTGCCAATGTTTCAAAACGGGTACAAAAATTGTATATTCTTAAATATTGTTGAAATTGACAGGAGTCGAAGATCATTACCTGATCTACCTTTTTTGAAAATTTCTTATTTTTTCGTGAATATACATTTTGCGTGCCCGTTTTGAAAGTTGGTACCTGCATTTCACTCTTTCAGAGGCTATTCAAAATGGCGGCGACACAGAAAAACACCCAGCCCAGGGCCTATCAGTCGCAGGCCACAAACCCACTTCTCCCTGGACAAATTAACATCATATGGTCAATACACAGTCACAGAAACTAAATATTGTGAATTGAACTGAACGTTTATAAATAGCTAAGGAATGTGCTAAAAATAGCTCACACACATTCAAAGGTCAAATAATGCTGATCCGTGTACATACACAGATAGATCGTTTACACATACGGCCCGATTGACGTGACCGATGGATTATTTCAATTTATTTGCACAGAAGTAGAATTAAAACAGTGTTACAATCACGATCGTATACAATTCCAAGTTTTGCATGAGTGCGTAATTTACAAAATACAAACAAATAGATCTATAACAGTAGACAATGTAGAGAATTAAAATTGAAAAGTGGAACACACCAGCAAATGCCTGAAATGGGTCATGGCATTGTCTGCACTGTAGCCTTTGTAAGTAAATACACTTTTAATTTCTGTATGACAAGTGTTTAACGTTGAAACATGTAAAACGGTGGTGGTTGATATATATTAACTTAATTCTGATAATTTTTTAGAACACATTAGTGATGAATAATTGATGAAAATGTAAGCCTTGGAAATCTACTATTTGTTCATGAATGCCACCTGTGACTTACATTTTGGACAGTATCATCTTCTGGAAAGCACCACTTTCAATTCCAGTTGTGTTTTAAGTAAAATGTTATGGAATGCTGACATTGTTAGCATTGAGAAAGTTGGACAGAGTTATTAATATTAAAAACAAATGAAACAATATCATATATGACTTGTTTTTTTCAGGTCTGCTAAGACTAAGTTAGCTAGAGGCAGTGTGCAGTATTACCATAGCCAGATTCAAGTCAAATTTCCCAGTCTCACAGTATAACTACACCAAGAGCCTTGTATTAGCCAGTATGTAGGTAAGCGCAGCTTCAAAAAATCTATGAATTTTTCAATGTTTGTTCTTTGCAAAATATGTGGCATTTTGCACCAGTCCTGCACCACAGACATATTAATAATTTGTTATTAGGTCTGTTCCTGCACTTAGTCTCAGACTTTTTATACTAAAAATAAAAATGGTGTTTTACAGCACATCGACACATAAATAGGTCATATTGTGCTTAGTACATATGTAAAATTAAACAAACAAAATAAAAAGGTCACTGTATTACATCTAAATTATAAAACTTAACCAAGACCCCGACTTAACATAATGTGCTGGCATGGCCCAGCAATAGCATGGTGGATGATAGCAATCTGGAGCTTACGGTTCAAGTCACACATGCACCACTGAGTTTCGTCTATGGTTTCGGGCAATACATCTTCCCTCAGTCTTGTTTGTTCCTCAGCCTCTTTTGTTTGATTGGGATTGAAACTGGGGAGTCTATCCTCCAAGCACGATAAACAACCATAGAAATTATTAATATATACATTAGTAAGAGTAAGACAGGTTCTCGAATTCCTATGTGTCATTTGGGGCGGCTCTAAATAAGGTATACCGGTAATAAATGTGTTGATTTAGCAGAAAACGATTATTTTTAATTTATTGTACATGTAAAAAAAGTTCTATAATCACTATTCATTTACATATTTCAGTTCTACAACTTGTTACCTATTTAAGTTGAAACAAAATATCATGTATGTCATTTTTATTTTCAGAGCCTGGAGTCCTGAGATGCTGGGAGTTAGCTGAAAATAGTTAGTGATGTCCCAATATATATGGGAGGATTTTATTGAAACAAGTAGTCACATATAACTTTTTACAACATTAACAACAGAATCAGAAATACTTAAACGAACAAGAATAGTATATAATAACAAGATGGTGTACAATATTTATTTTTTTTATGAATCATGAATCAGCAATACGGACAGTACTAGCATCAACTTCAAGAAAAATATGTCTAGTAAGAGGATCACCAGTTCAGCCAGCACAATATCATATCAACATGCATATCCGACTGTAGACACAAGGTGGATCGTTGGCGACATTAACTGGATAGTTCATTGGAGTGGCTCAAAATAAGGGCTAATATGAAAATATAAATGTGTTTCTGTTAATCTGACCGGCCGTGCCCAATTTATTTATTGGATTAAAATGTTTTCTGAATTTTATTGGATTATATAAAAGTTTGTGGAATAACAGATGGCAGGAGGTGTATATTACCGGTTATACCCAGAAGAAAAGTGAGTGGTCTTCCTCACCAAAAAAATAACAAACAGATACATGTATATATATATAACCCCACATATGTTCAAATTGGCTTGCACCATATAAACAATTACATATTAAAGGGACATGCAGCAATCTTCTTTTTTTTAAACTCCAAAATGTTATAACTTATAATTTAAATATATGCAAGCGGGTGTAAAGTGAAAATAAATTACATTTTAATGCTTGATAAAAACTTGATAAATGCTGTGTGTCCCTTTAATAAATAAAAACAATTATTGTATGATGCAAATTAATTTTTTATGTAATACCCTTTATATTTGGGATGTTTTGATGTAAATATTTGAAATAAAATGTTTTAAATCAAATAAATAATTCATTTTGATATCTGACTTGTTACATATTTTTTACTTAGTCATGAAAGATAATATTTAAGGCCTTAATATGTACCTTAAATGTTTATTGTTTACCATTGAAAGGTGAGGCGGCATATGGTGTTAGTTATCTGTGCGTCTATATCCTTCCACAGTTTTTAACCAATCTTTTCGAAACTTTACATGATCTTTATCTATGATGTCTAGAGGAGCATATCGATTTTGCATCAAAATAAAATTTATTTATGAATATATATTCTTGCATAGTACAATTTTCCACGGATTGTTTTCAGTGCGTTCATTCAAGTCCCATGGACATATTGAGTTGAGATGTTCGGTTGGCATTTTATATTTGTATACATTCTCATCTTCACCTCTCACCGCTGCGGGTTCAATTCCCACTGGGAGCTCAACTTGTAGGTGAGAAAGTGTCGATTCTTACAGATAGCAGTAAGTACACAGTACTGGTTCTACCCAGGAAATATGGCCTAAAATGTGCTATAATGACATAAAACACAATTCAACTTTAAAAATATAAAGTAAAAGAAATGGCCTTCTTTATTTTCCTTCGATGCTATCAGTATAAGTATTACGACAGTGTTTCTGTCTGATAAAAAATTCATCTTAGGTTTCAACCGACAAATGGTCTATATTTAAACTAATACAAGTAAGATGGGGCCCTCAAACCCTTTTATGTGTGGGTGATATATTCCACGGTTGATTCATGATACTAGCATGGGACAGCTATAGTACATATGACAGTGCTGAGTGCAGTTGCGGATGAATTGAATTGAATATTTAACGGCTCATCAACACAGTACAGGTTATTTAGAGCCGCCTCAGAGAGAGGGGAAGGATACATAGGAATCCGGGAACCGTGCACTACCCTTATTATCGAACAGATTCCTATGGTTCTTTAACATGCTCGGATGATAGACCTATAAGCGGGACCACCCTGTTTACGTCCCCATCCGACGGATGAGGCTAAGGGAATGTGTCTTGCCCAAGAACACACCGACAAAACTCAGTGGCACCACCTCCGGTTACAAATCCGCTGCGCTACTGACTGCGCCAAGTTGCGGATGACAATTAGACACTGGACAGTCTAGTCAAAAACACAGCAACAAATATATTATCTGAATATGTTTAAGAATGTACTGTATGCTTGGAAGAGCTTTCAAAAACAAACTAGCTTTCATGATTTTAGTTGGGGTGGGATGGGGATGGGGCGCATCCTTTTAAATCTCAGTTCAGATGCCCTCCCCCTCCTTCTCTCCATCCTAACTCCCATCTTGAACAGTAGCGATTGTTACGTAAACTTTCCACATATGAGAGGGTGCCCAATACTACCCGCTCCATCGAATACGCGCCTGCAGTTCTTGCGAGGTCAGTCGAGTCAAAATTACAGTTAAATCAAACAATTCGTATTTTCGTGTACTTTTGATAAAGAAATAACATGCTTTTCGTGATATGCAGCAAAATGCAAGTAATGTGTGAGCTAAAACAACAATTCAAGTATCTCCTCGTACTTTATTTAACAAAAAACACACGGTTGTTGTCATTTTAATCGTATTCTAAAGATGGCATCTTTTAGAGTTATCGCCCCTCGCTTCGACATTTTACAAGGCGGGTCTGAATTTATCACGCAGTAGAGCTTCTAAAAAAAAAGTCGGTACAGACGAAAATCACGAAACCTAAAGGGGAAATGAAATTTCATGATCAAAAATTGTCACAATTTTCCAAATTATGCGTTTTAAAAAATTCAAAATGGCGGACATTTTTTTTTTTTGACGTTGCCGAAAGTTGACGTACTACTTTTCGTTGTCAAGCGTGGTTGCGATATTTGAAATATGTAGGAAAATATCAAGGCTGCTCCCCTACTGACTAAATATTAAAAACCAACTAGAATGCTTTGGGAATGTCTGGGACGAAACCATAAACATATTCAACTTCATCTGTCTCTTAAACTTGACATGCAATCGTACTCTTTACCCTCAGCATATACCGCTTAATGTTGTCTACCCATCTATCATATTTATATTGGTAGTTATTTAACTAAAACACTCGTATGTATGCTTTAAAATTATTTCACTCTCCAAACTTATGAAAATAATGCCTTTTAGGACAAGTCAACATTAAAATTATCTGATTTCTTGTAATGCCCCGAAGGGAGTGGGCATCTGGTAATCGCTGCATCCTTAGTCCGTTCGTCCTAAACAATCCTGTATCAGTCATTACTTCGAAACTACTGACGAGAATTTCATGAAACTTCACTCAATTGTTAATCACAGTCAGAAAGAGTGTCACGCGTATATTCTTACAAAAAGGTCAAGGTCGCACGTTCTGGACTTCGGAAGTGTGTCACTTACTGATGACATTTCTTTGAAAATCTTCATATAACCGGTTTGCTCGCCCGGAAGATACCAGATCTGGACCATCAAATAAATTGCTTTATACATGGTCAGTCGAGTAAAATAAAGTAAAATACAGAATAAAAGTTAAATACATGTATATATATGTACGTTTAGGGTCCAAAAAATTAAAGTCTTCTACATGTAGTTTATATACTTTTGACTGTTTTTCTAGTTGTAGTATCTTGTCCCTTAATGAACGACTATCTATAGCTTAGACATAAAACATTTCCGAATTGCTTACATTGTGAGAGATCAAGAGGGATTCAAAAAAAAAATGTATTTAACAGATAATGTATGGTGCTGAGGTCCATATGCAAGTGTATGGACCTATAATATTATATGGACCGAAACGAAGCAGAGGTCCATATAACGTTCTAGGTCTGACTGCCCAGTCCATAAACTTCATATGGACAGAAGCATCATACATTATTTGTTATATTATACCGAATTTGACCAACAAATTAATTCAATACGTTTTATGATTTATTTTTGACGTCGTTTTTTTCACACGTCCGTTAATATAGCTATCGGACCGGGCGCCCGGTCAATATGCAACTTTATGGACCGGATGACGTCACATTAAACAAAGAGTGGAATATGCAAAT
Organism: Cyrtodaria siliqua; assembly: GCA_037043455.1. Classification (NCBI taxonomy): domain Eukaryota; kingdom Metazoa; phylum Mollusca; class Bivalvia; order Adapedonta; family Hiatellidae; genus Cyrtodaria; species Cyrtodaria siliqua. The sequence goes on along the minus strand of JAWPHD010000791.1, from coordinate 165,127 downwards.
GATGTGTAATATTTAACAGATAATGTATGGTGCTGAGGTCCATATGCAAGTTTATAGACTGGGCAGTCAGACCTAGAATGTTATATGGACCGAAGCGAAGCTGAGGTCCATATAACGTTCTAGGTCTGACTGCCCAGTCTATAAACTTCATATGGACCTCAGCACCATACATTATTTGTTATATTATACCGAATCTGACCAACAAATTAAATCAATACGTTTTATGATTTATTTTGACGTCGTTTTTTTCACAGGTCCGTTAATATAGCTATCGGACCGGGCGCCCGGTCAATATGCAACTTTATGGACCGGATGACGTCACATTAAACAAAGAGTGGAATATGCAAATGAGGTGTAATATGAGCATTTATATATCCTCGCTGTCTTGCACCTAGCATTTTTGCGAGCTGACCTCGGTTTAAGGACTTGTCAGGTTTAAATATTAATATTTATCATGCATATATGCACTTTTCTGCCTAATAAAGGGGTGACCGATTAAATTTTGCTTTAATTAGGCACTGACCAATAAAGCAAATCAATGCGGAATCCCTGTGGGTTTATTGTACGTAACGTTATATGGCGTCATGCACGTAACTTTACCTGACGTAAAACAAACAAAAAAACAACAACATGGCGACGTCCTCGATAAGCGTACCATTCTGAGAAATAGGTAATAATAGTAATTCATACAGAAAATATGGATAATCTTCATGATAAATAGAATATTATGTCAGTGCCTTTTACTATCAAGTTTATTAGGCTCGGCACGAAAACGAAGAATGGCTCGGTAGAGCCTCGCCATTCTTCTTTTTCTAAGCCTCGCCTAATAAACTTGATAGTAAAAGGCACTGACATAATATTCTCTATTTGTTAAGTGCTTCTTCTTGTCCTGATTGGGATATTACGCGCGATCCATGGATTACTTAACCGGGATGCTAACCATATCATCACGACCCCGCCTAATTCCGCTAACTAGGTATTAATCTGGTGCTATATAAACGCGATGAACATATTTTTCTCCCATTTCTAGTCATGTGATATAGATGTTTTCCTCATATGAGATAACTCTTCCCTGGTTTTAATCTGACCCTCGGGTGAGATTTCCCTATCTCACATGGATATTCATGATGGATTCTTATATTACTGAAATATGTTTACTTAAGATTCAAACTTAATTTGAATATATACCACATGCTTTTGGTTGACATGAATGCTACTTTTCCTGTTCGACTTTCATATCTACTTTTATAAGATTTGAATTAAAACATGAAAAAATACTTAAAATTTAAGCAAGCAGAACTTGAGACACTATATATAGACCATTTGCAGGGTGCTTGTGGGCGGGGTAGGTGGTGAGGAAGAAAGTGGGAACGGTAGGCTGAAATGCATTGCCTGCTCATAGCTTTTTTTTTTTTATTTTGTTAAGAATTCGGTGTCTACGATTTGTAACGGTATGTACTTCAATATTACAGGAACAATGGGATGCAACAATGCGTCACGAAACGGTTGAGGAACCAGGCGATGGTAAGCTGTGTTTGTTCTTACTGGGTAATAGTCCTTCAAATAGTTCAAGATACTAGCAACCATGCTTATATATTCTGTCTGTTTGCACAGCATGATCAAATTTTTTTTAAAATTATTTTACCGGTATTTAGAACGTTGTGTCCTTTTTTGGGCGTCTTTACCTTAGGTTAGATTAGGAAACGACACGTATTGCTTAAATTAGTTCTTATAAAAAAAACAAGGAATTGTTAATTAATGCATTTTGTGGATGGTCTCCATGCCCTGCAAACTAACAATGTGTCTTTTTTAAGCCTCAAAGAGTAGGTCAGTACGTTTCAGAAGCACAGACGAAGCAATCACATCCTATCTAGCAATGAGCAGCTCCTCTGAAAGCGATGAAAGCATAAGCATTGACGGAGTTCAGTATAAACCAGTGTCAGAACACATTCTCACTCCCTGTCCTTCGCAGCTTGAGATACAGAGATTAGAAGCGGCAGCCCTTTTAGGATCACCGGAAATAGCCACTATAATGAATTCAGTGAAGTTTGTCGAAACACTTTTACTGCGATTGTTGGATGACTTAAACAGTGGTAGGCTTGGTAGAGAAGAGATTATGGAACTTGCTTCGTTCTCGATGGATATAATACAATCAGTTGCACCAGAGTCGGAAATGGATGAACAAACAGAGGAAGGTGATGATGAAGGTCCATACATTATTTCGAGTGCATCCTCAGTTATTGCCAACAAATTGGTAGATTTCACTCTCGCTAAAATTCTGCGCGATATCAAATCCGGCAAAGTTAGTTACGATGATCTTGCCTCCCTGACATTTGGTTTGCTGGACAGTGAAATTAGCTCAAGTATATCAGTGAGCGAAGACGACCTTGACGCATATATCAGCGATACCATGAGAGCAGCCACGTCTTCGGCGATGGATCCGCGTGAGGATTCTCCTGTTTGTGAAACACTACTGGACGATTTCATGGTGAAAACACTAAAAAGACTTATCCAAGATTTAGAAGACGAGACCCTCACCAAAGAACAACTTGTTAATCTTGCTGCATCAGTAAAGACAGAAACCAAAGAAAGTTTACTTCATGCATCCGTCCTAGAAATTGAGGATGTACAGAGTACTCTTGTAGATGTATTGGAAGAACTAAAATCAGGAGCAATCGATCTTAAAACATTGTATCAAATCGTTTTTGCAATTGTGTACTCGTACAATATTATAAAATCATCTACAACACAATGCTTTGAGGGCAGAATCACTGATCTGGTGAGAGATGTATTGCTAACGATAGAGCAACAGGCAGCTGCAAATGAAATTGAACACGTCAACGTCAATATTGTGCACGAGGCAAACAGGCGGCTATCAAAGGCGGATCTGGATGTCAATCAAATCGAAAAACTTTCATCTAGCATCATAAACGTAGTAGGAAAGGCTGACGTCATTTGCAGGACATCAACGTCCGAAATAGCCAGATCCATTGTAGAAGACGTGCTTACTCAAGCAAGAGAACAGTTAGAAAGTAGACAAAGCGATGATAGTCTTATACTGGGTGTTCAAAATATTGCCGAAGCATTGATTTGTATTATTCCAGATAGAGATGAAATTGAACAACCCGAATCACCACCGTTGGTTGAAGAATTCGTTGCATTCTTAAATCAACTGAAAGCTACTGCCGAAGAATCTGGAACTATAGAAAACAGTGAAATTGAACAAATAAAGTGTTTAATCGATCATATTTCTGCAAGGATTATCAACGCAAATGAAGTCCACGAAATAGCATTGTCTGTTGTCCGGACGTTGAAATCCCCTGTAAAATCTCAGTCTTCCTTTGAAGCATCACTGGCTGTGGGAGGCGTGCTTAAAATAGTGCATGACGATCTTGTGAGAGGGTCTCTAGAGGATTCAATTGTTCGAGATATGATTACTACGCTTACAGCATCAAGCAGAGCTATGCGGAATGTTATTGAATCTAAGTCACCAGTTGTGTTACATGCATTGTCGTCCTTCTTGAAAACTGTTCTTGGACACATAACGCACAAGGTGGAATGCGGCGAATTTAATGAACATGACATAATAGAACTGTCCCAAACATTGACATGTAAGAAAGCTGAAAATATATTCGATCACCTTAACAAACTACTAGATGAGATGCAGACAGGAGAGTTGAATTTCAACGACGTTCAAGACCTTGGTATACGGCTAGTTGAATATGGAAATAAGTTGAAGGAATCGCTTAGCAAAAAGTCGTCGCATACGGTTGCCGGAGATGTCGTGGACGATGTAATTAAAACTTTACAAATGGAAATTGATAGCGGGATGTTGACGAAGGAATCTCTTGATGTGGTTTCCAGAGATGTCGTGGAAGCTGTAATTAAAACTTTACAAATGGAAATTGATAGCGGGATGTTGAACAAGGAATCTCTTGATGTGGTTGCCGGAGATGTCGTGGAAGCTGTAATTAAAACTTTACAAATGGAAATTGATATCGGGATGTTGACCAAGGAATCTCTTAAAGGCATAACACAGATAATTACGTCAGCATCATCCGACTCCCATATAGCAAGTGAAGTTGTGGAGTATACCATTAAAGGAATTCATGAAGATATCGAAAGGGAACATCATCTTACAAAACTATCGTCCATTCCAAATCGAACTAGTTCGCCATCGGCATCTTCTATTGCTTCAAACATAATACTTTACACAATCGAAAAAATAACCAGAGACATTGAACAAAACGGCATACAAACAAATATGACTTCGTCAATTGCGTCTTCTTTAGTTTCGACCATTCGTGAAGATACACCCATTCTTGAGAACCTACCTCAAGAATTTGAAAAGGTGCGAAAAACGGTTAAAGTCATTGTAGACTGTCTGAGACAGGATCAAATAAACCAAACCGATGCAGAACGAATATTTTGTGTCATATTAGAGAATTACAAAACGTTCGTGTTGGGAAAGGAAGCACCAACACCAGTTCTTGAGAGTTTGTCCGATGATGCTGCTGACTTAGTTGATATGCTTGTTGGAGAAACGCTACGAAATGTTGAGAGAAGTATAAAAAGACGTCCTATGGACAAAGCTTTTTCAATACCATCAATGTCACACTCGAAGGAAACGTCTGAAATGGCAGAGGAATGGATAGACGAATGCTTACAAACTATTAAACGAGATTTATCTGAATCTCAGAAAATGCCTCATAAAACAGACATTTCAGACTTTGTCCTTGACATCGTAACAGGACTACAAGCAGAACTAGAAGAGGGAACGATATCAAATCTTGCAATGGCGCATTTCATTCAGTCAATATCAAGTGAAAACGTACAATTGAAGACATTAGAGGAAAATGCTGCATTCTATCTAAATAGAGTGTTAGTTGAAATACAAAGACACAGATCGAGTTCGGAATATGTTCATCGGATTTTGGAATCATACTTAATCGCAGACCAAGCTTCAGATGAATTATTTAGTGATCCGGTGAAGGCAATTGAGTCAATTTTGATAAGCGTCAGCTCCGAAATTCTCATCAAATTTGTAAGAGCAACATTGCAAAATATTCTTATTGAAATGAGAGAGGGATCTGGATCGATTACCGACCGATTACCATCGGCATATGCTCTGAGGTCGACGTCCGTCATGATCGCAGAGAACGTAGTTCATGAAGTGCTTAGACGGATCAAACATGATATGACACAGTCAGTGCATCGGATACATGAAGGGGCTAGTAAACAGCAAATTGATAAAGCTGCTAGTAGACTTCTTTCTGACTATAGAGGACGAGTATCAGCCAAATGTGCCAATAAGCCAGTGAGTCCTTCAAAACCAAACATACCTTCCGTATTGTCGAAAGAAGTTGAAAATATAGTGCTGGAGACAATTCACAATGTCGTTTCCAATTTAATGCTGGAACAATCGATGCATCCAAAGAATGAACCAGATGAGATAGCTTCCGTATCTCATGCGGTACAAGACTTCGTATTACAGACCTTACAAGTCATTGTGACCGATCTACAAGACAAACGGTCACTTGCGGAGCTAGATGTTTCAAAAACAGAGGATAAATACGGTGGATCGACCACCGAGCTCACTTCTGGGGAAAGCAGAGAAGCGGCTACCTACGTGAACGAGGTTTTGCATACTGTGCTTGAAGACATGAAGATTGAAATGAAAAGCAATGAACCGGAAACACTGAATGACGATAAAAAGCAACACCCAGATACATCATGTGCAGAATCTGTAAACCTGAAGACACTTATTGTTGAATGCTTGATAAATGCAATAGCAGATAGTAATATTCCTATTCACCCAATAAGTCTTGAGCCGAATCAATTAGAAGATGTAAGGAAAATATTTACAGAATGCATCAAAGGAACAATTTACAACGTAAGAGAAAAAAAGTTCTCAGACTCTGAAATACAGAAGATGCATGCATCATTGATGAACTTTCTAAATGAAACAGATTCCAACGTTTTAGAATCGGAAATGCAGCATACCATTTCACCAGAACGCGTTATCCACCTACTTGAAATTGTTTTGAACAAAGTAGAAGTTATGGGGCTTGATGAACACACATTGATCCGTATTTCAACTCAACTCGCTACTTTAGGTATGGATACAGTCGAGCCTGACAGAAAATCGCCAAACACCGCGTTAAGTGAAGCTTCTGTAGCATCTTCATGTATCAACGACCTGATAACAGATGTTGTAACACGAATATTTGAACAACTGAATGAGGAAATAATGGGTACACATGATGCCGACTCAACCAATCCAATAAGCGACGCATTAGTCGATAAATTATCAACTGCGAGTAATGAGAGTCAACAGAAGAAGGATGTTAATTATAACCGAAGACTATCAGCAGCATCTTCTGGAACTCAATCAATGGGTTTAGCATGGACTTCGGACTCGTCAGACAAAAATGTGCATTTAAACAAACCATACGACTCATATCATTTTGATATAAATGCATCTGACAGCAAAGGGACTCAAGCGGACCACCGTGTTGCACAGAAAAATACTATAAAAACTGTAAAGAACCCGACAAACAAAAAGAAACTCACTGGAAGATCGAACGAACCACTATCTTTGCGTAAGAACAAGCTTCTGCCTTCCAACATTGGACCGGCTTATGGAAAAAATGTTCAAGTATCATCGAATAGAAAAACGACAGTTAAAAATATATCAGATGATAAAACAGATAGGCGGACAATACTCATCCAAAGCTACATAGACTTAGCTATTCCTAAAACACATAAGAAGGACAAAGATATTGGGACATCTAAACGACCTGTCAATTTCAAAGCAAGCAGCACGGAAAAGAAGAATGTTTCCGTAATGTCAACTAATCATAAAATGCTTGCACCGGTGATAATGCCGTCCGCGCCTATGAAAAAACTTGGATCTAATTCAAAAAAACAGAAAAGAGATAGAGTTAAAGCGGCAGAAACAAAACAGAGAAATCCAAAGTCACCAGAATTATTCAAGAAATCATCAAGGAAACTGTCAACGCCCTTAGAGCCCAGAGTTGGACCATTTGAGCTCAAGTCTGTTTGTGGTGCCCATAAAGCAAGAATCCGTCTCAGGGATAATACAGTGTCACAGTCTTCAAATGCTGATAACTCGACTGTCGAGGAAGGTAGTGGAGCAACTGTGGGGAAGTACAGGAAAAATAGTTTGAGAGACATTTAATAAACATTTAATGTGCATCATTAGATTGAGTTACATCTTAAAGTATAATTTCGGAGATGGTATCCGCTGCGTTTAAATACTAATACATAATATTATGAGCAAATGTTTTTGTTTTGGGTCGCCAATTTCGATTTCAATATTATTATTTCCTTTCATCAATATATACATTTTTACATTATTTTCTAAGTGTTTTATACCGTATATCAGTTGTGTCGATCAGTGCTAGTATAGAATTCTACAAAGAGCAATCCTTATGCATTAGGAATATAGCTGGTGACTATATGCTAATGACGTTATTTAATTGTTCGTTCAGTCTTTATGTACATTATGTGGCTTAGACTTTTGTTTTGCCTCTTATGTTAAACAATGTATTCAATCTTATGTTAAACAATGTATTCAATATATATATATATTCAATATATCTTACGTAAAAACTGTCACGGCAATGACTCTTTTTTATGAGTTTTGCATTTATGATGCAACATTCGCATTTGATTGAGCAATAAAACAAGAACATGTTTAAAACGTGTTCCACTTCAATTTCAAATTGTTCCAGAGATTATTAAATTATTCATATTTAAAAAACTAAACCACTTTATGTAAACCTACCCGTATTTGTATACGAATATTGAAGAATTAAAATATAGTTTAGCATACACGTAACTCGTTACTTGGATTTAACTCAGAAATAAAGAGTATAGCTGGTGGTATTGAATGAATAAATAACAGTTTATCACTTTAACATGGCTTCTGTAATAAAGCCATGACTTATTTATCGTTATACACTAGTGCATATACTATGCAAATGAGGATCAAATCACTGGGTATATATAAATGAGGTTTAACGTCACGTTCAATAATTATTATTTTTTGACATTTCAGACAAAATTTATATAGTAGCTACTATACCGTTGTACTGAAGTCTTTAGTATGACCCGTCCGGAGATTGAACTCATGAAACAATGGAGCTACTAGTACCATTGTTATGAAGTCTTATGGGATGGAATTCACCTCAGATCCTCGTATCCAATCATTACAGGGGATACTAAATCAGTTCCCATAGGCTCCAAGTAGAGGATTGTCAAAAATTAAGACACTTTAATCAATGCATTCACACTACCAAGAGATTGAACATAGGAATGACGATTTTCTCACAAAACACACTACTCCGTCGCATTTTACGGAGCTGTTCTTAATTAACGAAAGACAAGAGCGCCCGCCTTATTTCGAACAGTGCATGAGAACGGGCAAAATAGAGAAACTCGTGATTGAACTTTGCTTTACTTTGGAGTTTAGCCATACTGACCAAAACCCAGGCGAACATAAGTGAGTGCGGGTTGTTCGTCGTCGTCTTCACATCCGTCCGTTCGCTAATTGAGCATGAACAATTAACATATATTGATTTCCCCCACATTTGAGTATAATGGTTGTTTCATTAAGATCTCGGACGGCTTTGGAAATGAGCGAAATTGACGCATTGTTACATTGTTACAGGGTAATTGTCCTTGACTATTGGAAAAAGTAGAGCGTGTGAACTCGATAACGAGTAAGAAACTAACCCGCCAAATAACGACAAAATTACGCTACAAAACCTTTATCAAAACTCTATCCAGGTGTTCAGGTCATATAATAATGTATATGTGCAGATTAAAAGTATAGGTTCATTAACGCGTTCTTACAATACCCGTGATTGAATATGCGTAAAATGAATTACGCTCGTATTGGAGTTTGGCCTGGCGGGTTAAAGCCGTTTATATTGTGTCTATAGAGTTTGGATTCTCAAAATATGCAAGTTATATATATATATACCGCGTCATCAGTAGGTTTAGAAACGGTGTACATGTGTTGTAAAATTTGGCTGTTGTTGGTGAGATAGCTACTTTAAGCGGTTGTTAATATGTACCCATTTTGATTTGAGGTGTGTTTCAATAAGATAACGCACGCGTTTAACAATGAAGAAAGATAACAATGTCTGTTACGAGAGATGGTGTAGCGTTTTCAGTAGAGCGAAGAACTTTTCCATATAGAGACTGTCAAAAATCTTGAGAGGTGTCATCTGCTATTTCTATGTTTCGCCTTTTTTAACATTCCCAGTGATGAATAAATAAATATTATATTGGACTAACCTATTACCTCATGTTGATCCTATAATCAAGGTCAGAAAGAGGGTGTTTCTCCGTTGTCTTCAGTTTCCACAGACAGAGGGGATCCTTCACAGTTATCACAGACAATGGGGTTCCTTCAGTTACCACAGACAGAGGAGATCCTTCACAGTTATCACAGACAATGGGGTTCCTTCAGTTATCACAATGGGGATCCTTCACAATTATCACAGACAATGGGGTTCCTTCACAATTATCACAGACAATGGGGTTCCTTCACAGGAATTGAGTTCATACACAGTTATCAACACAGACAATTGGGTTCCTTTGCAGTTATCAGACACGGGACTTCCTTCACAGTTAGCAGACAATGGGTTTCCTTCAGTTATCACAGACAATGAGGTTCATTCAGTTATCACAGACAATGGGACTCCTTCAAAGTTATCAGACACGGGAGTTCCTTCACAGTTAATACAGACAATCGGGTTTCTTTTTTTTTAAGTGTTAAAGTGAAAAGGGACATACATCTGCATTGGATAATTGGTAAGGAAGAACTGTGTAAAGTTTCATGACAATAGGTCAATGTTTTGCCAAGTTATGAGCTAGTTAGGTTGCAGGTTAAAGTTTTAAGAAAAGAGAGAATAACTCGGTCAAAATTGAAAGTCATAGTTATTGGGCATGTGTGTGTGAAGTTACATGAACATAGGTCAAATATTTTTATAATCTGGCCATAACTATTATTTCCAGTTATGAGCTAACCTGGCTGCATATTAAAGTTTTATGAAAAGGGGCTTTACTCTGCTGAAATAAAAGTCCGAGTTATTGGGCGTGGGTAACAACATGCTGTTTGGTAAGATGAATATGTGTGTGAAGTTTCATGAACATGGGTTAAATACTTCTTAAGTTTTAGCCAGTTATAAGCCTGGTTAGGTAGCAGGTTAAAGTTTTATGAAAGGGGGCATAACTCTGTCAAAATGAAAGCGTTATTGGGCATGTGTAACAGCATTCCTATATTACTATGAAGATGTGTGTGGAGTTTCATCAATATTTCAAGTCAGGTTATGTTGCAGGTTAAAGTGTTACGGACGACGACGGACAAAGTGATCCCTAAGTGTCTGCAATGCTACGCAGGCGACACAAAAAGGTGTTCCTTCACAGTTATCAATCAGACAATGGGGTTCCTTCTTTTATCAAAGACAATGGGGTTCGTACACAGCTATCACAGACAATGGGGTTCACAGCTATCACAGACAATGGGGTTCATACACAGCTATCACAGACAATGGGGTTCATACACAGCTATCACAGACTATAAGAATCCATCATGAGTATCCATGTGAGATAGAGAAATCTCACCCGAGGGTCAGAATTGTAACCAGGGACGAGGCTCTGCCGAGTCCCTGGTTGCAATTCTGATCCCGAGGGTGAGATTTCCCTATCTCACATGGATCACTCATGATGGATTATTTTTCTCCCATTATGTGTTTATTAACGGCATAAAATCAATGACGTTGCTGATTTAACGCCAGAATAAGGCGACGTCGACGTAACGTCATGACGTCATAAGTCACATGTCATGTAAGATAGAGTTTTCTCCCATTTCTGCTCATGTGAGATAGGCATTTCCCTCATGTGAGATAACTATATCTTACATGACATGTGACTTATGACGTCATGACGTTACGTCGACGTCGCCTTATTCTGGCGTTAAATCAGCAAAGTCATTGATTTTATACTGTTAATAAACACATAATGGGAGTAAAATAATCCATCATGAGTGATCCATGTGAGATAGGGAAATCTCACCCTCGGGATCAGAATTGCAACCAGGCACTCGGCAGAGCCTCGTCCCTGGTTACAATTCTGACCCTCGGGTGAGATTTCTCCATCTCACATGGATACTCATGATGGATTCTTATAATCTCACATGAGGAAAATGCCTATCTCACATGAGCAGAAATGGGAGAAAATGGGGTTCATACACAGCTATCACAGACAATGGTGTTCATACACAGTTATCACAGACAATGGGGTTCGTACACAGCTATCACAGACAATGGGGTTCATACACAGCTATCACAGACAATGGGGTTCATACACAGCTATCACAGACAATGGGGTTCATACACAGCTATCACAGACAATGGGGCTCATACACAGCTATCACAGACAATGGGGTTCATACACAGCTATCACAGACAATGGGGCTCATACACAGTTAGCACAGACAATGGGGTTCGTACACAGCTATCACAGACAATGGGGTTCGTACACAGCTATCACAGACATTGGGGTTCATACACAGCTATCACAGACAATGGGGTTCATACACAGCTATCACAGACAATGGGGTTCATACACAGCTATCACAGACAATGGGGTTCATACACAGCTATCACAGACAATGGGTTCATACACAGCTATCACAGACAATGGGGTTCATACACAGCTATCACAGACAATGGGGTTCATACACAGCTATCAAAGACAATGGGGTTCATACACAGCTATCACAGACAATGGGGCTCATACACAGCTATCACAGACAATGGGGTTCATACACAGCTATCACAGACAATGGGTTTCATACACAGCTATCACAGACAATGGGGTTCATACACAGCTATCACAGACAATGGGGTTCATACACAGCTATCAAAGACAATGGGGTTCATACACAGCTATCACAGACAATGGGGCTCATACACAGCTATCACAGACAATGGGGTTCATACACAGCTATCACAGACAATGGGGTTCATACACAGCTATCACAGACAATGGGGTTCGTACACAGCTATCACAGACAATGGGGTTCGTACACAGCTATCACAGACAATGGGGTTCGTACACAGCTATCACAGACAATGGGGTTCGTACACAGCTATCACAGACAATGGGGTTCGTACACAGCTATCACAGACAATGGGGTTCGTACACAGTTATCACAGACAATGGGGTTCGTACACAGCTATCACAGACAATGGGGTTCACAGCTATCACAGACAATGGGGTTCGTACACAGCTATCACAGACAATGGGGTTCATACACAGCTATCACAGACAATGGGGTTCATACACAGCTATCACAGACAATGGGGTTCATACACAGCTATCACAGACAATGGGGTTCGTACACAGCTATCACAGACAATGGGGTTCGTACACAGCTATCACAGACAATGGGGCTCGTACACAGTTATCACAGACAATGGGGTTCGTACACAGCTATCACAGACAATGGGGTTCGTACACAGTTATCATAGACAATGGGGTTCGTACACAGCTATCACAGACAATGGGGTTCATAGACAGTTATCACAGACAATGGGGTTCGTACACAGCTATCACAGACAATGGGGTTCGTACACAGTTAGCACAGACAATGGGGTTCGTACACAGCTATCACAGACAATGGGGTTCGTACACAGCTATCACATACAATGGGGTTCGTACACAGCTATCACAGACAATGGGGTTCGTACACAGCTATCACAGACAATGGGGTTCATACACAGTTAGCACAGACAATGGGGTTCATACACAGCTATCACAGACAATGGGGTTCATACACAGCTATCACAGACAATGGGGTTCATACACAGTTAGCACAGACAATGGGGTTCATACACAGTTAGCACAGACAATGGGGTTCATACACAGTTAGCACAGACGATGGGGTTCATACACAGTTATCACAGACAATGGGGTTCATACACAGTTAGCACAGACAATGGGGTTCATACACAGTTAGCACAGACAATGGGGCTCATACACAATTAATACAGACAATGGGGTTCCTTCACAGTTAATACAGACAATGGGGTTCCTTCACAGTTAATACAGACAATGGGGTTCCTTCACAGTTAATACAGACAATGAGGTTCCTTCACAGTTAATACAGACAATGGGTTTCCTTCAGTTATCAAAGACAATGAGGTTCCTTCAGTTAATACAGACAATGAGGTTCCTTCACAGTTAATAGAGACAATGGGGTTCCTGCAGTTATCACAGACACTGGGTTTCCTTCACATTTAATGCAGACAATGGTGTTCCTTCACAGTTATCACATCCAATGAGGTTCCTTCGGTGTTATCAGATACAAGGAGTTTCCTTCAGTCATCACAGACAATGGCGCTCCTTTACAGTTATCACTTTATCTTGAGCCAGTAGAGCGTCCACAGGCCCTCTTGGGCCTCTTGTTTCCATATGCCAAATTAGGAGCCTATTTGTTTTCCATTTACCATATAGCCAAAATATTATTTTCTAAATCCCATATGTACCATATCTTAGCACAGACAATGGTGTTCCTTCACAGTTATCACAGACAATAGAGTTCTTTCAGCTATCACAGACAATGGAGTTTCTTTACAGTTTTCACAGACAACGGGGTTCCTTCACAGTTAATACAGACAAGGGGGTTACTTCAGTTCGATTTCAATGCTATCACATACAATGGGGTTCCTTCAAAGTTATCAGACGGGATTTCCTTCACAGTTAATACAGACAATGGGGTTACTACGTTTATCACAATTGGGTTTCTTCAGAATTATCACAGACAATGAAGTTCCTTTACAGTTATCACAGACAATGGAGTTCCTTCAACATTGTCAGATACAAGGGGTTTCCTTCACAGTTATCACAGACAATGGGGTTCGTTCAAAGTTATCACAGACAATGTGGTTCGTTCAGTTATTACAGACAATGGAGGTTCTTCAACATTATCAGCTACAAGGGGTTCCTTCAAATCCATTACAAACAATGTGGATCCTTTACAGTTATCACAGACAACGGAGTTCCTTCAGGTATCACAGACAATGTGTTTCCTTCCCAGTTAATTCAGACAATGGGGTTACTTCAGTTATCACAGACAATGGGGTTCCTTCAAATTTATCAGACACGGGAGTTCCTTCACAGTTAATACAGGCAATGGGGTTACTTCATTTATCACAATGGGATTCATTCACAATTATCACAGACAATGGGGTTCCTTCAGTTATCATAGACAATGGGGTTCCTTCAGTTAACACAATGAGGTTCCTTCATAGTTATCACATACAATGGGGTGAATACACAGCTATCACAGACAATGGGGCTCATACAGTTATCAACTTATCACAATGGGGTTTCTTCAAAGTTAATACAGACAATGGGTTCCTTCATTTATCAAAGACAATGGGGTTCCTACAGTTATCACAGACATTGGGTTTCCTTCAGTTTATACAGACAATGGTTTTCCTTCGCAGGTATCACAGACAATGAGGTTCCTTCGCAGGTATCACAGACAATGGTGTTCCTTTACAGTTATCACAGACAATGGTGTTCCTTTACATTTATCACAGACAATAGGGTTCTTTCAGTTATCACAATGTGGTTCCTTCAACATTATCAGATACAAGAGATTCCCTTTACAGTTATCATAGACAATATGTTTCCTTCAGTTATCACAGACAATGTGTTTCCTTCACAGTTAATTCAGACAATGCTGTTACTTCAGTTATCACAGTCAATGGAGTTCCTTCAAAGATATCAGACACAGGGGCTCCTTCACAGTTAATACAGACAATGGGGTTTATGCAGTTATCACAGATAATGGGTTTCCTTCACAGTTAATACATACAATGGGGTTCCTTCAGTTATCACAGACAATGGGGTTCCGTCACAATTATCACAGACAATGGGGTTCCTTCAGTTATCATAGACAATGGGGTTCCTTCACAATTATCACAGACAATGGGGTTCCTTCAGTTTTCACGGACAATGGGGTTCCTTCGGTTATCACAGACTATGGGGTTTCTTCAGTTATCTCTGATAAGGGGGTTCCTTCACAGTTAATACAGAAAAGGGGTTCCTTCACAGTTATCAGACAAAGGGATTGCTTCAGTTATCACAATGGGGTTCCTTCATAGGTATCACAGACAATGGGATTCCTTCTCAGTTAATACAGACAATGTGGTTCCTTCAGTTATCATAGACAATCGGGTTCCTTCAGTTATCACAGACAAGGGAGGTCCTTCACAGTTATCACAGACAATAGAGTTCTTTCAGCTATCACAGACAATGGAGTTTCTTTACAGCTATCACAGACAATGGGGTTCCTTTACAGTTAATACAGACAAGGGGGTTACTTCAGGTCGATTTCAATGTTATCACAGACAATGGGGTTCCTTCAAAGTTATTAGACCGGGAGTTCCTTCACAGTTAAAACAGACAATGGGGTTACTTTGTTTATCTCAATTGGGTTTCTTCAGAATTATCACAGACAATGGAGTTCCTTTACAGTTATCACAGACAATGGAGTTCCTTCAACATTATCAGATACAAGGGGTTTCCTTCACAGTTATTACAGACAATGGGGTTCGTTCAAAGTTATCACAGACAATGGGGTTCCTTCAGTTATCACAGACAATGGGGTTCCTTCACAATTATCGCAATGGGGTTCCTTCAGTTATCACGGACAATGGCGTTCCTTCAGTTATCACAGACAATGGGATTCCTTCACAATTATCACAGACAATGGGGTTCCTTTAGTTATCACGGACAATGGGGTTCCTTCAGTTATCACAGACTATGGGGTTTCTTCAGTTACCACAGGCAATGTTTTTTTTCAGTTATCATAGACAATGGGTTTCCTTCAGTTATCACTGATAAGGGGGTTCCTTCACAGTTAATACAGAAAAGGGTTCCTTCACAGTTATCAGACAAAGGGATTGCTTCAATTATCACAATGGGGTTCCTTCATAGGTATCACAGACAAAGGGGTTCCTTCTCAGTTAATACAGACACTGTGGTTCCTTCAGTTATCATAGAAAATCGGGTTCCTTCAGTTATCACAGACAAGGGAGGTCCTTCACAGTTAATACAATGGGGTTGCTTCACAGTTATCACAAACAATGGGGTTCCTTCACAGTTAATACAGACAATGAGGTCCCATATGACATATGCAAAAAATATTTGCCTCATAAGGCATATGGAAAAAATATATATGGAAAAATTAAGTATTAAAAATAAAGATATGGTGCATTTGGGATTTAGAAAATAATATTTTGGCTATATGGTATATGGAAAAAAAATAGGCACCTAATTTGACATATGGAAAAAACTAACAGAGGCTCAGTTGTTGTTTAATTTTTTTTTTACTTCTGGCATATCACAAAACATGTCTGGTTGATGCATTTCTGCTGAGTTATGTCCATTATTCACAAATTATGTTATATTTGTTTTGTGTTTGCCCACAAAGCTATATTTTCTTTCAAATTGCCAGAAGTAATCTCCATAGTTATGTAATCTCAATACATATGCACCATATGCACTGATGTGCAGAGTGCAATTATATCTAAGCATTAAGTGTATATTAATGTTTTTTGTAAATTATCCAAACTGCAAAATTTCAAAATACAGTTTTACAACAAATTAATCATTTGGCACTATACGGCCTTACCGGAGTGAGGCTATTAATATTTATTTCTGCACATGTGTTTTTGATTTGTCATACAATGGGGTAACTTCACAGTTATCAGAGACAATGAGGTTCCTTCACAGTTATCAGAGACAATGGGGTTCCTTCAGTTATCATTGACAATGAGGTTCCTTCACAGTTATCAGAGACAATGAGGTTCCTTCAGTTATCATTGACAATGTTATCATTGACAATGGGGTTCCTTCAAAGTTATCAGAGACAATGAGGTTCCTTCAGTTATCATTTACAATGGGATTCCTTCAGTTATCATTGACAATGGGGCTCCTTCACAGTTATCAGAGACAATGAGGTTCCTTTACAGTCATGAGTGGCAATAAGGTTTGTGGAATGTAAGGAATTATAATGATAAAATATACCATGAACAGTAATTTTTATTTTCATTACAAAGCATACAATACTGAATCAAAATAACAAAACAATACTGTTAGCAAAATGGATACAAAATGAGATTCTGATAGTCTAGTCGAGTTGATTTTGGTTTACTGCGCATATGGTTCCAACACTGAACAGGAATTGAAACTGAAGGCCCAACCTCCATTAACATCAAAATAAATATGCAGAAAGTTCTCTCACCCGCAGAACTGCAGAGTTGCTGCAAATTCTGTTGTGTTTTTCCGCTGGAGCAATGAGCACCGTTTTCTGCCACCACTAATTTAGCTCATGAACAATACAGGGATGGTGACAAAGACCTTTAATGATCATGACAAAATGAACATCCCCTGAATTGGGCTTTACACCGCACCAACACATGAAAGGTTCTATGGCGTCTTACAGGAATGAATATGCCAGGCTTATCCTCCATTTACATGAAGATAAAATATGGAGAATGGGCCTATAATAAGCTGCAGAACTGCAGAGTTGCTGCAAATTCTATAGTAGACACTCCATTTACGATGGAGCCACATATACACGTTTGCATATGCGGTGTCCTGATGAAGACATTGAATGAGCATGATAAAAAATGACAAAATGAACATTAATGGTCTGATTGCGGCTAGTTGTAACAATAACACCATGTACGGTGGTTTGACAGAACGGTACTATCTGTTCTATTTTAAAAAACATTAGCTTTATATTAAATGTCTGTTGTTCATTTATATATTAAATATAAAAGTCATAATTTATTTTTACCTTCCATCAAGACAAGGTCAACTGTTATTGTAAATGATGTCAAATTAATTTTTAAAAAAAGAGCCCATTTTAACAACAGTCCATCTTGACAAAGTCCAGAATTTGATCATAACTTAGTATACCATGCATACTTGCATATTTTACCCTGAAACAGGGAGCATATAAAACAATTCACACCATATTGTAAATATATATAAAAATATATAAACTGGAAACACCCATTATTATATTGCACATATGGCTCTTAAACAAGTACATATTTCTTGAGTGTTTGTTTAATGTTTATGCATAATCAAGCTTTTCATTGGAATGTTCAAACTAGAAATGTGTCTATGGGACACGGATACCCCCACTGAAAACAATCAGTGTAAAATGTCAAATTTGACAAGGGTCGAAATTCAGATAATACAAGGTCGATTTTGACGCTGAATCGATATGCACATCGTGACATGGTACACAGGAAAAATGTTGTGACATGTGCCACATATGTGTTATTTTCTTATTATTTGCATGTTTCTTTCATACATAAATCATGTTATTTACATATGTGCAACATATGTAAATGATACATATGTGTCACATAGATTTTTCATGTTAAAATAATACACTTGTGCCACATATAAAATGTATACATATGTATTTCATATGAAACTCTTATGCATAAAATACATAAAGTATTTATAAAAAAAAATGCAGAATATTGTATTGTTAAATATGTTTTAAACCATCTTGGTTTAAAACCTATTTAAAGAACAGGGTTGAGTATAAAAACCTCAAAATGATCCTACATTATGCATTATGCTGTTCAGAGAAATTTAATCACATATTTCTAAATAATAAAGCACTTTCCAACCATAAAATTTGGCACGTAAATACACTAAACATTACTCTATACAAATATATCAAAATGATTATATAATGTATTTAGTTTCCATACTTTTTAGAACAAAACGTTTATTCCTAACAGTCAAATTATCTATTAATAGCAGTACCTGTAAAAAATAAGATCAGTGATTGGTCAGAATGCTGAAACCCTTATCTTGAAGCAGATGAAATACTAAATGGCTACAGTGTATACATAATGGTGGTAGACTCTACCGAATCTGGGGTTTAAGTTTTAAAATTATTTAGTACAAAATATTTTCATATGTATTACATATGTGTTACTTTCATATGAAGTACATATGTGGAATACATATGTATCACATATGTAAAACATGAATTTCATGCCTAGATATTTTTCCTGCGTATGTAAGCATCCTGAAAAGTTTCAAAACAATTGGCTGAAAACTGTGTGAGGAGACAGAAACACAATCTATTTTAATGTAAAATGTGATGAAAAAAGGGCTGTAACTCCAGTAATACATAACCGATTTTCAACCCTAATCAATATGCACACCTTGACATAATAAGTAAGAATCAGGGTTCTCAATAGACGCGTACACACGCGTTTTGACGCATGGAAATTCAATTTGACCCAATTCTGACGCAGCTAATTTACCACTTGTTCGTGCGTGTATTTGCTTCCAAGCATCAATCCAATACACATGTACCTATTTTCGATAGCCCAAACATCACATTAATGAGCACGCGCTGCATAGCAGTGAATGACACCTTGCCTGACGACCCTGATAGCCTCTTGACCGATCAAATTCGCTGCTGTCGCAGCTTGTGGCACAGAGGCGGAAATAACCCGTTTATAAATGGTGTCACTGTGTAATCTAATCGCTGCTATTGTGTTAATAATTTAACGATTATCTTTGAAGTTTATGATGCTTTTTGCAGGTGGAGACTATTATGACTTGATTGGATTAACTGTTTAATTGATTGCAACCGGCTTCTGATTGATTACCGGTTAATTAGACCAAACTGAGATAAAACAAATGCTAGCGGTCAAACATGTGAAAAGATAAAATCGGCAAAAATAAAATTGACTTTATTTGTTTTTGCTGACGTTGTTTTTTATTTGTTTGTTGTTTGTTAATTTTGTTTTACGCACGTTTTAAAAAAACAAAGAAATATAATTTTAATAAAGGATAATTTAAATATTTATAAATCGGCGAAATGTACCTAAACAGCGTGTATTTTAACCTGGGTTATCGTTCAAATTTACCTGACATTACGCATTGTGATATTTTGTGTTGACGTACTATTTTTGTGCTGTCGAGTAACGGACTTTATTAATTTATGTATGTTCAAAATGTATGTATGTTCAACACACAAATGGCACAATCTTGTCAAGTTTCGAAACAATCTTTTAAAAACTGTGGAGATAGACACTCAGACGGACATGGCTAATGTTATATGCCCCATCGCCATTCGGTGGTGGGTGCATAACAATATTACTTGATCAAAAATGCATATAGGCAGATCACAGCTAATATTACATAAATAAAAACACCAGCATGATTAATCTATAAGCTAGCTACTATAAGACAATTTTAAATTTCAACTACTGCTATATATGCAGCAGGCCTTATTTATGGCTTGAAGTAGGCCTTAATTATGGCTTGCAGTAGGCCTTAAATATGGCTTGCAGTAGGCTTTAAATATGGCTTGCAGTAGGCTTAAATTACGGCTTGTGGTAGACTTTTTTATGGTTTACATATGGCTTGCAGTATAATTATGGCTTGCAGTAGGCCTTATGTCTTTCAGCAGGCCTTAATTATGGCTTGCAGAAGGCTATAATTATGGCTTCCAGTAGGCCTTATTTATGGCTTGCTGCAGGCTTTAATTATGGCTTGCAGTAGACCTTATGGCTTTCAGTAGGCTTTATGAATTGCAGTTTGCCATTAAGCACGGCTTGCAGTATGCCTTATATGGCTTGCAGTAGGTCATTAATGATGACTTTAGGCCTTATTTAAGGCTTGCAGTAGGCTTTATGACTTGTAGTAGGCTAACAGTAGGCATTAATTATGGCTTGCAATAGGCTTTAATCATGGCTTGCAGTAAGCCTTAATTATGGCTTGCATTAGGCTTTAATTATGGCTTGCAGTAGGCCAATAATTCTGGCTTGCAGTATGCTTTATTACATGCTGTAAGCTTTAATTATGGCATGAGGTAGGCCTTAATTATACTTGTTACACTGTGATTCCTGGGCAACACTGTTACATTGTTACATGGCAAGATATGGAGGACAACATTACTGCGATACATGGATCAGATTATCCAGAGCCCCAAATAAGACTTGTCTAATTGGGTTTCTTTTTCAATTAGGTAGGTATTTACTACAATTTTTGTTTATTCAATTTCTCTTTGTATTTTTTGTAACGTCCAATTCAAAACATCATCCAAAATGCTTTGTATATTTATCAATGGACTCCAGACTTTTGGAGGTTTCAAAATAACCTAATATTGGGTGTGTTGTGTATGTTTCATGTCTTTACTGGTTTACAGTATTGTGTTTGTAAAAACAAAGTCTAAAGTAAGCTCCTCATAGGTGGTTATCCGTAAGTGGACGAATAAACTACTCTATGGAAGAAAAATTATTTTGTCAATAATTGGTTCAAAGGGATTTCCTTTGTGTTTTGATACTTCGCTTTTTGATAAGCTTGATTTTGATTTTAACTGTGGTTTACCTATTTTAGTACGCTAATACACAGCTTTAATATCTGGAGGTCTGCTAATATTGGCAACATTTGACTTTAATAAGTGGAAATAGATTCATAATAAATGCTAACAAACAATGGATTAAATGCTACACAGATAACAGCTTGTAATAAATGCTGATATACAAGACAACAGATATGTCTATAATAGATATGGTTCCTTTCAAAACAATATTTTTAAGTTTTAAGGTCCCTTGAATAAACATATTTTCATTTCTAATTTCATACAAAACTGATTAAAAAAATCAGAAAAATCGAGATGTTACAATCTCTTTTTTTCTTGGCTATTCTTTTTGGCACATACAGTGTTATTTCCACTGATACTATCATTCAAGATTTTGTAGAACAGATACCATATTTGCCTAATTAAGCACCCTTCACCCTTCAATTTCAAAACGAATTTCTAATTCCTGTTTTCCTAATTATACCTTTTAGACTTTTACCTCGCTCTAACTTACAAAATGTTGACCTAAACAATTACCAATTGGCTATTTTATCAATGAAAAAAATCCAAATTTGCTCGTTTTTACGGAAAACAAATTCTTTGGAAAAAGCGTTGATTATTCCTTTCCGTCGAATTTTTCCGAGACACTAGTGCTGGGTTCCTATTCAGACAGAAGTCTTGAAATATGGGACAAAGGAACAAAATGTGTCCAGCGGTTTATATTTAGTTAGGCCAATACCAGTATTTTTCAAACCATGTAAGATCACATTTTTCTGTTATGACTAGACTACAGAAGGAGAGACAGTACACAAGGCCAAAAATAAAATTATGTTTGTTTCCCCTTCCCGACCGACCCACCGAAATTGCCGCGACCCGAATTATTTTTTCGACACTGGCGAAAAAAAATTTTTTTTTTTTTTTTTTTTTTTGTCTTAAATGGGTCTTATAGGTAGCATGTATTCCAGTTTTGATCTCAAATAAAAGAAATGAAATAAAAAAAATATTTTACCTACCTACCTACCCAACCCTTTTTTGCATGGGTCGGGAAGGGGAAACAAACACAATTTTATTTTTGGCCCAAGAGACAGTACACAAATCCGGTTCAGATACAAAAATTGCAATCTTCCGTACGACTGTTTTCATCGGAACCTCGGCAGACCTGATTAAAACAATTATACCTTGTGTTGGAATTTCCCTATATAAACTGGATACGCATGATCAATTATTTCTCTTGCAGACCACTGACATTTTTGTGTGCATTTTTTGTGGCCAACTATCAACATTTTATATGTTTATTAGCCCAATGATGTCTTGCAACTGTTAATATGTAAGATCCAGTTTTCCACACTCCTCTTAAATGTGCATATCCTTTTCTTGACTACCGGAGAAAGTTATCCACGTTTTACATGGCTGATAGAAAGTCTGATCCTACACATGGGGAAAGATAAAAGTCGCACGCTGATATCAACAATGACAGATGCATGATGTCTTCGTGTAAATAAACATTCAAAACATAAGTATAAGTTGGTGAAGTCAATGCTCAGAATGTAAATGATATCCATGAAAATGAATCAATCACAGGTATCCCATGCAGATAGGGAAATTCCAACCCTCTGTATAACTGTTTCAATCTAAACCTCGACAGAGCCTTGAACTTGGTTCTGATATACCTTGTGTTGAAATCCCAGATCTTCACCAGATACACATGACAGATTCTTATAATCTGGTATGCAAGTAAGGGTTGATTGTAAGGGCGTCGGGCTACCATATTTCCGGAGCCCTGTGAATACTATTGTGTACAGCACTTAAAGCCAGAATACACTTTTAATCTGCCACATTTTTTTTTTAAAAAGAAAGGGCAAAAAACATACCACACCTAACAATAGAATAAGATGATCCTTCAAATAAAGAAATACCCTACTGGCAATATTGTCCACATAGTGAGTTTGCAATGGGATGAGCAGAGGATATGAAGAGCTGTAGATAAGCCGAGTATCTGAGTATTTTACTCATACTTTTTTTTTACAAATACACTTAGTTATTTAAATTTTCGAGTACCATCACTCATCAACTCACTACAAATACACTAAACTTTTAAAAACCATGAGCATTATATTTTCATGTATTGTACTGTGGAACAGTATATTCCTTAAAATTGTTCTAAGCATGGGTCTAATATTTACAACAAAGGTCATACAGTGTTACGTTTTACTTAACATCCATTTGATCAGAATGGTTGTTTCTTAATATATTAAAATGGATTCACATCCATTTTGGAAGTATGAACTATTTCAAAATGATTTTACTCTGAACGTTTCCTTGTTACTCATTCATTTTGAATATGATGAGTAAATACTCATTGCAGTCAAACATCTACAGCTCTGGTTTAAATATTTCTCGATATATAATTATAATTTTTCAGTTATTCACTGTGCAAACCATTTCATACTTTACACGTTTTGTCCTATATAACTATAATGCACAACTAAAAACTTGGTAGCTCAAAAATCTAAATGATGTGCAGGTAAGTCACCCTTGATGCCACAATACATTGCTTACCGTTTTACAGTCTTTGTACATAAGGTAGTTTAAGCATCGGTATCAAGGGAGGTAATTAAAGGATTGGAACGTAACCATTAAAAGCGCGGTTTAATCGTAACATATTATCGAAGTAAAATGTGTTAGTTTAAACTTTAATATTTATTTTACATTAATTTTAACAAAAGCTCTTACTTTAATCCCCCTCGATGTCTTCCTGGGTAGAACCAATACTAAGCAAATGCAGATAAAGTGTCTTGCTCAGGGAAACAACACGTATGGTCATGGCGGGGATCGAACCCACAACATTTCGACAATGGGTCCAACACTCTACCACTAGACCACAGCGTGTTATATAAGTGTGTTATATATTACCTGTCAGAAAATTAAAAATGTAACAAAACGTTAAATATAATAAAACACGCAATATATCCAACATAAATATTAAGGGCTTATATACATATATAAATCACTTTAACGTGTTTTCTATATCCTCTTCACATCCCCTGCAAGCCCCTTCACATCCCCTGCAAGACGATTTTCAATTGAAATGAAAAAAATGGGTGACAATAAAGTATTAAAACCACAATCCTACTCTAGATGATTTGAAAGGTATGGAGATTTAGAGAGTTTACATCTACTGACTCTTCCTTCATTGATCTTGAAGAAACTGATCAAACTGGAACTCCCCTAGGCCTGGACCAACGCTCTTCAGCTGAGTAATGTAGTCAGAGATCTTCTTTATAGACTCAACCTCGTCTCTCAGAAATTCATCCTCAACAAAATCTGACATCTGCAAAAGAACAGAGAATTTCATCAAACATGCAATCATCAAGTCAACTTCTAGTAAAGAAAATAGAACATAGGTAAGCTCCATCATTATCAATATCAAAGCGTGTTGATTTAGATGTTTTGTTTTATCAACAGAAACAGAGGTGTCCCCACCCCGATCCCTATCTAAGAGTTGCTCACCCCAAAGTGTGACATGACCTTGATGATGGGAACTGGGAGTTGTTCTAAACTCATCAGTATGAATCGTTTTCTTTTTTTTTCTTTTTTTTTATTTCGATCACAAAATGGTGGTCCGTTTATTCTCCCCCATCATAGGTGCACGAGGGTCGGGGAGGACCATCCCTCTATGCACCTTACAATATATTATGCATACAATTATAGACAATATAACAGTGAGAAAGATTCAAATGTAATTTGTAGAAAAGTTATTAATTGGTGATTTTTTCTTTTTATATATTTTTGAGGTCATGAGTGAGTGATTTGTGTTTGAGAACTTTAATTACAAAAACATTGTGATTGTTAAAATATCAATTGATAGTTGTGCACCATATCTTAAGTATAATTACCTTTCATTGATAGTTCTATTATTTTAGTCTAAAGACGATGTGTTCTGTTTTATCTTTTGTAAGGGGAGATAACTTGTAAGACATTCAGTATGAATCTTAAAGGGGTTGATGCACTATTTTCAAACAGGATTTATTTAAAAGGGCTCTGAAAAACTTGGGAAAAGCTGAAAGAATTATCAAAATGTCATGAAAAATAAAGGAGATGTGACATATTGAAAATTTGCGAAGAACATAAATGGAGGCTTAAAGGGGTTGATGCACTATTTTCAAACACAGTTTATTTTAAAGGGCTCTGAACAACTTGAAAAATAAAGGAGATATGACCTATTGAAAATTTGCAAAGAAACATAAATGGAGTCGGCCATCTTTGAACGATGACGTCATCGCGCTGTTTTACCATATATGGCATATTGACAAAATGTATTTTAAAGCAAAGAAAACCACTGCAAATTGATTAAAAATAAATATACATATGTAAAATGTATACATTTTAGTATTATTTTTCATTTGCAGTGATTTTCTTTGCTTTAAAAGACATTTTATCAATATGCCATATATGGCAAAAAGGCGCGATGACGTCATCGTTCAAAGATAGCCGACTCCATTTATGTTTCTTTGTAAATTTTCAATAGGTCATATCTCCTTTATTTTTCATGGCATTTTGATAATTCTTACAGCTTTTTTCAAGTTGTTCAGAGCCCTTTAAAATAAACTGTGTTTGAAAATAGTGCATCAACCCCTTTAATAAGACAGCCAGCAAGGTGATCCTTTTGTTTACAAGACCGGGAATAATTAAGTTCATATTAGGCCTTTGACGCAACAACTTGCCATGCCAAAAGAGTGGACCTGAAAATTCACTCTTCCTGGAAGTCCTCCAACATTTACAGGGGCGTTCCTGGGGCTAATTTAGGTAAACGCACCATCGAGTTTTGGATTCACAAATGTGCCTAACCCCCTATACCTTCAGTTTTTATTGCATTTTTCGCATTTTTAGCCTTTTTTATTTGTTTGCTTCTTTAATAGCCTGTACGCACGTGCGTCAGTGCGTATGCCCAGGAACGCCCCTGATTTAAAACATTAAAGGGAATATGTCGCTAGCGACACAGCCGAACACTTTTTATTATTGAGAGTTCTGAAAAACTTGGAAAAGGGTGAAAGAATTATCAAACCCGGATGATAAACAAAGAAGATATGATCATTTGAAGGTTCTGTTGAAACGGATATGGAAGCCATTAATCCTTCTAATCCATCTAATCTATCTAATCCATGCGAATCTAGCAATTTTTTATTGTGGCCTCATTTCATATTTCATCTGTGTATCTGAATTTAATCAAAATTGTTTAATATATAAATAATGATTGCGTTCAAATTTAAATTTTAATATCAAAATAATGGAAGATAAAATGAAAACAATAAACAAGAGGGCCTGTGGACATTCTACTGGCTAAAATGGCTCATTGATATATCGCACTTTGCACAACTACTACTAGACATCATACTGTAGCTTCCTGCCAAATTTCATAGAAATCCAACAAGCCGTTTAGAAGGAGTAGCGCCGACAAAAAAATTAAAGTAAAAATATCAATTGGCCATAACTCCGTCAAAAATCTGCGAACTGGAACAAACGTGCGATATGCACAATAGACATCTTGCCGATGCTTCCTGCCAAGTTTCATAGAAATCCAAGAAGGCGTTAAGGAGGAGTAGCGCCAACAAGAAATTTAAAGTAAAATGTCAAGGGACCGTAACTCCATCAAAAATCAACGAACCGGAAAAAAACGCAATAGGTTCAACAAGAAATCATAGCAATGCTTCCTGCTAAGTTTCATCAATACCAACAACGCGTTAACAAAAAAAAAGCAATAAAAGAAAAAAAAGGAAAAAAGTTCAATCAAAGAAAAGAAGAAAAAAAAAACTCAAAAATTGAAGAAAAAAAAAATAAGTAAAAAAACAAAACATTTTAATTTTTTTTAATAAAAACAAGAAATGTCACTGGTAGACAAATGCCCCCGAAGTGACCTTTGACCTCTAAGTATGACCTTGACCTTGGAGCCAAGGACCTGGATTTTGTGAGTGACATGTCTTCTGGTTGTGGTGAGCACTTGTGCAAAGTTATTTGAAAATCCGTCCAGATATGCCAGAGTTACTGACCGGACACAATTGACTTTTGACATCCAAATGTGACCTTGACCTTGAAGCCACAGACCTGGATTTTGTGCAAGACGCGTTGTCTTGTTGTGATGAACACTTGTGCCAAGTTATTTGAAAATCCGTCCTGGAATGCCAGAGTTATTGACCGGACACGATTTGACCTTTGATCACTACGTGTGACCTTGACCTTAGAACCACGGACCTGGATTTTGTGAGCAACATATTGTCTAGTTGTGGTGAGCACTTGTGCCAAGTTATTTGAAAATCCGTCCACGAATGCCAGCGTTATTGACCGGACACAATTTGACCTCTGACCAAGTGTGACCTTGACCTTGAAGCCACAGACCTAAATTTTGTGTGTGACACGTCTTCTTGTTGTGGCGAGTACTTGTGCCAATTTGTTGAAAATCTGTCCAGGAATGCCTGAGTTATTGACCGGACACTATTTGACCTTTGACCTGTAAGTTTGACTTTGACCTTGGAGACACGAAACCTGGATTTTGTGCGCGACATTTCATCTTGTTGTTGTGAGCACTTGTGCCAAGTTATTTGAAAATCTGTCCAGGAATGTCAAAGTTATTGACCGGAAACGAAAGCATTTCATTTTGACCTTTGACCTCTAAGTGTGTCCTTGACCTTGGAGCCACGAACCTGGATTTTGTGCGCGACACGTCGTCTTGTTGCGGCAAGAAATTGTGCCAAATTATTTGAAAATCCGTCAATTATTGTCAGAGTTAATAACCAAACACGATTGTACGGACGAACGAACGAACTGACTGACGGACGGACGGACAATGTGACTACTACTAATAAAAAAAATATTAAAAATATATATAAAAAAAAATCACAAGAAATGTAATCATAATAATTTTCCGGTTCAAAAAACCTGGTAAAGTTTGGTAAAGATTGGATGAAAAATGAAGGCCCTATCGTCTTAACGAGGCAAAATATAGCATTTTCAACTAAATCAAGGGCCATAGCTCCACTGTTACAGGTCCGATCTGGTTATTTTCGAACTTGTCCCAGCTTTCATTGATATTAACAATCTATTAAAGTAAACTAAATCAAGGGCCATACATCCAATGTTACTGGTCTGTTCTGTTCTGGCTGGTTTTCGAAATCATCCGAGCTTTCATTGATATAAATACACTGGCAAAGTTTCGTAAATATCAAACACAAAATAAACGTGCTAGAATGCAAACAGGGCTTAACATGACATTTTTCAGCAAAACAAGGGCCATAACTGTGGTGTTATTAATCCGATCTGGCTGGTTTTCGAACTCATCCAAGCTTTCATTGATATAAAGTTTCGTAAAGATCCCATTAATAATGAATCCCCTATCACATAAACAAGATGAAAGTTAACAGACGACAGACAGTGGACAACTCGCCGTCCCATAAGCTCTGCTGGCCTTCTTCGGCCAGTAGAGATAACAAGAGGCCCAAGAGGGCCTGTGGACGCTCTACTGGCTAACATGGCTCTTATAACATCAATGAAGTGAGTGACTGCCATTTACGTTTTTTTGAAAGTTTCGGGCAAAAAACAGCTTTTTAACTAAATCAAAGGCCATAACTAAAGAATCTGGTAAAGTTTGGTAAAGATCAGATGAAAAATGTAGACCCAACCGTATCAACGAGGCAACATATAGCATGTTTAACTAAATCAAGAACACCTCTGTTACTGGTCCGACTGGTCGAACATAGAGCTAAAAAAAAAAAAAAAAATGCAAAAAAAAAAAAAAAAATTGCAAAAAAAAATAAAATGGAAAACATTTCAAAAAAAAGAGAAGATATTTCAAAAAAAAAAAAATTCAAAAAAAATTCAAAAAAAAAATAATAATTCAAAAAAAAAAATCTCTATACATGTCTATGTAAAACATGTGACCCGAGGGTTACCATTTGAACAAACTTGGTAAAGGACCATAAACTTACAGCAAATGCAAAATATTAAACCTCTGGCTCTTGCAGTTCCAGAGAAGAAGATTTTTTTCAGTTTTTCCCTATACAAGCATTTATGTAAAACTGTGACCCCCGGGGCGGGGCCAGATGTGACCCCAGGGTCCCCATTTGAACAAAATTGGTAAAGGACCATAAGCTTATAGCAACAGCAAAATATTAAACCTCTGGCTCTTGAAGTTTCAGAGAAGAAGATTTTTTAAGTTTTTCCCTATACATGTCTATGTAAAACATGTGACCCTTGGGGCGGGGCCAAATGTGACCCCAGGGTCACCATTTGAACAAACTTGGTAAAGGACCATAAGGTTTTAGCAAATGCAAAATATTAAACCTCTGGCTCTTGCAGTTCCAGAGAAGATTTTTTTTCTTCAGTTTTTCCCTCTACAAGCATTTATGTAAAACTGTGAATCCCCGGGGCAGGGCCAGATGTGACCCCAGGGTCCCCATTTGAACAAAATAGGTAAAGGACCATAAGCTTATAGCAACACCAAAATATTAAACCTCTGGCTCTTGCAGTTTCAGAGAAGAAGATTTTTTAAGTTTTTCCCTATACATGTCTATGTAAAACATGTGACCCTTGGGGCGGGACCAAATGTGACCCCAGGGTCACTATTGTCACTATTTGAACAAACTTGGTAAAGGACCATAAGCTTATAATAAATGTAACATATCAAACCTCTGACTCTTGTAGTTGGCGAGAAGAAGATTTTAAAAAAAAAAATCCTATATAAGTCTATGTAAAACTGTGACCCTCGGGGCGGGGACAAATTTGACCCCCGGGTCACCATTTGAACAAACTTAGTAGAGGACCATAAGCTGATGCTACATGTATTACATGAGAGCTCTGTGCCATGTGGTTCCAGAGAAGAAGATTTTTTAAAGTTTTTTCCTATATGTCCATATGAAAAACATGCAAAACCTCAATATACAAATTTTGGACCCCCGGGGCACGGCCATGTTTGACCCCGGGGACTTTATTTGAACAAACTTGATAGTCTAGGCGTTGGCGATCATTTTAAAAGAAAAACTGTTGAAATCTGTCCAGCGGTTCTGGAGAAGAAGATTTTTTAAGGTTTCGACCATATATGGTAATGGCAGCCATCTTGGATGTAGCATTAATTAATTTTAACAAATCTAAAAAGCATTCAACTAAGGATCATCCACGTGAAGTTTGGTCAAAATTAGCCAAGCGGTTTCTGAGAAGAAGTCGTTTGAAGAAAAGTTAACGGACGACAGACGACAGACAGACAGACAGACGACGGACAACACAGCATCCCATAAGCTCTGCTGGCCCTTGGCCAGTAGAGCTAAAAATCATGTTTCGAGTGGGGGGCGCGCAACATAGCTATGTGTAAGAATTGACCAAAACAACACAGAAATAATTATGTCTAAAAAAAAATCAGGTTTCAGGTTGGGGGTGTGGGTGTGGGTAGGAGCGAGCCCATGCCCCAATATGGGTGAAGTATAAATAAGATGAATAATACTATAAAAATCCCAAACCAAAATTTGGGTGACATAAGAAAAATATTTTAAGAGATATATATATAACAGCTTGCACGCAACCCTTTACAACATATCAGGAAACCATTCCTAAATTTAATTGAGCTATGACAAGAAATGTAGGAGATACAGACCTGTATACACAGCTTACACGCATAATTTGATGTGAAATGAGACACATTTTAAGGAATTTGGGTTCCATGGGAGCCCAGGGGTTACAGGATCCAAAATTACTTATGCAGTCCTTAAGATAAGGCCAAAAATAAAATTATGTTTGTTTCCCCTTCCTGACCGACCCATCGAAATTGCCGCGACCCGAATTATTTTTTCGACACTGGCGAATTTTTTTATTTTTTTATTTTTTATTTTTTATTTTTTTTTTTTATTTTTTTTTTTTTGTCTTAAATGTGTCTTATAGGTAGCATGTATTCCAGTTTTGATCTCAAATAAAAGAAATGAAATACAAAAAATATTTTACCTACCTACCTACCCAACCCTTTTTTGCATGGGTCGGGAAGCGGAAACAAACATAATTTTATTTTTGGCCTAATGCTATAAGGAAGCTCATGGCCAAATTTGATTGTGCTAGGATAAGAAATGTTAAGAAATACAGACTTACAAACACAGCTTACATGCAAAATTTTATGTGAAATGAGACACATCTTAAGGGCTAATAATTTGGGTTCCATGGGAGCCCATGTGTTACCGAAATCAAATTACTTACGCAGCCCTTAAGATAATGCTATAAGGAAGCCCATGGCAAAATTTGATTGTGCTAGGATAAGACATATACATATAAGAGAGATAGACTTGTAAATACAGCTTACACACAAACCTTGACGTGGGATGCCGAGGCGAATTTCACTTCTAAAATCAAGCAGACCAGTGAAACTTATTGTTTGAGGCATGAACATTTTAATAAAAACCATAACTTTATAAGCATATACTAACCTGTTCATCACCATGACTACCTGCTATCTTCTCTAAGTCAAGCAATGATTGATTGACACTCTTTTCTAGTGTAAGTGCAGCCATCATGCCATCCAATCCACTTCCCCACTCATCACAGTCAGGCTTCTGTAACAGTTAACCACAAGTAAGGTTTTACGAAAGCGTAAAATAGCTGCCGAGAGACAAAAAGTTAACATAATAATATATCAAGTCACGGGTGTTAAAACAATATTGAACAAAAATAAATGTTGCCACGGAGACATAAACAAGCCATGACTGTTTTTTCTTACATTCTTCCCGATTTTTACCATCAGTTCTTCCTACCAAGCATTTTAAATCAATGTGGGCGACCTCACTTCTGTTCTTTTCAAATACCTTGACATGCCTTACATACTGATTACAATTCACCCTTGTAACACGACGTGCTAGAAGTACACATCAGCACAGAAATACAATTGTTCACATGTTAAAGGGATACGTGTGCATCAGAGTGTGCATTACAACACATAATATAAACTGTTCACTGTTACCATGTGCAATTATAAGATTGCGTTATCAAAGTGAAAAATGTTGCTATGTTACAATTAGCAATAATGAAAACCATAATAATGAAAACAAAATTAAAAAAAAGAAAAAAAAGAAGGAAATCAGCAGGTTCGAACCCTACCTTCCTGGGCACTAACAAGACGCCTTAGTCAACTGCACTATAGCGGCTTGTGAATGTTTCATCGCTAATATACATATAATAATTATATGCTACATTTCAGTAGACTGGTTTACGAAAACGTCATTTCAGCAAGTGAAATGGTAACTTTTCAACATCACAAAATATGTGTTTATACCATTCAAGTTTTTCAGACGAGTTCTCTAGGAATTTAAGTTGTAAAGCATGCTTATCGACACTTACAGGAGTCACAGTCTGTTAACCATAGACAGATAAAAAAAACATATAAGAGTCAGCTGCCTTTGGCAGCTAAATAACTCTTATATATGCATCTAACATGTATACCATTCATCTAAATTACCAGTTTAAACACGAAGTTAATCATTTTTGCAGATTTAACAAAGGAAAATACAATATAGCATTTTTCAACAAATCAAGGGCCATAACTCTGTTATAACTAACAAGATCTAGATGGTTTTCGAAATTGTCCAAGATTTCATTGATATACTGCGCTTTGCACAACTAGACATCATACTGAGGCTTCCTGCCAAATTTCGTAGAAATTCAACAAGGCATTTTAAAGTAAGTGTCAAGTAATTAAAAAGATAATGAAAAAAAAATCAAAAAAAAAAATTCAAATCAATCAAAAAATAAATAAATAAAAATAAATGAAAAAATTAAAAAAAAAAAAATTTGAAACAATTCAAAAAAAAAAACAAAGAAAAAAATTCCCCCGGGGCGCGTCCAAATTTGACACCAAGGTCACCATTTGAACAAACTTGGTAGAGGACCATAAACTGATGCTACATGTACATACATGAGAGCTCTGTGCCATGTGGTTCCAGAGTTCCTAAGTAAAACTCATGCAGGTCCTTTTTTTGTATTTCAACTTTCTATTTAGCGGTTTCTAAAAAAATAAACAATGGACTTTAACATAAACAAGAGTGAAAAAATTGCCCTGAATTGATCGCCTGAGGATCTTCGCAATGATGAAAAAAGCATCCCTCGCAAATGCTGACTGAAGATTTTTTTTTGTTTGTAAGTCTTTGTCAAAACATGCAAAATCTTTATATACGAAATTAAGACGCCAGGGGGCGGCCATCTTTGACCCTAGGAACTTCAAATAGGCAAACTTGATAGTACAGGGGTTAGCGATCATTAATAATGATAAAGCACAAGAGATGCTCTACAAGCTAAAATGGCTCCTATATCAAAGGGGAGAGGGCTGGCGTGGCGCAGTCGGTAGAGCGGCGGATTTGTAACCGGAGGCCCCGGGTTCAATCCTCCGTGGTGCCACTGAGTACCGTCGGTGTGTTCTTGGGCAAGACACTTTACCTAAGCCTCGTCCGTCAGATGGGGGCGTAAACCGGGCGGTCCCGTGTATCGGTCTATCCTCTGAGCACGTTAAAGAACCATAGGAATCTATTCGATAATAAGAGTAGAGCAGGTTCCCGGATTCCTATGTATCCTTCCCCTCTCTCTGGGGCGGCTCTAAATAACCTATACTGTGTTGATGAGCCGTTAAACAACATTCAATTCAATTCAATTCATATCAAAGGGTTTCACCATAATATTCCATTCAATACTTTTTTACAAGTGCAAAACACAACAACACCCACAACTGAAATTTAAACCCATGACCCCATCCATGCTAACAATTTAAAAAAAAAGAAGTAAAAAAAAAAGAGAAACAAGTGGAATTAATTGAAGTATTTTGTCTATGGCAGACATCTCGCTCAGATGTCGCATTGACCTTATTTTAACAAATTTTAAAACTATTCACCTAAGGAGTTTGGTCAACATTGGCCAAGTGGTTTCTGAAAAGATTATTTAAAGATCTTCCCTATATAACTCTATGTAAAACTGTGACCCTCGGTTGGGGCCAGATATGACCCCAGGGTCACCATTTGAATAAACTTGAAGGTTTCTCCAAGAGCAGTTATACGATGGCGGGCCGCCAAGCTATCGGCGCATACCACCATGCAAAACATGCACCGCCATGTAAAAATTGTCAAGTGCCACTTTAAAAAAGTAAAAAAAAAAAACCTGCTAAATTTAGCAAACTTGATGTAGAACACAAAGGGCTTTTACCAGAAATTCATCTGGACGAAAATGGGCCTGTGCAACTGTATGAATTAACGCAACAAACACTATAAACACCCCTATTAAATCATTTTAGAATTATTTTATTTTCAGAATGTTTCAAGAAACTCACTACCGGTACTCAATGAGTGATAGTCTTAATCTGTTTCTCACAGCATTTAAAAGGCTCATTCAGTTCTGAGAACACACCGAGTTGCATCATAATAGCATGACGTGATGTCATAATACCAGGGTGGGATGTCATGACAGAAGCAACCAAATGAAAATATGAATGAAGCATTCTGACTGGTTCAGTGGTAAAAATTGGACCAATGAAATCAGGTAATTTAAAGCTCATTACATTCTCAGAACACCCTGAGGTTTTACTGGACATTGACTAATGAGGTTCTTGAAACCCAGAAACCAAAAATTCCAATAATTAAATAATTCTAAAATGATTTAATAGACTGTTCATAACGTAACCTGAATCTAGATGGATTTGATACTCTGTGGTTACATGTAGTTAAGTCAGGGGCGTAGCTTGGCCTTTTTGACGGCATAGGCCCGCAGTTTAAGTTATTATGCTAGGGGGGTCTGGGGACATGCCCCGCACACCCCCCAATTTTTTTAATGTTAAAATGCAGTAGGTGCGTTCTGACGTATATTTTAGACTTTAAGAAGGGCAAAGATAACAAATATATATGAAAATAATATTTTCTGGTTACTATGCCGCCTATACAACCCCCCACCCCTCCCCCACCCCCCGATTTTTATTGCATTTTTTTAATTTTTAATTTTTCTATGTCTGAAAATTAGGCGTAGGCCTGGGCCTACAAGGCCTATGCAGAGCTACGCCAATGTAAGTAATATCACTCAGACGCTTGTCATCCAGTCTTCAACAATAAAGCAAGCTACTCATATTTTATTTTTTTTTGAGTTTCTGTCAGGAAACCCGTTTAATTCCCCGTCATAGGTGTGTGGGGGTCGGGGAGCCATCCCCCAGTCACACCGTACAATAAACATATATTCAATATATACGAGAGGTGATTCACGAATTTTGAAACAGTTTAAAAAAGGCTGTAATTCACAACCTGAACATCGAAATGCAAAGCATTTACATTGATATTGTGGGTGAATGTGTACACTACTATATACATGTCACAATTTATGCGATCTCAATATGGGTAGACTTAAAATTGATAGCTCTTTAGATGGTATCATATAATACCTTTTGAAGAAGAAAACTTCTTACAGAAAGATACGGCAAGAACGCTAAACCCGGTCAATTTCATAAGAGACCGTCAAGGTCCACAAATGACGGCATACGCAAAGTTGCCAATATGATAGGTAGGGTTAATCCACCATCCCTAAGGGAAATGGCTAAAGAATGTGGTGTCTCTCAATTAACAATAAATAGATTGATTAAAAATATTCTTCAAGCTAAATTGCGTAAAAAATGACAAGTTCACAAACTCAATGCATCGAAAATTGACAAGCGGCGTCAACGTTCTCGGAAGCTATATTTACGTCTGAACAATGACAAGTGGAACAATTTCGTTAGCACTGATGAGGTTATGTTCTATTTAGGTAGTAGTTATGGTCGGAGGCGGGTGTGTGACCTTAGGAAGTTCACGACGACACTTCAAAGTTGAAGTTTGTTAAGCGTGATACTTTTGCTCCAGGTTTCATGGCATGGGCCGGAGTAAGCTACCGTGGGAAGACAACGCTTCAAATCATTAACAAAGGCGTCAAGGTCAATGCTCAATATTATATTGGCAAGGCATTAAAACCTTTCATTTACAAAGATTTTCCACGAATGTTTCCAGGCGATCAAGGACGAAACATGGTCTTTTACCAGGACAGTGCATCCAGCCATACGTCAAATTATACGTTGATGTAAATATCACGTTTGTTACATCAGAGGAGTGGATGCCCAAGAGTCCTGATGCCGCCCCTATGGATTTTTGCATCTGGTGTATTCTAAAACGGCGCCATCAGAAAAGAAAAATATTTACTCTGGCTGGGCTTAAACGAGCGTTGAAAGACGAATGGAACAAACTGGAGCAATCCATCATTAACAAGACTTTAAAAAGCTGACCAAAAATATGTAGGCTTATCTACAACCTCCATGGTTCTCAAATTGAGCATTTATAACAGTAAAATAGATAAAGTTATTAAAATTCAGACCGATCGAAAGTGTTTCACAATTCATGAATCACCTCTTGTACATACACAATTCAGGATATTAACATGTAGAACTATTTTGATGTTTAACTTGATTAAATCATAATGCAAGTGGTAAGTTAACAATTCAGATTTATTTTCCAAATTCTATGTATCATGCTTATGCCAGTACCATCCTCTTGAGGAAACGAAATTCAAGAAGAAAAAATAGCATGTCAGTTATTGGATATTATATATCATCCTTATGCCAGTACCATCCTCTTGACGAAACGAAATTCAAGAAGAA
The DNA here is from genome assembly GCA_037043455.1 of Cyrtodaria siliqua. Lineage (NCBI taxonomy): Eukaryota > Metazoa > Mollusca > Bivalvia > Adapedonta > Hiatellidae > Cyrtodaria > Cyrtodaria siliqua. The sequence continues at coordinate 127,991 of JAWPHD010000791.1, read as the reverse complement.
AAAATAGCATGCCAATCATTTATCATTTTCAATCATCAAATGTACATATTTTTGACAATCTTTAGTCATTAAAAACTAACAATTATTGAGGATCTATTTTTTATTTACCCGAATATGTCTATGAAGCCTGACAGTGCTATAACTGTTTTATATAATCAATTGCTGTCGTGTTTTCACGCTTCGTGTTTTTGCCATATAAAAAGGTATTTTATTGACTGCTTTATGTGTAGCAGTAGGAAGTCAGAGCTAGGAGATTTATTCTCGAACTTGTGAATGTTCCTAAATTTCCATATTTGCCATTTGGCTTCATAAATTATGGTATTGACAATATTATATTTGAATGGAATTTGATAAAAACCAAGAACCACGTTTTTGAAGTTTATGATTTCTAAATCAAGATCCAGTAATTCAAATATATCTTGGAAAATAGATTCTATATAATTCCATACTTGTTTTATTATGTCACAGTTAAAAAATAAGTGGATGAGCGTTTCTCGTTCCCTTTTGCATATATTACATAATCCATTAGATAAATTCATAATGTTAAGTTTATGCTCTGTAAATATTGTGTTGTGTAAAAATTTCCATTGAAATTGTTTAGCTTTCCTGGATGCAAAAGAATAGTGGATATTCATCCAGACAATTTCCCATTGTGTTTGATTTAGTGCTAATTTTTGCTCCCAGTTGATTTCCGTTTTTAGTTTTGAATCTGTTTTTGAATTTAAAACCTTTTTTATCTGTTTATTTTTCAGTTGGCCTGGTAATAGTATTTTATTTTTATAATTTAAGACATGTATCTTTTCCATATTCAATGGTGACCGCTTTCCTGGAGAGATTTCTCCTGATATGATATAGCGTTTAGGTATTTACTTGGTATTGCTTTCCTAATTTGAGCCCATTCCGATATCCAGTTATGCCGGAATTTGAGTTTACGGAAAAGATCTTGTTCTTGAATAAAATAGTTCCTTTGTTCATCCCAAATATCTTTAAGATAGTGTATATCACTCTTTAAAAAGGATTTAAAGAATAGTGGTTTGTTATTAAATGTGACTTCATGATTCCCAAACAGTCGAAGACTGCGAACTTGATCTAATGTATTTGGTGTTTCGAATTTCCTAAATGATATCCACGCCGAAATTGCATTCCGATAAAACTCTGTTAATTGTAATTGATTTGTTAATCCTTCGATAGAAGAGCAGTTGCACAGGAAATTATTTTGCGAGTATTCGCAATCTAATTGTAGGAGATAATGTTTCCCTATTGCATTCCAGTTATCTAAGTCAAAATTTATAATGCTATATATAGTTTTGATTTGCATGCTTAATATAACATTTTCGATGTCTATCATGTCGAGCCCTCCTTGGCTTTTATTTTTGTATATTGTAGTTTTAGCGACAAGTGGTTTTTTCCCATTCCAAACAAAATCCAAAAACGTTTTTTGTAAAATATTTGCAAATTTTTTTGGGATTCCCCTCGTTTCTATCTCGAAATTTATCGTTGACAGAGCAAATGTTTTAAGGATGAGTATTTTCCCTTGAAGAGTTAGATCTCTGGATTTCCAAACCTGTATACAGTTTTTTATTTTGTTAATTTTATCTAGCCAGATCGCATCGTTATCAATATTATAACCATGGCAGACTCCTAGTGTTTTAACATATGTTTTTATCTCGTGGAATGTTGGATTTTTGTTTTTATTCCTTCCAATAAAAAGACCCGTTGTTTTTTGTTTATTTATTTTTGCGCCGGAAGCCTTTCCATAGGTATTTAAGTGTTGAAATAATTTAGGCAACGAGCTTTCATTGTTAATGAACAATTGCGTGTCATCTACATATTGATTTAATTTTGCTTCCATATGGACCCCGTCATGTGGCGGTAAAGTAATCCCTTAAATAGTTCGGTCATTTCGAATTGCGCATGCCACTGCTTCGGCCTGAAGAATGTACAGTATCGGGGCGACCGGACACCCTTGTTTTATCGATCTTGTAATATTAAAATACTCAGTAACGAAGCCGTTTGTTTGTATGGCGGTTTTTGAGAATTTCAGCAACATGTAGGTCCAGTTAATAAATTTGTTACCAAATCCAAACTTTTCCAAACATATTTGTATCCATTGCCATTCGACTCTGTCGAATGCTTTAATTTGGTTTAATTTAGAATTGAGACTTTCGGCGTCGGTTTTAGTGTATTTTCGATTTGTGATGCTAAATTGTTTGCCGACTCAGTGTCGATGCCTTATGATGAAAATAGATTTTTGTAAAATTTAGTCTGCTCTCTTAAAATACTTTCTATATCATGTTTTATTTCTCCATTTTCGCACCTAATTTTTGTCCACAATTTTTGTTTCACTCTTTTTTTCTCTAGATTAAAAAAATATTTGGTAGATTTTTCATTCTTTTCTATTAAGTTAGCTTTTGACTTAGCGGTGTTTGATTGCATTTCATAATATTCATTAATATGTTTTGACAGGAAATCGATTTCCGCCTCGTTTGTGACGTCATTATTATTTTTAAGCAAATGTAATTTGTCTTCCATCTCTTTAATTTTCGTGTACTTCCGCGCAGTTAGTTTGCTATAATCTATTGAAATCATTTTGATTTTGTGTTTCGTCATGTCCCACCATTCCCTTTTTGATTTATAGTTACCGATTTCATTTTTCCAAGATGCCCAAAATGTTTCAATAATTTCTTTATAATCAGCATTAGCTAATATGCTAGCGTTCATTTTCCCGGGCCGCGTTCGACTATTTCTGTATTAAGTCTTAATGAGATGACATCATGATCAGAGTACTGAAAATGTCTTATTTTGATCTGATCAATTTCGCAGTCGATCGATTTATTACATAGAAAAAAATCTATTCGGGACTTGGATTGCGCATGCGCAAAGGTATATTCTCGCTTATTGGGGTAACGTCTGCGCCAAACATCTTCCAAATCTAAATTAGTTATCATATCGCTTAATTCCGTTAATCCCTCATCTTGACCAATTGTATTTGTTCGCGATTTTCTGTCAATCAATCGATTCGGCGCGCAGTTAAAATCCCCTCCAATTAAGTTTGGAAGGCTATGTTGGCCTATTGTATTCTTTATATAACGGTAAAAACATTTCCTAGCTTTCCCATTGTTAGGTGCATATATATTTGTGATTCTATAAGCGCTGTCATTATCCAATCCAACACATAACGATAAAAATCTACCGTTGTCATCTTCTATAGTGTCCGCAGTTGTCAATTTTAATTTCTTTTTAATTAGAATTGCGACACCTCTCGATAAGCCGTTGCCATTGTTCCAGAAATGTGTCCCTCCCCATTGATTTCCCCAGAGTTTCGACTCAAAATCATCTTTACAGTGGGTTTCCTGAATTAAAATAATGTCAAAGTTTTTCTTGTCTAACCAATGAAAAATAAGTCTCCGTTTTTTGCTGTCCCTCAGCCCATTAACATTAACTGATGCTATAGATAAGGTCATATATATATAGCGAGTGTATTTTGATTACAAAACATACATGCAATAATGTGAACAGACCTGTACATACAAGGCCGCCATTTGGCAATTTAAAAGCTATCATACACATACAATACGCATAATCCAATTTAAAAGCTGTCATATACATATAATATTCATAATCCTTTTGCAATCTAAAACCTGAAAATATATTTATATACATATGCCGCATTATAATACATATAAATATACAGTGAACTGCATTGTAGTATATGAAGTTTAAAGCAATCGTTTGCATAGAGCAAATATTGATATTAATATATTTTCCACGCAATAATCTGCATTTTAATGCCATCCTGTACGATATGCTACGATATACTGTACATACGTATATCGTAGTTTTTATGTGCGAGTATTTTTTAAGTGTTTTCACATGATAGTGCATGCAAACATATTGCGAAATACATGTGATTACTTTCATACCGTTATATGCCTTACTTTGGCGTGTTTCTAATCGCATCGTTGAAAATGAGAATAATTTATAATCCATGTAATTATAGGCACAATGTAATTTATGTATTGAACGTACTTAACAATATACCTAGTTATTACCGTTAATGTTTTTCCTTATTTTGGTGATTCGTGTGGCTGATGGGGGCGTCGAAGAGTACTACTCATATTGACCGAACCATGTAGGAGAGGTAACTCTCCTCCAACATCCGGGTGACGCTATCAAAATGGCATTACAAAAACCCGCAAAATGACGCATTTGCACAGCCACGCTAATTTCTAGACTTGGAGAACCCTGACTTGGTAGAGGACCATAAGCGACATGTAATAGTAAATGCAAAATATTAAACCTCTGGCTCTTGTAGTTTCAGAGCAGAAGATTTTTTAAGTTTGTCCCTATACAAGTCTAGGTAAAATATGTGACCCCTGGGGCGGGGCCAAATGCGACCCCAGGGTCATTAACTGAACAAGCTTGGCATAGGACCATAAGCTTATAGTAAATGCAAAATATTAAACCTCTGACTCTTGTAGTTTCAGAGCAGAAGATTATTTAAAAGTTTTTCCCTATGAAAGTTTATGGAAAACATGTGACCCCTGCATGGTGCAGGCCAAATGTGGTCCCAAGGTCACAATTTGAACAAGCTTGGTAGAAACAAGAGGTCAATGACCTTGAATCTCTACTGATAGATTTTTGATAGCTAGGTCAACATTCCTGTGAAGTTTCATGAAAATCCATCAAGCAGTTTCATAGGAGTAGTCGCTACAAGTTTTCATTATATTACTCTATGTAAACAAAGATGCGGCCATGTTTAATGTCAAATCAAAATAATTTTTGACAAGGATCAACACCATGTCTTACTGATCATTTTAGAAAAAGTCCCATATCAATATCACTTATAGTTTTCAAGAAGTAGTTGCTACAAACTTGAATTTTGAACTATTTTCAGCCATGGCGGCCATCTTGTATTTCCGGCCGACCTGAAATTTTGCTAGGATCAATTAGACATCAAGAGCAACATTCCTGTAAAGTTTCATGAAAATCCGTCGAGTAGTTACAGAGAAGTAGTCGTTACAAGTTTTTACTAGATAACTCTATGTAAACAAAGATGGCCACTGACAGCCATGTTTAACATCGAATCAAAGCGATTTTCGACAAGGACCAACATCATGACATGCTGATCATTTTAGAAAAAGTCCCATACCAATATCACTTATAATTTTCAAGAAGTAGTCGCCATAAACTTGTTTTTTGAAAATCTATTTTTAGCCGTGGCGGCCATCTTGAATTTCCGGCCGACCTGAAGTTTTGCTAGGATCAATTAGACATCAAGAGCAACATTCGTGTGAAGTTTCATGAAAATCCGTCAAGTGGTTTCAGAGGAGTAGTCACTACAAGTTTTCATTATATAACTCTATGTAAACAAAGATGGCCGCTGGTTGCTATGTTTAATGTCAAATCAAAATAATTTTTGACAAGGATCAACATCATGTCATACTGATCATTTTAGGAAAAGACGCATATCAATATCACTTATAGTTTTCAAGAAGTAGTCGCTACAAACTTGTATTTTGAAAAATTATTTTTAGCCGTGGCGGCCATCTTGAATTTCCGGCCGACCTGAAATTTTGCTAGGATCATTTAGACATCAAGAGCAACATTCATGTGAAGTTTCATGGAAATCTATCAAGTAGTTTCAGAGGAGTAGTCGCTACAAGTTTTTACTAAATAACTCTATGTAAATAAAGATGGCCGCTGGCAGCCATGTTTAACGTCGAATCAAAACTATTTTCGACAAGGACCAACATCATGTCATGCTGATCATTTTAGAAAAAGTCCCATATCAAGATCACTTATAGTTTTCAAGAAGTAGTCGCTACAAACTTGTTTTTCAAAAATCTATTTTTAGATTTGGTGGCCATCTTGGATTTCACATCAACATGAATTTTTGCTAGGATCAACTAGACTTCATGGGCAACATTTCTGTAAAGTTTCATGAAAATCCATTCAGTAGTTTCAGAGGAGTAGTCGCTACAACAAAAAAGTTTACGGACGGACAGACGGACGCCGCACCACGGCATAAGCTCTGCTGATCTCTGATCAGAAGAGCTAAAAACAATAAGCTTATAGTAAATGCAAAATATTAAACCTCTGGCACTTGCAGTTTCAGAGCAGAAGATTTTTTAAGGTTGTCCCTATTTGTCTATTTTTCCCAATATACCTTGAAAAAGCCATGGCCTAATTGACATCTATATCATCACATTAGCAGGTATGGACAGCATAGACATGTATTTCCCTTCTTATCATGCATTATTTTGTTTTATGTAAAACTAACTTGAATATTTCTTGTTTACCTGTATTGCTTGCAGTACAATACGTCCACCGCGCTTATTTTGATAATTCATCAGTTTTTCAGCACAGCATCTCTCTTCGTCTGACAATTTCTTGAAGAATTTGTGGAAGCCATGCAGGGCAACATCATCTCTATCGTAGTACATGGCCTAAAAAAAATATGTGATAGTGACAATTAAGACTGTTGCCACCAGGGGCGTAGCTGACCTGAAATGCATGGGGGTGGGGGATGTTATTGTAAATTTACTACACGAATAAATGGCGGCATCATCATCTTCATTATAATTTATTGATTTAAATTATAATCAAATACTATAATTCTTAATGCCTGATTGAGGCGTTCTTTTCAATACCCGTTTCTGAACCTGTAACCACCCCACCTACCTCTCCGGCTTCAGTTTTTATTGCATTTTTGGACATTTCATATTTTTCATTTTTCAAATTGATGTGCAGGCTCTGGGCCTATATGGCCTTATAGTAGCTAAGCTGATGGCCATGTAAAGATCCTCATAAAACTAGAAAAAATTTGTCCATTGGACACGGATGCCCCACTTTAGCACTGTCAGTCACATAAATATGTATATCTATATGCACTGTATGTACAAAACTAAATACCTAAGTAGTGTTTTGTACAATTTCAATCAATGGCGCCCATATCAATGAAGGTGTCGGTTTATAGTGGTGTCGAATTGCATTCATAACTTTCACATCCTGTCATCAGTTGCATATTTCCGAGATGTCCAGATATTCAATAGGTGAAAATAAAGGGGTTTACTCTGACTTTATCCTCAGTCTATATATGAAAAATCAAAACATTAGGCCATAATTTAAAATTAATTGTATCCATATTGGTGCTTTAAAATCAGAAAACACCAAAAGAAGATACAGTACATAGCTGTACACAAATAATAAAGCTTTTAATATAATTTATTAGCACTACACATTAATTTTTATAAAGGGCTAGTTAGTTGCATAGGGATCTGGCAAATGTGATTTGTCACTCACTACCAGCTGAAATCGAACAAAATTATCCTACATGAGTTCGGAAGACACCTGAGTCCAGCAGACATATCATAGAATAGAACTGAATGGTAGGAAAGAAGAAACTTTCTTTCCTACCATTCAGTTCTATTCTATGGTATGGCTGCTGGACTCCGATGTCTTCTTAACTCATGTAGGATAAATTTTGTTTGATTTCAAATTTCAACTGGTATTTAGCGACAAATCACATGGGCCGGACCTCTATGGTCAGTTGAGCATCAGCGATAAACACCAAGTTTACCCACTAACAGAATGTGGAGCTATTTTATTTTAATTATTGCTCACTGATTGGGCGATATTTTAAAACAATTAACTACGCAATCACTTGATCACTAAATATTTTCTGACAGAGGTGAATTAAGACAATGCTGGTAGAGAGTGATATTGGATTTGACTAGGATACATATTTGTAATGAGTGCCCTTGCAAGCTGTTGGGCGAACATGATATAAAGGGACAAAACATGATTTTTAGACTCATAGTCCCACAGATCTTATAAGTATCTTATAAATATGTCTATTAAAAACTTTTTTAATGCAATACACTGTTTATTCAGAAAGCCAATCATATGACACAATGTACAGACATATATTATAAGAGTAAAGTTACAAAGTAAAATGTAATTAAAGTTACATATACTTGGCATATTAATATTAATCGTCTAAGACAAGTTATAATTAATTAATTTCATTTCGTAGTTAAAGGGACTTAAGCATAAAGGTACTTGTTGCTAAACCTTCAATAAAAGTTAAGGGATTTAACACAGTTAACACAAGATTAGACTGATCTAGTGTGGCACTCTCGCTCTCTGTGAAGGAGTAAACACACTATTATTTGTAGTGTTTCTAACATTGTTATATTCATAGTTTTTCATTGCAGAGATGTTGAGATTTTATATTATTTTCAGCAGGTGATAAAATTTGTGTTACTCGGTTTTTATCCTTATGTTCTATAGTAAAATAAAAATCTTTGGCAGAGTAAAAAGACGATAATTTTCAAGATTTTGATTTTGAAAGATGCATGAATCAGTTTGCATAAATATGCATGAAATTTGCAGGACTTTAAATGCATCACATTGTAGATACCTTAATTTTAACAGTAAACTTAGTTTAGCATCAAGGATAAAGACTGAGTTTATCACCTACCAAAATGTATTGGTAGGTCTTTTCTCTGGTCACTGATTGGTCAGTATTTTCTGATGATACTCTATCAAAATTAAGAATTGCGGACATTCTAAAATAAAATATTGTTCCTTTTCTACTCTGTTTTTACAGAAAGGCCAGTACCTATTATCTCTTGGGATTTTTGGGATTTTATATCTGCCCATTTCGACATTTAGAGTTATTCTTAGTTTTGTAATGACAGAGCGGTGTTGTTTTTTAGGGAGAATATCTAAATATCGTGCTCGATTGAAACATGTGTATAGATTACAAAGTAATGTTAATTTCAGTAACATGCTCAAGTTTTTCCGTTCTTTCTTTAAATATGTTATCAAAACAATCCTTGATATTTTTTTCGAAAACAGGACTATCAAAACAGTTTGGTATCTCCGAGTGTTATAGTACTGAAAATACGGTTCGGACAAGCATTTTCTATGCATTTTCTATGACAGAGGTCACAGGTCAAGGTCACAATGACCTTATTTTGGTATGTGACACACAGCTATCCCAAGATGTATTCACATACTAAGTTTAGTATGTCTAAAAGTTATAGTAATGAAAAAACGGTCAGGACAAGCATTTTCTATGACAGAGGTCACAGGTCAAGGTCACAATGACCTTATTTTGGTACGCGACACACCACTATCCCAAGATGTATCCACATACCAAGTTTGGTATCTCAAAGTCTTATAGTATTGAAAATATGGCATGGACAAGCATTTTCGGAACATTTTCTATGACAGAGGTCACGGGTCATGGTCACTGTGACCTTATTTTGGTATGTGACACACTATCCCCAGATGTATTCAAATGATATTCAAGTTTGGTATCTCAAAGTGTTATAGTATTAAAAATACAGTCCGGACAAGCATTTTCTATGATAGAGGTCCCAGGTCAAGGTCACAGTGACCATTTTTTGGTACGCTACACACCGCTATCCCAAGATGTATCCACATACCAAGTTTGGTATCTCAAAGTCTTATAGTATTGAAAATATGGCCCGGACAAGCATTTCGGAAGGACGGACGGAAGGACGTAGAGGGTGCAAACCTACAGTCCCCACCGGGACCGGTGGGGGACTAAAAAGCTTTTGGACAGAATTGTCAACTTACAACCAAAATGTAAGCTGTTTTATCATGTTTATACTTCTTAAACTCTATATTATTCATGTGCAAAATATAAAAACAATAGAATATTTTTTAAAACAAAGAGGTCAATGACCTCGAAGATCTACTGATAGGTTTTTGATAGCTACATGTAGATCAACATTCCTGTGAAGTTTCATGAAAATCTGCCAAGTAGTTTCAGAGGAGTAGTCACTAAAAGTTATGTATACAAAGATGGGCATGAGGGAGCCCTGGTCAGTAGTTCCCGCTGGTTATGGGATGTATGGCAGCTATGTTTAATGTTGAATCAAAATATTTTCAACAGGGACCAACCTAATGTGATCATTTTTGAAACAGTCCAATATAAAAATATCACTTATAGTTTTCAAGAAGTAGTCACTACAAATTTGTTTTTTAATATTTTATTTTTAGCTGTGGCTGTGCTTCCAGCCAATCTGAAATTTTGCTAGGATCAACTAGATACATGTACATGTATCAAGAGCAACATTCCTGTGAAGTTTCATGAAAATCCATCAAGTAGTTTCAGAGGAGTAGATGCTACACGCTTTAACTACATAATACTATGTAAAAAAAGATGGCAGCCATGTTTAACGTTGAATCAAAAAATGATTTTCGACAATGATCAACCTCATTTCATGCGGGTGCTATGATCTCTTTAGAAAAGTCCTATTTCCACTTTCACTTATAGTTTTCAGGAAGTAGTCGCTTCAAACTTGTTTTATATTTTAAGCTTTGGCGGCCATCTCACATCAACAAGAATTTTTGCTAGGATCAACTAGACATCATTGGAAACATTTCTGTAAAGTTTCATGAAAATCCATACAGTAATTTCAGAGTAGTTGCTACACAAATGTTTAGAGCTTTATAACATCTGGTACATGCTTTTTCTTTTTTTTAAACCGGCATCTGTGCGTCCGACTTACCATCGATGTGAAAACATAGCTAGCATTCAATTCCAAATTGATTTGTCTGTTGATTCCTGCTTCGCTGTCAGCGTGGAAGTTTTGTCGAGGCTGTGAGACAGACATTTTTATTTTGATTCTCCTCTAAATGTTTTACGGGAAAACAAAGGGTCACGGTCGTTTGACAAAACCGGTGATGTGAATGAGAACCGGAATGTCGTGACAAACGTCTCACTAATTATTCAATTCAATTTTTTATTAGGAAAAACTGTTTACATATGATAAGAGTACAGTTGTGATCATAGAACAGAAGAATACATATAAACAATAAATGATTATGAATAAATATATATTGCAGTACAGTATAGTTTAACTTTAAATATGTAAACTGTCTCTATGAATTATCAAACTAACATTATGTTATTCCATGTAATATGAAATAGGTTAAACCTACAGCACACGCACAGTTTCTGTCTGATTATGTGTGCCATTTGTACGTATGTAACCAGGTACTGTTATACATGTTAGATATCTGAACCATGACATCAGAGTGTAGATAGATACGTCCGGGTGACATATTCACCTCATCCGCAAATATCCAAAGACAGAGAATTGAGTTGTACGAAAATCTGTTTATCTATTTCAGACTGAATCGCCAAATGTCACAGGGCTAGAATAATGTGCAGCAGAACCGGGCCGATGCTCGAACCTGAGACTTTTGGACTGACTGCCGTTCCGATACTCTACCGTTTAAGCTAACCGTCCGGAATACATGATATATCTGTCAACCTGTTAAATATCTATGAATGAGACGCATACTTATTCAACAGTAGACATGCACTCCCTTGACCCTCCTCATTTTAAAAGATAGAAAAAGTGAACAATGTAAAACAGTTAAATAATAGTTGACTTAAAGAGTCATAAAACTGACCATTTAAACATCATATGTTATAATACTTATAAATTTAGGAACGCAAATACATTATCAAATGAGCGTTTATTGTCAAGATACATTTACATAAATGCCAAACACGATTTTGTCTAAAGTTACCGCTCCCCTTGACCAAAAAAAACTCCATTTATATTTTGAACGCAGCAGACGTGAGTTTAGTTTTCAGGTAAATTATGGTATTCAAAACCGTTACAGGATGAATACATTGCACGGTTATAAACTTAGAATTTCAGTTATATTTCGGCTCTTGAAGAAAAGTGATAAACTTTCATTTATCAATTTCCTCACGCTCGCAAATATATAGCTAAAACTATTTCCGTAAATGTTACGGAAATTGACACGGATGTTCGGGGTCGGCACGAATATGTCCGAACCAGCTTCGTCAATTTCCGTTAGCGCTATCCGGGTTACCGCAATGTCGATTTTCGAGCTGCCATTGAAAAGAAAAACGTGATGTTTCTACACATCTTAATATATTTTTCTTTGCATGTTTTGTATTTTTATTATGCTATATACATATTCACGATAATAGACTCTTTCATTACAACAAAATACTACTTCTTTTGTAATCGCATTAGTAGTTTTTTTCCAAACCCCACCCCCACCCCCGCAGTGGTTACTTCCCCTTTCTGTTACAGTAATAACTGCCACCACACACATTTTTATTGCATCTCGCACAAAATCCTAGGAATTTCATTGGATTAGAGGGGTCACATGGTGACCGTTTATTATTTTATAGTGGGTCAGTAGATTTCATAGAGGGTTACTAAAACAATAAGGACTACAATTCCGATTCAAAGTTTTAACTCATTTGCAAATAGTTCTTTAAGGCGTTAGTAACAAACATAAGTAAATTAATAATATTGTTTAAACTGTACCGGGCGTGACGTCAACGTCATGACGTCAAACGTCTAGCGCTAACTTCTCAATGACGTTCACGATCAATTAAGTATTAGTTAGAGGCTAAGAAGTGAAATTTTAACAATTAAGAAACCCTAAGGGAAGGAGCGCAGCGACTGACCGGGGATTTTTAATTGTTAAAATTTCACTTCTTAGCCTCTAACTGAATTAGTGTTTGCCATACCTTTCCCCCGCGCTTCTACGAAACCACGCCTCTTTAACACGTTAGCGCTTCTACTAAATCCGCCTCCTTGTGCCATTTAGTCAGCGATTACTTAATGAATTAAATGGTTAAAATTGGTGATCGTTAGAAATTTACATGAATAAGTTCGCCATTTTTTTAAAATTCCTCACCGTCTGATTGGAGGAAAAGTAGGGCAAACACTAAAGTGGGTTAAATATCGGTGTTTGCCTTAAAAAAGGTGCTCGATGCTATAAATCAGTTAATGGGTTTGTTACTGACCCTCTACAGAAATATGCGGGGTCAGTAAGATTAGCTAATAATAGCTGAAATCCAGCAAAGTTTACATTTTTGGTTAAATATGTTTAGGCCAATATTTCAACTTGCTTTCTTCATAATATAGGAAAATAGTGTGAAAAACGGTATCTGGGTACAAAAATAATTTATTTATATAAACAATTTTTTTAGCGAACATGCTCATCGGTTACTAAGTTACAGTACTTGTTAACAAACATATATTCCGTTGAGAACATTACCGAAGCTGTGCGTAAATTTAGTAAAGAGATTACACCCAAGCCAAAACCAGGTAACTTGTTGAATGATTTCAACATCTTCTCGAAGGTGATGATCGATGTTATTGTCAATTGCCTGCTGGTTACGGCAAGGGTTTGCTGTACCAAGCATTACCTAGTGTATCGCCATTTTTTTGTAATCACATGGCCTCATCTATCGTCACGTGATTTTTGTGGTGGCAGGGATTATTGGCTACAATATCCATGTTTGACATCTAATTGTAAAGTGATGCCTTATGTAGAAATGTTTTATCATTCATTACATTTATATTAGTAATATTCGAATTGACAACATTGAACTCATCCACCTGCATTGATTTGATAAAGAGAAACAATAAGCATTGCGCGTGTAATTACAACAATTACACATAACTTTCTATTATATCTTATTATCTAACTATTACATGTGTTGTTCAGTCATAAAGAAAACAATTTATACAACAAAAATAAAATGTTTTTCTTTTCCTCTCTTTATGATTTATTTGCTGCGTTGAGGTTTCGAACCCATGTCAACGTCTTTGTTATCTAGATTACAAATTCTTTCCGTAACCACTAGGCCACAAGCACGCCTTCTAATTCTTCGCGTGTTCACACTTTTATGCAGGTATATTACAAAGGGATGCTACTCTAATGATGTAAGGGAAGCAACTCGAAAACGTTTTTCTTACGTTTGACTTTATTTAAATAGTGCATACCGCCAAAAGGTTGGGCACCGAAGCAATTAATCCACATATCAGAGTAAAACCAAACAAAGTATCCTTTCGGTATACGAATATGTTCAGAATTGCCTATTGATATAGGTTGTATTGTCTAAGTTGACGCCGCGGCTTTGCAAGTGACCGTGAACTCGTCCGCGGCTCGGGACATTTTAAGTAAATCTCCTGCGATCGACGTAAAAGGCATTGCACGGCAACTTAGTTTAATTTCTAAACAGCGGATTAATTTGAAGGTACATTGGTTACCGGTTTACATTGAAGACGTTTTCGTGGAGGAAGTATTTCAGCGCTATGGATCTGATGTGGTTGTGACGAGAGACTCGGTGTTCGTGGAGGGGAACACGTCAGTTCCAAATGGCACGCGCTCTGTGACAATGACAATAGACGAAATGAGTCGGTGTTCTATCCCTCATCTGTTAAAGTTCGGGAGAGGCATCTCTATGCTTGTTACAATGCGAGGTCGCCCACCGTTATGTTTAAAGTGCAATGTCGTGGGTCACGTTAGATCCGAGTGCACATTAAACAGGCCGTCGTACGCGACGACAGTTATGCGACCATCTGCATCTGGATCTGGGATAAAGGAGACGCATACCCCTGTGGCTGCTACCACACAGGCCTTGCCAGAGGTACCATCGGGAACCGCTACCTACGCCCCCGATGACGAACCTGACAAGGACGAGCAATCACAGGATGCCGCGCCGACCCTGATCGCGCCTGGCCAGGCCGACAAAAGTGACATAGAGAGTCTGACATGATAGTACAACGCCAGGAAAAACGTCCTGGCAGTGACAACGAGGAGGATAGTTGGAAAGCAGTCGTCTGTAATGGGAAGAAGTTGAAGCCGAAGTGATCTGTTAACCTGTTCCCAGTACCTATTCGACAACTTTATACGTTTAAACGGACTATGATACTGATTTCTTCACCCTACATGAGTACACAATGGCGGACTGTTCACGGACTATACCAAAACACCCAAAGGGATATATTCCCCGGATAATTAATACTTCATTATGTTTTATATGCATATCCGCCTGGAACGAGGTATACTCTTTATTTTGCAATACTGTTCTACATATTTGTGCTACGTATATGTCGTTATATTTGTCGATTTCCATGTATGAATTTAAACGAACATTTTCAAAGGACCACTTGCACAAAAGTTCAATTTACTACGTACGCCAATCACGTGACTTATATGCTGACGCGATTTTATGTAGAGTAATTCATAATATTATCTTAAAGATATTTTTCTTTATCAGCACTATCGGAATCGGCATTGAATCGTATTTTTATTCGGCCGAATTATGCAGTCATTTATCGTCAGGTGTGCTTTCTTCCTTCGAGTATCGAAATGTTTTCGAACAACATTCAGATAATTCCCACATTATGTAATTATTTCATTCTTAAACTATCTTGCTTTCATAGTACACACATGCACAAAAACATGAACCGTTCACTAACAAAAATAATTTTTGTCTCTAAAGCTTGTTTATTAACACCTATAAATTATCAACTGTTAGCTAGTTCATTTAAACACCAACTAATCTCACCATGGATACATCAAAATTACATATTGGAACCCTAAATGTAAATGGGTTAAAATCCTTAGAGAAACAGAATGCTCTATTAGAAACATGCAGGAAAAACAAATATGACATTTTATTTTTGCAAGAAACACATTTAGAATCAAAACATTTTGCCGACAAAATTAAGGAACAATTCAAGTGCGATATGTTTAATAGCTTTGGCTCAAACAGGTCAGCCGGCGTTACCATTTTAATATTTCAAAACATTAATTACACCATAGAGAAATTCCAGTATGATTTCGATGGGCGAACCTTTCTAGAAATAAAATTTGAACACGTACTATATAGACTGATAAATATATACTGTCCCAATAACAGCAGGGAACGAAAAGCCTTTATCAAACATTTATCACAATACCTAGTATGTAATAGAAATATTGTTTTGGGAGGGGATTTCAACTGTGTTCCGAATGTGGGACTAGACAAAGGGGGTGAGGGTGCAAACACAAATTTAGAAACAGGAGGTGAAATTATTTTTTTTAGATTTATGTAACAATTTCATGCTGTGCGACATTATCCGGAAAATAACCCTAATTCAAAAGCGTATACATGGCATCAACATACTAAAGATATTCATACAAGACTCGACAGAATATATATTTCCAAAGACATGGTTAACCCTAATATTGAGTTCGATTTTCACCATGTATATTACAGTGATCATGACATATTCTCATTGAAACTATCAAATTTCAAAAAGATTGACATGGGGACTAGTTAATGGAAATTTAATAATAGCTTACTCGAGGACAGTGAATTCGTTGAAAACTGTACTGATTTCTTAAATTATCATATTACGGCTTTTAAACCCACAACTGATAATTGGGATGACCTGAAACGTAAAATCAAAACATTTTGCGTCTTATTTAGCAAACAAAAAATTAAGAATAAATACAACGATTTAAGGAAATTGAGATTTGAATATAACAGATTATTAACATGTGATAAACAGTATTCTGGTCAATTTTCAGACCAAATAGATAATTTAAGGATACAAATCGAAAACTTTAATAGGTTTATAAACGAGGGCTCTAAAATTAGAGCAAAAATTATTTCATTAGAAAATGAGGAACTACCCTCTAATTATAGATCAAAAATAGAACTAAAAAGGTGTAACAAGAAAATTATCAGCAAAATTGTTGCTAATAATATAGAACATAAATCGTCCAAAAATATTTTGAATTGTTTTAAAGATTTTTATTCCAGTTTGTATTCTTCAGAGAGTATAGATATTGATGTAGCTAATATATTTTTAAAAGATTTACCGCAGCTTAGTGAAAACGATGCTAACAGTTTAGAAGCGAATTTTACGTATAAGGATTTGTTTGAAGCTCTCTCACAAATGGAGAACAATAAATCACCAGGCCCAGATGGTCTAACAAAAGAATTCTATATTAAGTTCTTCAACATTATTGGACCGGCATTTTTGCTAGTAACAATTTTTTTTTCGAGAATAAGAACTTTCGAACGACCAGAAACTGTCATATATTATACTTTTGTGCAAAGATAAAAACAATTCTGATAACATGACATTTTATAGACCCATATCACTTTTAAACTACGACTATAAAATATTAACAAAGGCCATCGCAAATCGACTAGGCAACGTTTTAGATGGCATTATTCATAAAGATCAAACATGTTCAGTCAAAGGACGAGCCATTTTTGATAATTCCCACTTGATAAGAAATATCATAGATTATTGCGATCAAAAAGGTATTTCTTGCATCCTTCTAGATCTCGATCAGGAGAAAGCATTCGATAGAGTAGAATATGATTTCCTGCAAATGGTGTTAAAAGCTTTTGGTTTTAAGGAGAATTTTATATCATGGATACAAATCTTATACACAAACATTTCGTCATCGGTAATCGTCAATAACTTTATTTCCGAACCTTTCTGCTTATCCCGCGGCGTTCGACAAGGCTGTAGTCTAAGCTCGATGCTGTAAGTACTTGTTCTAGAAACATTTGATAATCAAATTCGTTTAGATAGTAATATAAAAGGACTAAGCATTCCCGGAACAACCGAACAAGCTAAAATTTCATTATATGCGGACGATACAAATGGTATTGTCACCGATGACAATTCAGCTAAACTGTTTTTATATAAATGTTACCTTTTTGGAAAAGCTTCTGGTTCAAAGTTAAATTTAAACAAATCAAAAGGCATGTTTTTAGGAAAATGGAAAAACCGCTCGGATCACCCTTTTGGTATTTCTTGGATTAAATCGTCCAAAATATTAGGCATACAGTTAGGTAATTTCTTAACAGAAGATGATATATGGTCAAACACTTATACTAAATTTGAAAAATGCTTAAACCAGTTTAAACAGAGGCGTTTATCTCTGAAAGCGAAATCATATATAATTAACCTATTATCGTGTTCTAAGTTATGGCATGTAGGGTCAGCTATGCTTTTAAATGAGCACTATTTAAAGCTATTTAATAGAAGTATGTTTTCTTTTCTATGGGGATTCAAAGGAGACCCTTTGAAAATAAAAACAGTATATTTATCTCATGACAAAGGCGGTTTAAACATCATTAACATTCGAACGAAATTAGACTGTCTTTTATTGAAACACATACAGCATTTTATCAATAACCATGACGCGAAATGGACACACTTTGCCAAATATTGGACAGGGTTGCCTTTACGCAACTATAACAAATCTTTTGCAGCCTTAACAGTGCCCCACAGTGAATACATACCACCTTTTTACAAAAAATGTATAGAACTGGTCAGGCATTTCGAGTCAAACTTTCCCGATGCAAAACTAGGAAGCTTTACAGTCAAACAGTTGTATATACTTTTAACTAACTTGCAATTTACCATTCCTCGCGTTATCTCCAAGCATCCGTTTATCAATTTTATTCCTGTGTGGAAACGTTTTCGGAACAAGTTTGTCGATCCGTTTGCAAGGGATGTCTCTTGGAAAATTGCACACGAAATACTCCCTGTACAAATGTTACTATATACCAGAAAATCGTCTAAAATTTTAGGTTGTACACTTTGCACATCCAATATTGAGACAGTTAAACATTTATTTTGTGAATGTGACATAGTTAAACCATGCATTAAATTAATCTACAACTGGATTACTTTAATTGCGAAACACGAGTTACTTTCAATGTAAATCACATCTTGTATAACAGTAGGAACGCCAGCCCTATGGCGTAGGAATATTTATCAAACAAGGTCACGTGATAAAATCGATAACAAAATGACATTATCGGGAAAATTGTCACTGGTCAGATTTCTTCACCTCTTATTTATAAACTGTGATTGTAACAAAACACCATCACAGATCGTTGTTAAAGTAATAATATTCACAAACTACATTGGTCGAACAGAATTGGTGTACACTTCGTGTAATTCCCATTAATAGTTAAAGGTATTTTTCAAAGGGATGAATTTAGGTTGTTTTAAGGTTTAAATTGCCAAAAATGCGCTTTTAAATCAAAATCGATTTATTTTGTCATTTTAGAAGCGAGAATAAAAAGAAATGCATGTACGCGTAGATAAATCTTTCCTCTGTCCATATGCAAATTTTTAATGAAATCGGAGACAAGTACTTTTTTTTCCCCAAAATTAACAAACATGACCCACGGACTCAAAGACGGCATAATGCATATACATTTACAGACGCGACCGGGTACACAATAAATGAAATAATTCCATTATTTCAATACATATATTTCAAATGTATGTATCCATGCATTCCAGATTAAATTTCTGATCTATACATGCTTTTGGTTTATGCCGGAGTGCTCAGAATAGGTTTTAACAAACAAAATTGTAACGGTACGTCGGGAAAGGAAATGAGGATTGTGAAAATATATGTTGCAGTGCTAATTTTCTGAATCCGAAAAAAATGCAAAAAAATTAAGTTTTAACAGCGAGAATGAATTTTTTTTCACGAAAGTGTTCATTGACATGTCTACTATTAAAACCCAAAATTTAAAGTCAATCAGAAAAAAAGTACTTTTTTCCCCCCAAAATTAACAAAGTACACCGTGTTTGCTAAAATATGAACAATTGCCTTTCGAAGTTAATGTACACGCGGGATATAAAACCATGAAATTGTGAAATCCTTTTTAAGAGATATATTGATTTCAACATTGTTCTGTATTTAATAAATTATTAGAGTAGAATGTTCACCGTTTTTCTCAAGGACAGCATTACGGTAGTATCTCTGCAGCCCCGCCCCTCATTCCACCCCCACCACCCTCCATACCGTATTGATTAGGCTGCTATTGCGCAGTTTTAATCAAATTTGATTTATTTCATCATTTTAGAAGCGAGAGAAAAAAACAAAAGCATGTACGCGTAAATACATCTTTCCTCTGTAGATATGTAAAATATTAAAAAAATCGGAGGCAAGTACTTTTTTCCCCCGAAAATTAACAAAGTACACCGTAATCGTTTAAATACGCCGAATCGACGTTCCAAATCGATCTTCGCACGGAATAAAATTGTGGAATTATGAATTCATTTATAAAGATAAATCGATTTCAGCATTGTTCAGTAGTTGTTATATTATTGATGTAGTATGTTAACAGTATTTATGAGAGCAACATTACGGTAGTATCCCTCCAACCCCGTTGGTTCCCCCCTCCAACCCGTACACACAATACGTTGTGTATTGCTGAGAATGCGCCTTCAAATCGATTTATTTCGTCATTTTAGAAGCGAGCATAATAACAAAATCATATGGATACATCTCTCCTCTGTATATATGTAGAATTTCAATAAACGGAGAAAAGTACTAATTAAGTAACAGGACCGTCCGACCCAAAGACGGCAACATTTATATTCATTAAGGAAAGACGACCGGCTACAGAAACAATTATATAATTTCGTTATGTAAACACATATATTTAAAATGTTTGTGTTCATGTATTTTACACTAATTTTTTTAAGGGGAGGGTGGGTGGGTTAGTTTGGAGATAACAATTAAATACCGATTTTCAGAACACAAAAACAGATCGATACTTACAAAAATAGCGGTCACTGCAAGAGAGGTTATGCGTTAGAATTACACGTTCATAATAATCGCTGATTTCCACCCCCTGAAATAATTAGTATTTGTTCCCTAGTAGAACAAATCCCATTATTTAAGATGGGTTACAAATAAAACAAAATGTTACTAGTTTATATTTATTGGAATAAGCTGGCCATGGCTTCAACAATATATAGTGTAAAATAAAATGTGTAGTTAATCAAATTGGAACATTTCAGGTAAATCCAATGTTCATAGTCCAAACTAAATTTAAATTGTAACTGACCACTGTACAGTGTAAACCCTGGGAACAGATGTTCACAAAGACTCCAAACTAAGTTTAAATTGTAACTGACTACTGTACAGTGTAAACCCTGGGAACAGATGTTCACAAAGACAAGTCTTAAAATTAAAAACTTCTTGCATAGAAAATAACAAAGTTCTTAGAATATTTTAACTACACTATGCTGTGTCCGCGAAATACCGCCACATGCCACTCGGCATGTGTATGCCACATGCCGCGTGGCACCGCCAAACATGGGGGAAGCGGAACACAGCTTAGATAATAAAAAACCTCCAAAGAGGTATGACAGACGTACTTCAACCAATGAAGCGATTATGTCATGTCATATACATAAACAAAAAACCTCCAAAGAGGTATAACATACGTACTTCAACCAATGAAGCGATTGTGTCATGTCATATACATAAACAAAATCAAAAAAACTCCAAAGAGGTATAACAGATATACTTCAACCAATGAAGCGATTGTGTCATGCCACTCGCCGCGTGGCACCGCCAGACATGGGGAAAGCGGAACACAGCTTAGATAATAAAAACCTCCAAAGAGGTATGACAGACGTACTTCAACCAATGAAGCGATTGTGTTATGTCATATACATAAACAAAATCAAAAAACTTTAAAAATCAACCAAAAATCCTCCAAAGAGGTATAACAGACATACTTCAATGTCGTCATAATTTATAGCTACGGAGAGCTAATAAAACCCAAATAGGGTAAATATAAAAATTATCTATATGATTGCAAAGCCACAGCCAATCTTGAATGTTGAATGTATAATTTCTTCTATTTAACTTATAAAAAATTGAATTTCTTGTTGTAAACCATTCACAAACAAGGCTTGCCTTGATAATAATTGTACATCATCCCAATACAGCATTGTCTTAAAACTTTTATAAGATTTCAATATTTAACATGAAAAACCTCGACTTTTGCTTCGTTAGGATTAATTTAAAAGCCTCAAGTTAAAATAATGCTTGGGCAGCCCCACTATTTATCATCCTTAATAGAAATACAAATTACCAGGCAACAAAGCATCATCTACTTCCTTGTTCCTGAACAATGAAATGCCACTATATACATTCATTGGCAAGAAATTAAACAGTTCAATATATATTTCCAAATTCAGCACAATAGTGTTATAGGCCTACTTTGATGACATTTACAATAGAAAACTAAATGTCCATAAACTCTTCGATCAAAAACGGCAGGAGCCCAATTGTATACAGGTCCGTGTGACATATTCACTTTGGCTTTCATAGTACGAGTCTGGTCTGCAATTAACTTAGTTCATAATCCAGGTCTAAATGTTTGTTCCTGGCTAACATTTATACTAGCAAATTGTAAAACGGAGAGCTTAACATATGATACCAACTACTGAATGTCTCTATGGTACGTCTCGCAACCGCATGTTCGATACCCAGTTATTCGACATAGGAACATTGTTGATTGGCCTTTCGACATCGTGAAGGTGACAAACTGAAGTGCAAGGTATGGCGTAAAATAACCTATAACAGAGAGATCTAATTATAATTAAAACAGCATCAGCCACCACTCTGTATAAAAACAACAGCCACTGAATGAAAACATCATTGCACGCAAACAGAATAAATGTGTAAAGCTGACCGCTAGACGAAAAAATTTAGGACATTTATACTGTTATAGCAGCAGCAGACACAACAGTAAGTAGAAAAATATCTGTAATAAGCCAAACAAACTGTGACATATATCTATCAATTTGACTGTGACATATATCTATCAATTTGACAAAAGAAAAATAGCATAGACCTGCAACCAACACGCCGCCAGTTGTCAATAATAAGCACATGCAGTTGTATTATAACCTATTGTCAATACACTTCGACATAAACACTAGGGCGGAGCTATCTAAGTCCTGGCGACATATTAATTACATGCTCATCGACATTCTCACACTCTTGGTGTAAAATAACATAACGGGTAGTATATACCGTTTTCAGCCATTTCAGACTCCTGATGTAAAGTTAGTATATTCATTAACCAACATTCATGCATTTGCATACTCCAAGTGTAAAAAGGGACAATTTATACCGGTTTGTTATAACTGCGACAACAAAAAGCGCACCACTTTGCACACACTAAGAATTTGGTTCACTTTAATTCATTCCTGTTAGGCGCCATATAACCTTTCATGTGTTGGTGCGCCTTAAAACCCAATTCAATTCACTTTAATTCTAGGCCAGTTGCCGACACCCACTGTAGAAAAAGCATATTTCTCTAAAGTTAATAGAAAGAATGTATGTTCTTTGTTGTTGTTATCTGTTGTTGTTGCTGTAGTTTTTAATTGAATTAAAAACCATAATAAAGTGTTTAAAAATGAGCCCTGTTCCCTTAGCGTCGAGACATCTGTTCATTTATCCACAAATTTGCGAAACCAGTTGGCTACTACACTCGCAGTCTGCGTCTTCGCCTTGCACATTCTGATCCTGGTTGACCTCCCATGATCACACGATTACTCAGTTTCCCACAAACTCTTGAGATACCACGACATAACGCTGTAAAGCGAGTGGCTTTACATAAATCTTGGGCTCTTAAGACTGTATTTTCGGCAAAACTGTTTACTGAAATAAATTGCTAAAAAGAAAAACACCTGACAAATTTATCTAAACAAAAACATGTTTGACCCTGAAATTTAGCCCTGCGTAGGTAAAGCAAATACAGAAATTAAAGCACAATATAAAAAGAATATTTGCTCACTATGATATTGATTACAACTATAAAATATCTTATAACTCAACAACTCAAAAGCTATGAAAATTGATTTGCAACCGTTTAAATGCAGATTTAATGTCCATTGTTCCCAGTAATGCCACGGGACCAATGTTACTTGGTCAAAAGTGCTAGAGTGCCGTTAGAACCATTATCTTCAGATCCACTCTATCTTGCATTTCTCTTGTCCCTCTCCCCCGAGCATACGGACTTTTCGATACTTTTTTTTTTTTTGGCATGATCTGAAAACAGTGGCAAATGGTTTAATGATGCTACGCCAGTAAGACAGAATAAGGTTTATATATTTTGTTTTATTTTTCATTATTTTTATTTTATTTTTTTATTGTTTATTGATTATATATATATATTAATATATATATATATATAGATATATTTATTTTTTTATATTTTTTTAAATAATACCCGCCTATGAATCCTTAATACTGTTGTGAGCTTCAATAAATTGACTAAATTTAATATGCAATAACCGAACATTATATATGTAGTTTTTTTTTTTTTAGAATAATGTTAGGCTATGTCCCAGAAATCGACATCAACACATTGCAATATTCTGACGCGATAGCCTTGCGCTTGCAATGCCACCCTATATAATGCCATACTTATGTTAGGCTATTTCAGACAAATGGAAATAAACACCTCAAGTTCTTACTCAAATATTACACCTACCTCTCGTACATTATTTAAAGATAAGTGTTACTATAATATTTTTCTAGGACTGAAGCTAAGTTATATCGCCGCCTTGGCAAGGTCATCCACCATCCAGCATGTCCCGGCCGCTTTATCAACGATAAAACAAACACATTTAGTAGTTTACAAATGCATATACAACGTTATTTTATTTACTTTTTATTCTTATTATTATATTAGTCATCTAAATTAAATGTGCATATACGATAAGACCAAAACATCCTGGATGAATGATGTAAAAGAAATCGATGTGCCCATCGACACACACATTCAATAACACTTGATGCGTATTAACAATTGGTTTCGAAATAGCATTTAAATACCGTGATTTCCAATTTCCAGCTAACTTGGAAGGAATTATGTTAGGCTATGACCCAACCATTGACATCCACACTTTCCTTTAATACAACATTGTAATATTGTGGACTTGTGTTCGATACAGAAATGACAAAATAATAGCTGGAATCAACTTTCATTTAAAAGCAATTGCACATACAGTGGCATACTTCTGTTAGGCTATGACAGAATAATCGAAATAAACACTTTCGTTTCGAAACTGTGTTATTATATACACTTAAATACCTGTCGGATATTATTTAAACATAATGTTACACATACGTATAATTTGATATGTCTAAATAAGCTCACAGCCTTGGCAAACCTGCACGACTCCAAATTCCAATCAATAACCAGAGTTGTCGTTCCTTTTGCATTGTCCGATTGAGAATTCCTAATCTGTCAACATCGTAGCACAATACGGCCATTGCGAACATAAGCAGGGTATACCGACATGTAACAAGCATTCAGCATTTATATTTGATGCATATTATCAACAAGTAGTTTGGAGATAACAATTAAATACCGATTTTCAGAACACAAAAACAGATCGATACTTACAAAAATAGCGGTCACTGCAAGAGAGGTTATGCGTTAGAATTACACGTTCATAATAATCGCTGATTTCCACCCCCTGAAATAATTAGTATTTGTTCCCTAGTAGAACAAATCCCAATGTTTGTGTTCATGTATTTTACACTAATTTTTTTATCTATACATGGTTTGTGTTCATGTATTTTACACTAAATTTTTTATCTATACATGCTTTGGGTTTATGTCAGAGTGGCCAATTTATTTTAACAAACAATGTTGCAACGGTATATCGGAAAATGAAATCATGATGGCGGCAACATACGTTGCAGAGTTAATTTTCGAAATCAGAAAAAGCGATAAACTAATATAAGTTTAACAGGCAGAAAGAAGTATATTCTTTTAACTGTTCGTTTAAAAAAAGCAAGATTGGCATGTGTCCCTTTAACCAAGTAAATAAATGACTGACGAGTAACATACATGCTACTGTCGGTAACAAACATGATTATGTGTAGACTCGAAGATTTCATAACATAAACGTGGACATGACATTGTGTCAATGGAGCACTTGCCAGATTTGTGGTGTTGTGAAACACTGTACGCGTGAATCCAAAAAGTGCGGGTCGTTTATATTTATAGGGCATATATAGTTATATATACACTTCTCAAAACTGCTAACTACACCGCTCACGTTTTGGGTTATATATATCGATGGGTTGAATGTTTTTCAATAAAATAAAAAGGAAATACCAATTCAATCATTTTTACATCATTTCATTTTTTTTTTCATGGGCAATGCTAGAACTAAACCACAATAAGCAATTACAAACGACCCATGTAAACACTAAAGTCACACTTTTCCCATATCTACATGTAGATATGGGAAAAGTGTGACTTTAGTGTTTACATGGTGTGACTTTAGTGTAAACACTAAAGTCACACTTTTCCCATATCTACATGTAGATATGGGAAAAGTGTGACTTTAGTGTTTACATGGGTCGTTTGTAATTGCTTATTGTGGTTTAGTTCTAGCATTGCCCATGAAAAAAATAAAATGAAATGATGTAAAAATGATTGAATTGGTATTTCCTTTTTATTTTATTGAAAAACATTCAACCCATCGATATATATAACCCAAAACGTGAGCGGTGTAGTTAGCAGTTTTGAGAAGTGTATATATATATTTATATATATTATTCTTTTATATTTATATGCTCCCAGAACGCAGTCATACTCACTACTATATTGAAAGTAAATACTGAATATACATGTGCGGTGCGTTACGATTTGTAGTATTTGAAAACAGACATATTAAACTTTTCCCTGAACATATATACTATATTCATAGAAGTATTATTTCCTGGAAAAAAAATACATGTTTGTTTTCAGCAGTTGAAATCTACTATATTCTGCGAATATTGCTATTTTGAAAATTTGAATACGTCTGTTTTCATCAAATAGCATGTTTTGTTTGTTTCAATATATATATTTTTTAATTTATGATTAAAAAAAAATGGATGATCGGAATATGTCTTACACACTGTTGAATCCTGTAATTTAACAACAAGTGGTTTGGTTCACAGGCGACAGTATCGGTGAACAAAACCACTTGTTTTACTGGATTCAACATTGTGCAAGAAAATATTCATATATTATACCATTAATATTATAACATGTGTGTTGTAACATATGCTTATCCTTGGATAGTGGATGTCTGCAGGGAACTTGACATTTTACCTAAAAATCAAACGATCATCCTCTTTCCACTGTCCAACAATGAAGTTTCATGAAATTTGCTTTAGGTAAGAGAAAAAACTGTGTGGGCAATACTTTTCATTTTCCGGTCATGGTAACGGACCTTTCAACTACTGACTTCAAAATAAACAGGGATTATCATTTCACCAAAGGCATTCAAAGTATGAAGTTTTATGAAATTAGCTTCAGAGAAAGTAATAAAGAGATTGTACAAAGTTTCGTCAAAATCCAACAAGTAGCGCAGACAAGATTTGTGACAGACTAACGGAAAGGCCAAATCTAATCTGTCTCACCTACCACTTTGTAGTGGAAGACATAATTATAAAGACAATATTTTAGTTCATATGTATACTTTATTAAGCAAATAACTGAGCGAACATAAACTTCAGCATTGACTCTGGCCAGTGGTGTACATGGAGTCTTCTTCCACATGACGTGCAGACTGAAAGAAAAGAAAGACATAGAATAAAAATATAATATAAGTCGAGCAGAGTATTCATTTTGAATCAGGTGTTGCGAGAGGGATCTAGGGCATGTTTAGGGGAATGGGACAGTTTAAAATTTAATTATTGTTTAACGCCTCATCAACACGTTGTTTAGGTTATTTCGAACCGCCCGAAAGAGAGGAGGAAAGATACATAGGCATCCAGGAACCCTGCCCTACGCTTACTACCGATTAGATACCTTTGGTTCTTTAACGTGCTTGGAGGGAGGACAGACTTCGATACACAGGACCACCCGGTTTACGTTCCCATCAGACGAACGAGGCTAGCAGGACACATCGAAGTAACCCAGTGGCGCCAGTAAGAATTGAATCCGTGTTCACTGGATTCAAAGCCGATATGCTATAAACGTCCCTTGACCAAAACTGAGTAAATGGCACATCAAGTAAAGGGTCAATACATATTATATTGTGTATCATACGAGTATATGACTGAACTGACATGATTATAGAACCATTTTAATGTATGTTTCACCCAACAGTACAGCAAGAATCTATTATAAGGAAAGTTAAATCTGACAGAGGGTGCAATGTTCTATAAGCCATTTTTACTAGAAGGGGAATAAAATACAAGTCTGGCCAAAAATCTAAAATTGTTAAATTTTACACGTTTTGTTCATAGGATATTTTACTTTAATGACTTAGTAAGGTCATTTTACATGGGGAGAAAACATTGATATACAACTATTTATTTTCTCTCTCAAAACCTGGTGATGCCGTTAGTTTTAGAAATAAAACATGATTAAATAGGGCAGTTGAGAAGACACTTTTGTAGATGTGTGGTCTGTTCTGATGTGAAAATGTGTAAAACAGACACAAGATTGGAAATTTGCTCTGTGTCCCTTTAATAAATTGAGGACCCATCACATAGACCAATTAGATGATGTTAAAGGGACACACGGTAATCTTGAAGTATTTATCAAGCTTTAACATTAGCATCTCCATTTGTTAACCTGGTAACATGTTAAATTTAAACCTGCTTGCATTAAAAGTTAAATAAATTATTATAGGTGCACTATTATCAACAGTAAGTAATGTGTAAAACAATTTCTTCTGAACTATTCTAATAAATAATATTAATGATGCACAAATGCAAACTATGCAGAAAAATTAACCGAACTCCAGAAGTTTTAAACAAATAAAGACTACCTAGTGTCCCTTTAACACAACTTGTTTTCGCATGTATCCAGTACATGTAGTTTACACGAGCTCATATGACAATCACGCTGCACTATCACTGACTTTTTTTTTACTCTAACTTTGAACAGCACCGTGCAAGCATAACACAAGCTCCATTTAAAGAACTACACAAGTGCAAACAATTTTTAAAAAGGCTCTTACCTCCATATGATCCAATGGCATTTAATACGGCTTGACATTCTGAAGTCGTCAGTATCAATTCACTTAGAGCTGCTCAAGGGCACGATTCACATTTGAGACCTCTCTGAAAACAACATCAATCCAATGTCAATGATCAAACAGACATAGTTTATCCTTTGTTATACATAATGTAACATATTTAAAAAAGAAAAGATAAAATAACTAAATTGAATAAAGCATGAATACTACTTGTGCTCAATAACACGGTTAATGTAATAAAAACATCTCTCATCATTCATTATACATGTAAAATATAATGTAGCCCAACTGGAGATCCATTAAAAACATTGTTCCACTTTCACAGCATATTCCAGCCCATGGAATAGTCATTTCTTTTGAGACACACTGGAGGCAAGCGTAGTAGCTACACCGCCTTAAAGGCTTTTAAGTGAAATGTACTTTCTCGAAATTGCGTTGTTTTTTTCGCAACAGAATGTAAATAAATGTAAATTCAAAATCACTTCCTTGCCTCAAAACTTTACTGTACATAAATATGAATCTGACCGATTTCAGTCAAATGTCTATAGCAGATTACATTGTTTCAATGGTAGTTGTATCGGGTTATGTATTCACAAATGTGCGAGAAAATGGGGATAACATAACGATATAGAGACAACGCTAACTATTTACATTCATGCATCTGAGGGGTGGGGGTGGAGGGGGTTTCTAGTTTTCTTACTCCCTCCTTGTTTTCGGTATGCAAGCTCCATCTACCCCCACACCCCCATCTACCGTACTTGGGTGGGGGCGTGGTGCGGGGGACATTGATAGCATTTCTACTAGCAATTGTTTTATTCCACGAAACGTTCTACAGTTTACAGTACATCCAGTTACTGGAAAGATCGGAGTACACGAAAAACACTTATAGTGATTATGAACTTTCTATTATACACTATACACTACTTTTTTAGGCACTGTATTTGGCCAATGTCTAAATATGCACGATCTAAAAGGGGTGTGTACTGTTAATTAACAAACACATTTTAATGACAAAACAAATACCTTGATCATGGACCTCCAGCAGCAGACAATAATCCCAAATCCAACTTGCAACAACATGTCAATTTCACGTGTCAAGTTATGTCACGGTGACCTGTCAGTCACCAACACTGCATCGTGTTGACACATAATGGGACGTTATTTCGTCTGGTAAGGTATTAGTGTTTACATAATCTACGGTATGAAACACTGTACGCGTGTTGTTAGACTCCATAGGTACCCGTAGTGCTCGCCGACGTAGCGCGCCCAATTTCGGGTGTAATAAAATGGCGTCTGTTTTAATTGAAAATTCGTAAAATAGTCCGTAAAATACAAAGAAATAGTCCATGTTCGCGGAGTTAAAATGCGAACAGAACTGATATGTTATAGGTCCGTGGCGTTCCTACTGTAACATGTTGGATTTCGAGATCGACACTGAACAACGAGATTTAGTACTTTATCTATTAAACGAGCTCAAATGCGTTATCTGGACTTGTAGAAACTTGAAGAAATTTGAAAATAGAAGTATAAATTCGAATTACATCATCATGTTTATTGTTAACAGACTCAAACTTAGACCTAAGGTCGATTTCGAAAGACTACAATTTAACAAGTTTCTATCATACTACTCACACATGTACTTCTTAGTTTCGATCATTATTGGAGATAAAAACAGTATTGAATTTGCCTTTTGACATATCGTTTAATGATGCCGCACATCAAATAAATATCGTGCTGATATCAGTCTATTAACACTTGCTTTCGATAATAAAAAAACGATTCAACTTTCAACAATTTAATTTGACTGAACGATGACCGGTGTTACTGGAACCATTTCAAAGAATAAATGGACAATAACCTTCCTGTTATATAACGACATGAATGCGCTATGACCAATTCGCTTCCTGTTTTAAACATCCCTACTGACCAGCATCGTGGCTAATAACCATTAGCGCTTTCTGTGAACTGCCAATGAATTGGAAAGAACAAACGGAAATTGTTCAACGAAACTTGAATCACATTGAAAATAAAAGTATTAAATTAGATTTGTTTTAACCATTTTATCATCTCACTCACAAATTCATTATTATTATTATTATATTATTATTATTTCGATATGCTTTCGACATATTATCATATTTGTAGTCGTATTCAGTTGACAGGTGTCGCTAATACACTAAGTTTCTTTATTCGAGTCTTTATTATAAGTTGGATTTAACACACAGTTAATAAGTACCTAAATGATTGTACATAATGATTTGGCAATGATGTTGGGGACTGCCTCGTCACGGCGTCAAATTATCACGCACATCATATACATATCATTTTATAAATATTTTTCATCAATTTTAATTTACATGACTTCCCAGTTAACCAACTTATTTTAAATATAATTTCAAAAAGTACTCTTGTGTCCGGGTATTAGATTCGTGATTCGGTGACCCCACGAAGCACGCAACGACGTCCCGCACGCAAAGTGCGATGTGTCAATTCAGCATTGGTCTCCACACATAGTAGGACCATGGAATTGTTCATTTAATTTCAATTACATCTCTGTTATATAAACACAATAGTTTACTAGCGACATCTTTTTAAAGATTTTGTAACGGCAGAGAGCTTTAATCCTTATTTGTTAAAAACTGTTTTATATTATTTAAGGAACTGCCGGGAGGCGGGGTTTAATACACCCCACTTTCTTTCTCTTATTTGTATATATTTATTTAATAAAGATTTATGAAAAAAATAATAATTGCCTATTGACGCAGTTCGAGACTTGCCGGCACCACTGGGGTTATTCGTGGTATCCTTGGACAAAACACGTCCCTTAGCCTCTTCGGCGTTGGGGACGTAACCCGGACGCTCGTGCTTCAAAGGCAGTCCCCCAGGCTCGATATGAAAATATCACTCTTAGAGTGGGGTAAGGTTCCTGGATTCTTATGTATCCTTCGATTCTCTCTGGAGCAGCTCGAAATAACATGTTATGTGTTGAGTAGACGTTAACCAACATAACCTAATTTAGATTCCTGCGTGCCAAGCTTCGAGTTATATAATGCAATTGTGGCACTTATTTTGTAATTACAGTAATTACAAACTGAAGACTTAGTGTGTGGCCAACATTGTTGCCATCTTATATTCGTTGCAAATGTTACTTTATATTATCACACTGGACGTTAAATGATACCGTCTGCGATGCTAACGATGATGCGATGCCTCCGCTGATACCAATAGTCTTGTAAAATTGTTGTATAACCTAATAACATAACAAACACATATTGCTGATTGAGACCTCTTCCGTTAAGCACACTTGTGTTACAGTCTTTTTCTTATTGATGATATGTATCAATGTTGTTCCCGGATTCCTACGTATCCTTCAGTTATCTCTGGATCTGCTCGAAATAGCATGTAATGTGTTGAATGACCCCAAAAACTATTTGTATTTCTCAGAGCTATACACTAAGTATGTTCTCTTCCATGGATGTATGCAATTGTTTCTGTCTTTGTTTCTGTCTTTTAAATGCAAAATGTTTCAATTGGATGCATTGCATGTGCTGGCTAAAGACAGAAGTATAACATATCCACACTTCAAGAATTATAAAAAATATCGGACAGGGCAAGTAGCATACAAGGAGGACAGTCAACCAAAAAACACAGAAACAAACATGCAAACAGACAAACAAGAAGACAGAAGTAATAATAAAAGCAAACGACATCACAAACACAAAAGGGTTAACAATAGGGCTACCGCCTTGGAACGGTCAGTGGCAAAGTAGGCCACTGGGGGTTTAAACCGCTTCTAGGGTGCACCAAACCTCACACTTACCCTACTGTCATCCCATTAAAACAGGACAGTGTAAATAAAGAAATCCCCTTCATGATCTAATCTCTAACCAACAAGGCAGCATCAATAGGCAATATAAGTAAAACACAAATATGCTCGTGTAAATACAATACAAAAATAAACAATTGCCTAGAAAGCCACAATGAAGGTACTCAATGACTTTGCAGAAGCTAGAGCAACAAGAGAATAAACCATTAAGGGCACGACAAGAAAGATCAAGTTTCAACTATATTCAAATTAAATACATTACATATCTATGTATGTGCTTTGTTTGATATATCCACATATTCCCCATCTCACAGCGCGGTTTCCGAAATTCCTCATTATTGATAATCTATCTCTGCTAAATTCAACTTTCCAGTTCGTTTTGGAATATATAACGTAACTTTGCTCATTATCAGAATGTCTGACCTAAACTCAAAACAATCAAGAATATCCAAAACCTGTCTTATATCACGGTCATGTTCAATTCGTGTCACGTGGATCAAAAATAAGGAACATGTTTGCAAAGTCAAATACATAAAAAGGTAGAATTCGAATAACAGAAAATCACTGGCACTTGAGCCGCAAATATTATTAAAAAAAAACAACGATACCCCTACTATCTATATAACAAATGGTAAAGAGGCTTGTTTGACACCAAGTTGACATACCTCGTTTCAATGTCTGTATCTTTGTCAAATTAGCGAATTAATTCAAATCCTAAAATTACACCGTTCGTTACGTCAGATTTCCATTTATCAGTTTGTACACAAAAGCACTCTGTGAAGAGAAATTTAAGTGAAATTGCCGATTGCTACCATTACAATATTTCCTACTTATGTTTACTTCCGGTTGTACTCAAAGAAATGACCCGATAGGACGATTTTCGGTTTCTGATTACGTATGTTTTTACCTTTAAAATATCATCCAATCGGATCACTAACATATGTTATTTAGAGCCGCACCAGAGAGAGTGGAAGGATACACATTAATCTGGAACCTGTCCTACTCTTACTAATGAATATATTCGTTTACTTGCTCGGAAGATAAACTCCGATACACGGGACAACCGGCTTACCGTCCCCATCCGACGGACGAGGCCATGGGAAAGCGTTTTGCCCAAGAACACACCGACGAAATAAAATAATACCAAAAAGCGAACCTTACCCTGGCATGTTAGGTAACTATTTGTAAAGTGATGCCTTTTGTAGAAATGTTTTATCATTCATTACATTTATATAAGTAATATTCGAATTGACAATATTGAACTCATCCACCTGCGTCGGTTTGGATAAAAAGAAACAATAAGCATTGCACGTGTAAATACAACAATTACACATAACTCCCTATTATATCTAACTATTACATGTGTTGTTCAGTCATAAAGAAAACAATTTATAAAAAAAACAAAAACTGTTTTTCTTTTCCTCTCTTTATGATTTATTTGCCGCGTTGAGGTTTCGAACCCATGTTCACGATAACGCCTTTGTTATCTAGGTTACAAGTTCTTGCCGTAACCACTAGGCCACAGGCACGCCTTCTAATTCTTCCCATGTTCACACCTTGATGCAGGTATAATACTATAATGATGTAAGCAACTCAAACACGTTTTACTTACGTTTTGATTTTATTTAATAAGTGCATACCTTCAAAAGTTTGGGCCCCGAAGAAATAAATAAACATATCAGAGTAAAACCAAACCAAGTATCCTTTCGGTATACGAATATGTTCTGAAGTCCGATGCTTTACCATCGGGCAATGTATTCCACTCCACTTATATTGCCTATGAATGCTGCCTAGTTGGTTGGAGGATAAAGCAGGGCGTGTATGTTTTATATACCTGTTCTGTCTAATTGGGATGATAATAGGGTAATAGTGAGGTTTGGCTAACCATAGAACCTGGTTTAAACCCCAGCGACCCTATTGGCAACCCTTTTATGTTTTTGATGACTCATACTTTGCTGATTTCCTTGTAAATGTCGTTTGTTTTGTTTGCGTACTTTTCGGTGACAGAGTTCTGTTTTAAAGGAAATGTAAAGACAGATCCAAATAGTTGTTATTATTGAGAGTTTTGAAAAAAACTTGGAAAAGGGTGAAAGAATTATCAAAATCGGATGATAAACAATTGAATTGAATTGGATTTCATAGTCACACCAACAGCTAAGGTCATATGGCGACTTTCCAGCTTCCATTGGTGGAGGAAGACCCCAGGTGCCCCTCCGGGCAATTTTCGTGCACGGGCGGGCACCTGGGTAGAACCACCGACGTTCCGCAAGCCAACTGGATAGCTTCCTCACATAAAGATTCCTAGGCCCCTGAGGGATCGAACCTGCAGCGGTGAGGGGCAAGTGATTTCAAGTCAGAGACGGTAACCACTCGGCCACGGACGCCCCGGATGATAAACAAGAAGATATGATCAGTAAAGGCTATATTGAAGAGAATATGGAAGCCGCCATTTTGAGAGCTATGATATCATAGTTCTAAATGACCATATATGGAATATTTACCAATATGAAATTTATTGATTTACAGGAAAAGAATGACGGCAATTGAATGAAAAAGATTTATAGTTAAAGGCAGTAATGCTTTATATGACCAGTAAAAGATTTTACATTTATTTGCAGAGATTTTCTTCGTTATTCCGTATATGGTAATTTGAAACTATGACGTCATAGTTCTCAAAATGGTGGGTTCCATATCCGTTTTTGAACAACCTTCAAATGGTCATATCTTCCTTGTTTATCATCCGATTTTGTTAATCCTTTCACCTTCTTCAAAGTTGTTCAGAACTCTCAATAATGGAGCTGTTTGGCGGTGTCGATAAATTCTCTTTAAGGCTACATTTCTTGATCGACATTTATACTTTGGAAATTGTGTATTTAGGTCACGCTCCTTTTACTTATTGTTTTAATAATACGGTCATAAGTTTGCGGCGGCTACACATCTGTAGGCTATTATTTTCACATGTGAGTGACGTTATCTCAAGTTATATTTTCACAGTCTTTGCTACTTTTTTAAAGGTCAAAACTACGTATTTAGGAAAATAACCATTAAATGTATATATATCACTAGCTTGTAAATTGCCCTACTGAAAATGAGTGTAGTTTTGGAAAAGTCAAGTATTTTAGGAATTGCTGTCATTTAGAGATGTTAGTTTGCCTGTTCAAGGTTCAACACTTTACTTATTTATGTTTTTCAAGAAAACTGGTATGCAAGTTATATCAATGGATTGTATTATAAATCGTTGTGAATTTGTTAAATCGGTCAAGTATTTTAAAAGTTATGGCTAGTTAAACATACACATTTCACCATGATAATGAATCCGAAAGTCTATTTTTTCTCTGAATATGTTTGGAGTATATATAAAAGGATATTACTTGGGTTGCTGTGTCGTGAATATAAAACATATGTGAACGGTTTTTTTTTAGATGAAAATGAATCCTATATTCACTCCAAACCAACAGAATCCTATATTCACTCCAAACCAACACATATCCTCTATATATGTTGCATGTTTTTGCTTGACTTTTCAAAGAAACTGTAAGTATATTCGTATAACACCGCCACGGTGTATATGTTGCCTTCTATTACACCGCCACGGTGTATATGTTGCCTTCTCCTTCGGCGTTTCGGCATTTCGTTAAGCTCACATCTCTAAATACGTTTAAATCTCTAAATACGCCACACGTCTATTCACTGTCATAAAAAGAACAAAATACAAGGGACATAACTCTGATTATTTATTATTGTTTATTGTATGTATTTCAGATGCTGCATGTTGTGTTGATGTGTGTTGTATTATTGTATATGTATTATTGTGTATGAACTTATTTTAGTAAATATTTTTATGAGTTTTTTTTTTAAATAAAAGTCTTAAAACATGGATTCTTTATTATATTGTTTATTATCATAAATATATAATTATATATGGCTTCCTAACATCACTTATATCACACAAAAGAGTGCCTCACCGTCAATACAGGCAGTTACTAAAAGCCAAAAAAATCGAACATACCCTCCCCCAGCATGCGCTAAATGCCACTATGCTTGAAAATAATCCTGTGGAGAACCCTGGCATTTGAACATAATAATACCCCTTTTTATATTATAATTATTTTTGTTTTTATTATTTGATTTCTCATCATATCACAGACACCCCTTGAATGAAAACTTCAATACAACGTTACACGTGTCGTCACTGACATAAAAAGGATATGAAAGAGACAAGGGCTATAACTGTGTTATGCACTTTAACAGAATTATGCGCCTTCTTACCTATTACCTTTCCTGATATATTCAGTTTTTCATCATATCTCTGAAATCCCATGACGGAATTCAATGAAACTTGGCACATGCATTCACCGTCATTAAAGGACATTGTCAATATTCTAGATCTGTTTCGCAGTTGAGCAGAATTTTGCCACATGTTCAATTTGTTTTTAAATTTAAATTGTATATCATATCTCGGAATACCCTTAAATAGTTCAGTGAAACTACGCACATGTATTTACTGTCATGAAAAGAACTAAAAGACACACGTGCCATAATTCTGATGTGTATTTAAACGTTTGCATGACAATCTTGATTTTTTTAGAACTCGAGGCGTCCCGTTAGTTTTTCTTCTTAATTTTCATTTTTAATATCATTAATAACAATTATTAAAATGGTTACAAGCTAATTGTGTTTGCATATCTGTATATTCATAAATAATATAATTCAATACATGGTAAATTAATAAATAACGATTGAAAACCCATGAAAATGACATTTCATTATATGCAAGGAAGTTTAAAGTCAAAATGAAACTTAATATTAAATAGAGATGCTTATTTTAATGCTTTATAAAAAAAATCTTTAAGAGTGTCGTGTGTCCCATTAAACATAAACGTCGAGCGCGATGTCCTTCAGCAGCTCTTGTTCGTCTTACTAAACTACTGTATGAGGATGTTGTAAAGATTTCTGTAAAGAATCTAACCTGCCGAATAACGGGTTTACCTATTTTGTAAAATGTTGCGGTTATTGGCGGGATAGCTACTTTCAACAGACTAACGGTAATCTTGATTGTTTTACAACTCGCAGCGTCGCGTTCAACTTTATATTGTTTTTTTTCTACATGCATTGTATATTTGAAAATCATTTGAATAGTTCAAGCATTTTTGTTTCCGATTATATCGTACCAATAATATATTTAACACTATGGTATAGAAACGAAGAAAAATAAATAAAACGCCAAATTTTATTTAAAAATATGCAAGCCGGTTTTACTCGATTAATTGATCGAGGTGCTAATTTTAATGCTTGATAAATACTTCACGATTGCTACGCCCATCTCGATGTTTAAATTAACCAACTCAATGATACTCTGTCTATTACTTGTAAAGGTTTTTTTAAAACGACAACCTTGACTTTTTTTACAACTCGCAGCGTCGCGTTCAGCTTTATATTATGTTTTCTTCATACATTGCAGATTTGAAAATCATTTGAATAGTTCAAAGTATTATTTTTTTTCGATTATATCATACCAATAATATATTTTTGCAGCATAGTCACTGAAATTCCTTTTGCATTAGCGCATGTGTAAACCGTTTAATTGAAAATAACACCTGTCAGAATAAATGGTGTACTCTAACTACCAGTCATTGGAAGTTAGAGTATGGCAGACAGCTGAAATGGCCATGCTACAAAACAAATCATTATGTGGTCCCACCTTAATTCCATTAAGCGATGGGAAAGCTTATATAATTAGCAGGAGTTTATAACGGATATTTTGACAATGAAACACGTTTAAATATTTTTTACTGAAAAATATGTGATAACCTGTTTAAAATCATCTATTAAATGTTTTAATTTTACAATATGCAAAGTTTTTAAAGCGAAATTAAGTTTTTTTTATTTCATACCCCAGCTAAACCCGTTTTTACTTCTTGGGGAAGGAGTTGGATGGGGTATGGATGGTTAATACTCGGACCACGTGATGTAGATTACGGTCTCATCTCGTTGGTTGGTTTAAACATCTCGATGAGCTACGCCCATCTCGATGTTTACATCAACCAATCTCGATGAGATTAGTATTTACTCTGGTAAATAATTACAATTTAATCTAATTAGATCTTAAGTACAGTGCCTTAATCATCCTAGAAACGGGAACCTGGACTGAATAGGCATACACTGAAACAAGTTGGCCCAACTAGCCTGGTTTCATTGGCCTGGTCTGGCCTGGCCTGATCATAAAATTGTTCACCTTAATTGTTATTGTTCCAGGTCCTTAGTCAGGTTCTTAGCAATGAGGGGCATTCAGAAAAAAATGGTTGAATTTTAAATAACTATAATTGGTTGCACTGAAGAAGAGAATTGAATACATGAGATGTCATTGGTACTAATCATGAGAAACGCGTAGAAGGAAGACACATAATAGTGCGCAAATGGTAAAACAATAGTAGTTAGGATATATTCATATTAATTTGAAAAATAAAGTGAATTAATGTTTGAAACTGATTAAACGATTGCGTGATTGATAAATTAGCGACGGAATAAATCATTTTATAACAGTGGATTAATTTGATGATTATAACTCAATAAATTATGAAATGATAAATTGGCACAATGTATTTGGAAGGGCGAGTTGTGTGTTAATGTGAGCCAGCGACCATCTAGAAACAACATAAACAAACGTGGATACTCAAACATTATAAACCCCAGTGTTGAAGCAATGACCCTGTTGCCTGACATAAACTAGTCCCAAGGGACCAACTAATCTTAGGCCAGGCCAGGCCAAGCCAGGACAGGCTAGTTAGGCCAAGCCATGTTTCAATGGATGCCGACTGAATATAATGTTGTAAAACTCTGATATCAGGCATTCGCATACTGCAAATTTATACACATAAATGCCTATAACTTCATTGAAATTTCAGAGCATTTTTAGAGTATTTCAAACGCGAATTTTTTCTTTCAAAATATCCCTTTATTATATGAACTAGTATGCATCTATGCATAATAAGAACCATCTATATTAATAAATAATACTTGTCGGTTCGGTCATCACCTGAGAATCCCTTATATTGTCTATACACGTACGGGACTCGAACTTCTGTTGTTTTCACATAGGCCATCATGATGGGCATAACTAATTATACAACTCTCCGTGAATTCCCCCTCCCCCGACAACTGACACTACTACTTATCTGAAGGCTGAAGGTAATTCCAGTCCCAACAGAAAAGTAGCAGACTACAAATAGTTCTGCTTTCCAATATGTCGCTCAGACTTACAGTACATGGCTATCATGCCCCAGATTTCACAACAAACCTTACCTTATTACACGGTACCACTTAATGCTCCAACTCCTGATGTTAAGAACTGTTGTTTGCCCCAGAAGCTTGATAAATCAGCTCCAAGCGCATCCATGACCGTGCTGTTTAGTTGTTTCAAGTATGCGTGCATGCATGCGAGCGGACGCGTATACATGTGTGCGTTCGTGCGTATGTTCTTCCGTGCATGTTCTGTTGCTAGGTTTGAGTTCCAGTTACATAACAGTATAGTTGTGTCTCAGACAAATGCACCTACTCACAGACTCAGTCTGTACTCACAGACTCATTCTGTACTCACAGACTCAGTTTGTACTCACAGACTCATTCTGTGCATGCAAATACGCTAGCCGATACACATTTGGTCCGCACAGTGTCTCAATATTCTAGACAGCACTTAATTCTTTTGCCCGATTTTAGCCTCGGTCACCCTGCCCCTTCTGATTTCTTCGCTATTTGACCTTTATGAGACATCTGGTTACCGCCCATTGGCAAGTGATTTTTGCTAACATTAAAGCTGTTTTGCAATTCCGACATAATGGACACATAGTTATGTATAGTTATGTAGACAACAGTCTGTGGCATATGGTTTGATGGACGTCCGTGTCCGGTGACATTTATCGAATAAGTTCACTGACATTTGCCCCTTCATATTCTAACTTACGATTACACACTCATTGGTAAACAATTGTTTTAACCTATTTTCCCTCGGAGTATAACTATATAGACAAGAGGGTCAAATGGTCCTGCATCGCTCAGCTGTTGACCTTTGTCCATTACAGTAACAAACGCGATGCTGGTAGTCCAGAAGAAGATTTTTTAAATATATTGACCACTGAATAATATTTTGGGCAAACTTCGTCGAAGAACATCAATGTATGCTACCTACAAAATATATAATGGGTATTTCCGCTGTAAATTGTATGTTTAATATGCAACTGCTAATCGAATGGTACAGGGCGACATTAGGCCTCTCCTTTCGGGAAAAAGGTTTAAACAGCACCGAACACACTAAGGGTTACCCCTTTAAAGTTTCATTATCGACAGAATGCGCATTTGACTCAAGCAGATGAGCAAACTGAGGTTTTATACGTTGCAATCTCTTAACAGTAAACACAATACTGAAATGGCTTGACTTTTTCAAGCGAAACTTCAACATTTATGAATTTCGTGTAACAAAGTATACTTTGATTAAAAGGTCTACTACAAGCAGAGTTGTCCATTCTGTAATTAGTTTTGTACAACCACGTTGAGATATATCTGGAATATTACGTGGAATTAGGTGTATATAACACTGTAGTATAGGCAATGTTTTGATTATGCGTTTCTTTTTCCTTTCAGTGTATTATACCTCTAGCTCTAGAAGATTCAGAGAAGCGGGTTTCTTTAAGATTTTCCCAAATAACTCTTTGTAATACTGTGACCGCCTGGGATGGGCCAGATCTGAGACCATGCAGGGTCACCGTTTAAACAAACTGGTTAGAGGACCATGCGCTTAAAATATGTTGGATGTAATCTAGCAGAACTATATGTGTATGCCTTGTGGTTTAAAAGAAGTATACGTTTTAAAAAATCCACAAAATAGTCTATGTAAAACATGTTACACCTGGGGAGTCTGGGGTTTAGAAATCATAAATACAGAAAAAAATGCTGAAATGTGTTCAGTGGTTCTTGAGAAGATTTTTAAGGTTTCGATCTTTTATAGTAATGGTGACCATTTGGTGGATGTCGCGTTAGTCTAAATTCAACAAGTTTGAAAACCTGAGGATCTCTGAATCGTCCTTGTGAAGTTAGTTAAATTGAGTTTGAAGCAAAACGGATGGACGGACGATGGACAGTTCGGACGAACAGTCGTAATAACTCACCCATGAGCCTTGGTCTTAGGTGAGCTGATAAATAGCCAAACTGTTGTTTTCTACCGCACTAGTTATACGTTATCAAACAGTAGCTTTTGTTTCAATGAGAACAATACTTGACCTTCTATAAACTAAATGCCGTCATTATAGCCGACTGCTATACTTTACTGATACTATCACAGCAATTGTAACATTCCGCAATATGGAGGTTAAAACATCACACGTACGCGTGTTTAGTAGTAATGTATATAAATGGAACTGAAATGGAAACTTCATAACTTCTTCTAGTCTTCAAGTAAGCGAGTTAAGTTAGATTTACTGTTACCATGGACAAATGTATACTATCTACAGCTGGTATTTTGATCATGATGTTATCATGCAGAGGTAAGACTGTAATATAATTTTCAATATATATATGTTTTGTTTTGTTTTGTTTTTCTCCGTGGCCGGGTTGCGAAAATCGACCGTCATATATAACATAACATGTGTTGAAAATGACGTAAAACACCATACAAATTGTTGTGTTTTTTTTGTGTTTTTTTTACTCGCTGGCTGGCTTAAATGCCACACTTCTAGTTCGACTTTTACATTAACCTTTCGAGATCAAACGGGCAGCCCGGCTTATTTTAATTACAGTAATAACTGCAACTATTTCTCTCCAGTATTATATACAATGACTTGGTTTAGTGCCAGTGAATGTGACGGGTAGGCAACTTGTTTTATTTAAGAATCAAGTTCAATTTCATACACTTTGAAGAATTATTTTGCGACAAAGCCGATCACAACCTGAATTATATAGTGACTTCGTAAGATCCTTGGCCATGTTCGCTTTGAAATGCATACAGTCTTAAACGTGTTAAACGTTTGTCAGAATAGGTTATGCCCCTATCATTTTGAAACGCACTGCATGTTTAGTGGTAGCCCATAAACAGTTCGCCACTATGCTTTCCTCTTTGCCCGTACGATGATCGGACATATTGTGGACCCTATGATGACGTCTACCTAAATCCTGAAAGGGCGTTACCGTTTGATGTTTGTCTCAAATATCGTATTGTGTATTGTGACTTGTGTTTTTATATTCATATATACATGATCATCATTGTATTATACTTATATTGCCCGTTAATGCTGCCCTTTGTGTCAGTGGATATATCCTGGCTCAAATTGCTTTATATACACTTTCCCGTTTTGGGGGATGACACACAGGGTAAGAGTGAATGTTGGGGAAGCCTAGAACCTGGTTTATACGGCCTTTTTTCCATTGACCGTTCCAAGGGCAACCTATTGCATATTGTCAACCCTTTTATGTGTGTGATGTCACAGTAACTTGCCCATTATTCTTGTAATTGTTAGTTTCGATGCTTGTTTTTGGTTGACTGTGATCCTTGAATGATATATTTCCTCTTCGTCATGTGGACCTACTTTATTAGCTAAAGGCACTGGCATGGCATTTCTTTTTTAATTGCTTATAAATTATAAATTACTATGTACTATGGTAAATACGTCCGATGGCTAGGGAGCGTAAATAGTCATAATCTTTTTATTCTATGAGATAATAGGGGGATATAATTTATATAAAAAAAACAATAAGCAACAAATAAACTTCCTCGGTTTGTGTTTATGTTGGTAGTCACTCATGTAAGATCCTCTATATAATTTTTTGTTTTTGCTTTTCAAATACAGCTGTTTTTGCTTTAGTCTACATATACTGCCTATTAGCTTTTATTTATTGCTAACGATATATTTAAACGCATTCGACAAAATGCTTAACCGATTTGCCGAGGTTGCGATTTTAAATAACCCGTCGCAAATCATACCGCCAATTTGAAGTCATTTCAATGTGCATTATGGTCATAGTCCCCTAGTTGCTGCATAGACTTGCTGTGTAATGTTTTCCCATCTGCCATGCAAACAAAAAGAAGGCTTTCTTTTGCTTATCCTGCTGCACAGATGCAAATTATATGTAACTTCTTTTCAGGCAATGACCCATTTATAATATCACGTCCATCTGTCCGAAGGTTATGACCCTACAATTTGAGGGAATCTCCATACAAAGTTATGAAAATCACATACTTTCCTTTTTACTCTGCAAAAATCATAGAACAACATAATATGGATGAAACCTACACTAAATAATAATCACAAATAAATAACAAATTCAAGTAAACATAATTGAATTTCCCACCTGTTCTCTAATTCAATCAAAACGAGGCTTATGTATGCATTAGACATGGAACTTTCCATATACCTTTTCTGCCAATCAGACTTTTTGCAATAGGGTACTGTAACCTACATATGACAATGTCGCTCACTGAGTCATTTCACGACAATGTTTAATATAGCAGCTCAAGTTTGTAGTGTGCTACCACAATGAAATACCACGTAGACACATTTAATACCCTTTGATGACATTTTATATTTATATATTTTATAACCGACATGCTAATTGTATGTATTTGATCATACTTTGGGGGAAAAGTATAGTTTAGATAGAAGGAATGTATATTAACTGCCATATATCAATTTAATAGCTTTTCCATTTGTAAATAGTTTTATTACACCAGCTATGCTATAAGTCATGCAACTGTTTTTACATGTGCAGATGTTTGTATTTTGATTGAGTTGTCTTTCCC
Organism: Cyrtodaria siliqua; assembly: GCA_037043455.1. NCBI lineage: Eukaryota > Metazoa > Mollusca > Bivalvia > Adapedonta > Hiatellidae > Cyrtodaria > Cyrtodaria siliqua. Next base: position 83,704 of record JAWPHD010000791.1, on the reverse strand, counting down.
TTGCATATTCCAGGGATATTCGGTACCTATTGCCCACATGTGGAGAACCTTGAGTGCTATGCGCCTAACCTTGTGTGCAGTCCGCACCAGGTCAAAATGCCAACGGTTATTAAAATGAACGACCCTCTTGAGACACAATGCCGGGGGTGTCAAGTTTGCGTGGATCCAGGTACGTGGTCAGTAAGATAGTCATCAGATAGGATTGGAAAATGCCGAACCACTCAATAACAAGAGTTATTGGTATCGCAACACTCCACATATCGCCTAAGCTGTACTGTATTATAATTTTATACATTGGTTATACTGTAAAAGGGATTCATTGAAAGCAACGAACACAAACAAGAGAGAAAAGTAGCAGGCTAGATTTTATTGTGATTGCTCATGAGAGTTAATTAAAGATGCAACACCTCTCATGTTCTGTAGCACCGGCTTAAGCGTTATTCTACCTTAAAGCCACACAGATTGGGTTCGACTCCAAAGAACCATTAGCCGCACACGTGTGGTACAAAAAACATTGGCTGTATGTATGTGAGTTACAGTTTGTTCATCATGCATACCTTTAATAAACATTTTATCGTGGTTATAACTTGGCCAAATAACCGTCGATGTTGTTTTTTTATTACAGAAAATCCCTGTTCCAGTATGGGTTGTCCGATGTGGCAATTGCCAGCTGGCTGTAGAGCGGAATTTTATAACCTCTATCTGAACCACCAAGGCAGAGATTGTCAGATTTGTGACACCTACGAGTGCTTATAGGCATAGTGAAGACACGTTTCAATCCCGAAATACGATTCTCAATAAAGCAGTTGAAACATGAGTTTGTTACGTTTATACTTGTCTTAACATGGCGTCACTCAAATACTTTGCAAAGTAAGACAGTTTTCGCGTTGTCAAAAGCTCGCATTTTCTCTTTCAAAAATCTAAATAACACAAAAACCCAAAAATAAATAAAATCAGACCCTTTATCACGCTACGATACTCTACATGCCTATAGCGGAGAGTATCAAAGCGTAATTAGGATTTGATTTTAATGAGATTGACATGGATCCTATTTACAACATGTTTATAATCAAGTTAGTTCAGCGAATTTTATGTTACATTTAAGTTTAACTCATGAGAGCGCAGTGTTGATGTATAATATGCTTCAATGCACCCTGCTCTGCGAAAAAATATGTATGAAGAGTAAAAATGTGCCACATTCGGTCTCCACATCGATAACAATATCGATATCAAACTCCTAAAAGTAGATATAAAAGTCGAACAGGAAATGTAGCCTTCAAGGACACCAGTCAACACAAAGGAGTATAAAAGGAGAAATTTGGAAATCGCCGAACACGATAAATATGAAAAATATTACAGTCTCGGTTTGGTAGTTCTAGCTACCGTTCGCGCTCTCTAGCCCCCGGTTGAACAATATTTAAAATGTAAATAATACGAGAATTTTAGCTATCCCAAAAGATGGTATGCATATGACGGTGAACATGGAACATTTAATGCATGTTCATAACATTCAATGGCCAGCTGTGTATGGTCCCAGTTTCTGACAAAATGATTTGCTCTAAACGAGAAAACAATGGACGAAATAAGCAAAATGGAATTTAGTATGAGCAGAGGTTATGAAGCCTGCGTATCACAAGTAACAGACAAAAAAAAATAAAAAGAGACAACAAATCCTAAGGGTGATTAAACAATACTCAGGGCAAAACACACACAGCAATAGTTACAATGATGAATAAAAAGCCACATATGACATCACCAACAAAAATGTTGAAACACATTATTTTGTTTGCGTAAAACTAACAAAGTGACGAAAATATTGTGGACTGTGTTTAGTCAAGAAATACATTGTAAGATACCAAGCAACATGTATACATTACGGAGTTTGGACTGGTGCAGTACGATTATTGCTTACCCGTATACATGTTGTCATTGACCAAACAGTAATAGGTAAATAAAATAGTTCGCCATTACATCGGAGTTGTACACAAAAACTAATTAACCCAATAAATATAACCGTAGTAGGTATTATAGAGCTTCTTTAGATGTAGAAATATTTTCTAATGCAGGCATCAACAAAACGATACGGCTAACCACGTAGTCAGATGTGGCTCCGCAACAAATTCGTAATAGTTTAACATAACAAACACACTATATTGGTTTTTTAAGACATATTGGCGACATCATAGAGCTGATGGCAAGTAATGTTAAAACTATTTTGATGGCTATAATTATGTTTGGAACGACCCAACTTGTATTAATATGAATACATTTCATATATTGCTTAAACATGGATTAAATGATTGCTTTGGTCAAAACTGTAACGGTAGTTAGAATATTAAAACATGAAAGCTGTTGTTGATCCCCTTTATCAAAACAATCGCACGCTCCCCCCCACCACCCCCGCTCCCCATCCCCTACCCCCACGCCCCCACCACACACCAACAATATTGAAACAAATGGTGTTTTATGTATGTGTATGAATATCTGAAGACCTTATTTTCATATAAGGTTTATTCCCAACCCCACCCCACACCAAAGATATTGAAACAAATGGTGTTTTATATGTATGAATATCTGAAGACCTTATTTTCATATAAGGTTTATTTGGATATTTTCCCATTGAAATTACGAACTGCCTTGTCGAGGTTAAGATTATCCTCTCAGTCCTAGAATTGAAACCAGCAGATAGTTTCAGAATAGAACTGATAGCAATCAAAGATATTGTACATTGTGTAATAGTATTGACCTAAAAGATGATGTCATTTTATTTTAGTTTGTCTTTTGTATAAACAGATACTTGAACTTAATGTTAAGAAATATAAGTACAGATATCCATGTGTGTTTAAATTTATTCAATTGATACAATCTTCAACTAAACAAGAGTCGTTTAGGTTATCTAGGATGTCAGGAAAGCATTTATAGACATAAACTCCAAATTATTTTTTAAAAAAGAAGTAGATAAGTTACAATTTAATAAGTATAATTAATTCTTAACGGTATAAAATGGTAAATATGCGCGTAAGATTGGAATGTCTTGCTATGGTGGGGTGACGGTATGTGTGAATGTGTTTTGTGCGCGCGATTTTCGCTTTGTTTGACCTGTCAAATTTAAACAAAAAAAACAAAAAAAGAGGTAAATTATATATCTGTAGATGACGAGAAACATTTGTTTGTCATAAATAGAGAATATGTTCTGTTCGGATGTTGAGTGTTCTGATGTTGATATAAAGCTCTCATTATGACGACACAATTACGTAGAATCGTGACTATCAGGCTGGCAGAACTATACCACAATATAACAACATAACATAACATAATTTTATTCAGCATTAAGCCACAATACAATAGTTTATAGGCTACATATAAATTTGAAAATACAAAAGTCTGTCTCTCCCTATCATGGTGACGTATATCCGTCATAAATATATAATACGTTTTACTTGGAGGTAAGAAAATATATATGTTTTATATTAACAACACTTCTTTTATATATTGACAATTACAATATTCGTCATAATAGGATTTGATTTTAATGAGATTGACATGGATCCTATTTACAACATGTTTATAATCAAGTAAGTTCAGCGAATGTTATGTTACATTTAAGTTTAACTCAAAAGCAAAGGTTTATGAGAGCGCAGTATTGATGTATAATATGCTTCAATGCACTCTGCTCTGCGAAAAAATGAGTATGAAGAGTAAAAATTTGCCAGATTCGGTCTCCACATCGATAACATTATTGATATCAAACTCCTAAAAGTAGATGTAAAAGTCGAACAGGAAATGTAGCATTCAAGGACAACAGTCAACCACAAAGGAGTATAAAAGGAGAAATTTGGAAATCGCCGAACACGATAAATATGAAAAATATTACAGTCTCGGTTTGGTAGTTCTAGCTACCGTTCGCGCTCACTAGCCCCCGGTTGAACAATATTTAAAATGTAAATATTACGAGAATTTTAGCTATCCCAAAAGATGGTATGCATATGACGGTGAACATGGAACATTTAATGCATTTTCATTCAATGGCAAGCTGTGTATGGTCCCAGTTTCTGACAAAATGATTTGCTCTAAACGAGAAAACAATGGACGAAATAAGCAAAATGGAATTTAGTATGAGCAGAGGTTATGAAGCCTGCGTATCACAAGTAACAGACACAAAAATTAAAAAGGGACAACATATCCTAAGGGTGATTAAACAATACTCTGGGCAAAACACGCACAGAAACAAGCAATAATTACAAATATGAATAAAAAGCCAGATATGACATCACCAACAAAAATGTTGAAACACATTATTTTGTTTGCGTAAATCTAACAAAGTGACGAAAATATTGTGGACTGTGTTTAGTCAAGAAATACATTGTAAGATACCAAGCAACATGTATACATTACGGAGTTTGGACTGGTGAAGTACGAATACTGCTTACCCGTATACATGTTGTCATTGACCAAACAGTAATAGGTAAATAAAATAGTTCGCCATTACATCGGAGTTGTACACAAAAACTAATTAACCCAATAAATATAACCGTAGTAGGTATTATAGAGCTTCTTTAGATGTAGAAATATTTTCTTATGCAGGCATCAACAAAACGATACGGCTAACCACGTAGTCAGATGTGGCTCCGCAACAAATTCGTTATAGTTTAACATAACAAACACACTATATTGGTTTTTTAAGACATATTGGCGACATCATAGAGCTGATGGCAAGTAATGTTAAAACTATTTTGATGGCTATAATTATGTTTGGAACGACCCAACTTGTATTAATATGAATACATTTCATATATTGCTTAAACATGGATTAAATGATTGCTTTGGTCAAAACTGGAACGGTAGTTAGAATATTAAAACATGAAAGCTGATGTTGATCCCCTTTATCAAAACAATCGCACGCTCCCCCCACCCACACCCCCGCTCCCCCTCCTTAACCCCCACGCCCCCACCACACACCAAACATATTGAAACAAATGGTGTTTTATGTATGTGTATGAATATCTGAAGACCTTATTTTCATATAAGGTTTATTCCCACCCCCACCCCACACCAAAAATATTGAAACAAATGGTGTTTTATATGTATGAATATCTGAAGACCTTATTTTCATATAAGGTTTATTTGGATATTTTCCCATTGAAATTACGAACTGCCTTGTCGAGGTTAAGATGATCCTCTCAGTCTCAGAATTGAAACCGGCAGATAGTTTCAGAATAGAACTGATAGCAATCAAAGATATTGTACATTGTGTAATAGTATTGACTTAAAAGATGATATCATTTTATTTTAGTTTGTCTTTTGTATATACACGTACTTGAACTTAATGTTAAGAAATATAAGTACAGATATCCATGTGTGTTTAAATTTATTCAATTGATACAATCTTCAACTAAACAAGAGTCGTTTAGGTTATCTAGGATGTCAGGAAAGCATTTATAGACATAAACTCTAAATTATTTTTTAAAAAAGAAGTAGATAAGTTACAATTTAATAAGTATAATTAATTCTTAACGTATAAAATGGTAAATATGCGCGTAAGATTGGAATGTCTTGTTAGTGTGAGGTGACGGTAGGTGTGAATGTGTTTTGTGCGCGCGATTTTCGCATTGTCTGGCCTGTCACATTTAAACAAAAACACAAAAAAGAGATAAATTATATGTCTGTAGATGACAAGAAACATTTGTTTAAGTCATAAATAGAGAATATGATCTGTTCTGATGTAGTGTGAGGTTTGGTGCACCCTAGAACCGGTTTAAACCCCCAGTGGCCTACTTTGCCACTGACCGTTCCAAGGCGGTAGCCCTATTGTCAACCCTTTTGTGTTTGTGATGTCGTTTGCATTTATCATTGCTTTTGCCTTCTTGTTTGTCTGTTTGCGTGTTTGTTTCTGTGTTTTGTGGTTGACTGTCCTCCTTGAATGCTACTTCCCCTGTCCGATCTTTTTATATTTCTTTTGAGTGTTCTGATGTTGATATAAAGCTCTCATTTAGACGACACAATTACGTAGAATCGTGACTATCAGGCTGGCAGAACTATACCACAATATAACAACATAACTTAACATAATTGTATTCAGCACAATTAAACCACAATACAATAGTTTATAGCCTACATATAAATCTGAAAAAACAAAAGTCTGTCTCTCCCTATCATGGTGACGTTTATCCGTCATAAATATATAATACGTTTTACTTGGAGGAAAGCAAATATATATGTTTTATATTAACAACTCTTCTTTTATATATTGACAATTACAATATTCGTCATAAGGGACCGACCATTTTGATTTCAGGGGGAGGCCTGGGATTTTCCTTTTCAGCCGGAATTTTTTTTCATTTCTTTAAAGCCGGGATATTTATTTCGCCTAGTGCACTTGCCAGATTATTTTTTTCGCCAACTTGAAAGCCAGAATTTTTTTTTTTAAGTTTTACTATTCGTAGAATAAGAAGAGCTGTTGTAGATCTACTCAACGTCTGCGTCGACGTTGGTTTTCAGTTGAAGTAACTAAAAAAAATAGTTCAAATATTTCAGTGAAACTTGAAATATGTCATCAGTACCATCAATGAGTCACTCAGAGTCATCAAGGACACATAAAAAGACATATGTTTCATAACTTTTTATTTAATTTTAGCCAGATGATGTTGTTTTTGTTTTTTTCAACTTAGAATTTCAGTTTAAAGTTTTTTAAGCAGCTTCATATATTTCAATGAAACTCACTGCATACATCAAATGACAATGGCAAGCCTGTAAATACCATTAGCACCATAAACGCCCACACCTTCCCCACTCCTACACCACCATCATTCACCACAGATAAATAGACAAATATTTGTTATATTATTTTGGTTTCTCTTCAGTTACCATGTCTGCATCCTGTTCTCTTCCCCCCACCCTCCCTCATATTTAATATGGGGTATTGAAGTCTTTCTTCGATATTTGGTATATGTTTACTGACCAATAGTGTTGTTCCTATTAATCGATTTGATCGATCATCAATCAGTTATGCCTTTGATCTGATTATTCAATTAACATTTTCATGATCGACTTTACTCGGTTGTTGAAAATTATGGCTTATTTCATTCTCTTGTACTAAATAATCAAGAAATAAAATGAGTTATAATTGTGCAACAGGTAATCACATATTTATAGCGGTTATCACAACTTATTTTTTAAAATATATATGTTGGTCAGTTTTATTCTGTTTCTTTATTACCAGAACATACTTGAAATGTGTTTCTTTTCTTCATTTTAGTCTGAAAAAGGCTTACACTTGTCTTTTATAGCAGCCATGTTTAATCGATTAATGATCGATCATCGGTCGGTTAAATATTCAGATAATCGATCATGAATTTTCAGCCGATTCCCAACGCTACTGACCAACACCTCCGCGCACCCCCTACACACTCACCCCGCCACCACCTAAACTCCACAATTAAGACTTGACCTTGTGAATGAAATGGCACCATGGTTGGTGATACAGAAGTGTCAGTGCCCTTGTTTAAAATTGACTTTGAATAGTGGAGCATGCTGTCCTTTTGACAACTCTTGTTTAATATGGATATTTCCATATATGGGGTATGGAACTCCACGTGCTAGTTTTAATCTTAAGTTATGCTTGTCTTTGTCTGCTTTCTATGTGAGCCCCTTTAAACTGCTCTTCTAAATTACTACCATGACCACTAAATACCGCATGTATTACTACCATGAGCTGTGCATGCTACATTTATTATTACCATGACCACTGATATCATATTTAATATTTATTAATAATGAATGTCAAACACCAATGTTAAATACTGTTATTTTCCCATTTTTGTAATATCTTATATCGCTTGTAATGTCTCCATGGAATAAGTCACTGAATAATAGTATTTTTTGTAATGTCATCCCAGTATAATTTGTACTGTCTTATGATTGCGAAGTCAAAGCATTGTCCTATGCTGAACAGTGTATGTATATACACATGCAAATAAAAATCAGTAAACATTTACTAAAATGGCGAACACAGTTTGCACAACCTTCTGAAGATGATTTGAAAAGTTTACGCATGAGTTCACAGCTGAAGATTTCGAAAGAACACAAAAGAACCATCCGCAGACATTTATTTTCTAGCTAGGTGCTGAGAATAGTGATTTGGAACCGACAGATTAGTAACAATGTTTTCTCCCGTTTTATTTCAAAGGAATATTTAGCAGGACCAAATTTCTTTTTCAAACGTATTTTTCAGTATAATAAAATAAATAACCTTAGAAGGTTTATAAATATTCACCGTCACCCTCACATGATTGCAATGTTTACATACTACCATGACCAATGTATAACACATTTAAGCCATTATTTTTTATTATTTGTTTTACGAACAATCAAGACAGAGAATTGCTGTAGGAGAAAGAAAAACAAATACAAATAAAAATTTGGTAAAGCATAGTTTATTTATTTTAATTTAAAGGAAGGGAACGAAATGTTCTATTAAAATCTGGGAGGATGTTAAAACAATAAACTACCAAATTCCCTACGGAAAAATAAAATACCTAATTTCGTTTTGTGGTAGGAGAGTTCGTAAAACAAATTTATATAAAAAAATAATGGCCTCATTACAACCATGACTTATGTATACCACATTAATTATAACCATGACTTTATATTAATATCACATTCATTACTACCATGACCAATGTATACCAAATTTACTACCATGACCACTTTATAACACATTATACAACACATTTACTACCACCATTGCTAGTGTATACCAAGTTATCACATATACAACTACCATGAATAATGTATACCATATTTATTCCTAACATGATCTATGTACATCAACTTTATTACAACCATGAATACTATCACTCACAGTCTTCTAAACTCATTTCAACTGGAGATTTCGATAAACTTCTGAGCAGAAGCTGTGGATGTAGTCAGATTGTGGTTAAACATTTTCATGTTGAATCCAGTGGCTAATGGAGTAGATCTACATTTATCATAGACTGAATAGGGAGCCAGATTATTTTTTACCTCTAATTGGACTCGCAACAAGAATTTTTCGAATTATATGAGAAAGGCTGGATTTTTTTCCCCAACAATTTTGGGGGACTGTTTCCCCCCCCCCCCCCCCCCACCCCACCCCTACCCCCCGCCCCACCCCCAAAAGAAATCACAATGGTCGGTACCTAAAATCCAATTCATTAAATAGCATTAGCCATAAATGTATATCACGCACACACAAATATGTCAAGTTCATCCACTTTCTGCATGCATGCATATGTACATTAATTATTTTGAATGCGTTTTCTAAAGGCATAACATAAATATTTGCATAATTGTTCCAAATTATGGTTAGATTGCTTTGACATTAGAGAGTCTAATTTATTAAGTGTTGGCCATCTTCAGTAATATCTAGGCAGAAATCACATTCTTAGTTCAGAATAAAACGGGCACACAAGCAGAAAATGGTACTCATTCTCAATAACTCGCATATTGCAAAAAATGCATACCCTTTCATTCCGTTCAATATTATTATGTCTACCTGTTTCGATAGCAAGTGCATGTGCAGATATTTTAATTTTCGTTAAAGCAATTCGGAATTTAGGAGTAGTAATTGTACTTAAATAATGTTCATAGTTAAAATAAAATTTAAATCTACTATATATCAATAGTCTGCTAGAATTAATGATAGATCCAAACCAAGATTGCTTGTATTGATATAACATTCTGAGTTTAATTTGATCGTAAGGGATATCAATCGTTAGTTGACTATGCCAAACTCAAGATGTTCTAATTCTCTCTTAATGTGACAGGCACAGTTCATATGATTAAAACTGTGATTATTATTGTGTTAGCATTCTTTTTTTTATCATGATGTAAGTTTTATAAATAAAGGAATCGCGTTTGGTAAGCACTTTAACCCAGTATTTAAGCATTCTCAGTTTCCTGTATATTTTTGAAGAGTAACGACATAGCTTCCCGTATAAACCTTCTAAATCTGTCGATTTTCTGACACATAAGATGTTTCTGCAAAATGTGGTATGAACAATTTCTACGTTCTGTTCGGACAAGCTTCATGGAAACCACACACTTCACATGCATAATTTAAAATAGGCCCAATAAGAGAGTCAAACAATTTACACTTCTCATTGATAGGATTGTTATTTGATTAAATACATTAAATAATTTATGCGATGAGTATGACGCATGCTGAGCTAAAAGATGTTGGGTTCTTTACCAGTTACCGTTTTTGAAATATTCCACTCCTATATATTTAAATGATGAAACTATTTCTAATTGAAGTCCATTCAAAAAACAAATGCAGGATCTGAGGGTCTGCCTAAATAAAATGAACACCTTTAGTTCGTCAATACTAAATATATCACTGTAATCTGTGTTGATACTATTAGATAGATCATTAATGAAAAACATGAACATTGTCGGCCTTGTTTTAAACCGTTATTTGAAACGAAAATTTCAGATATAGTATTTTTATATTTGATAGAACATTTGACCGAAGTATACATTGACTGTAATGTTTTCAGCATTCTTGGGCTTACATTTTCTTAAGTAAGTTTATGCCCGGTATTTAAATAACACATTCCCGAAATAACTATTCCTCAAAAGTTCACTAAAAGTCATTTAAATCCGAAAAATATATACTGAAAACGTTTCACACCACTTCAAGGGAGATAACTATATCAATATAAACAATTATACATGGACGAAGATGCGTGTGTATGTTAATTGTGCCTACAGGCGAATGTGTTATGACGTGATATACAGTATATCAGAGTGTGTTGCAGCTATCCTATATAGGAAGTGAATGCATACGTTTGATTCTGTGTCTCTCATCATAGCTAGGCGTATTGCCGTAGTTTGTCCGAAGGTTGTCTGTCCATGGCATGATAAAGAGTATCATTACATATTTGCTGATGCTTGTGTCTGTTATCGGTCAATAATTACGGACGATAATAGCGCATTGTTACAGGATGATATTGGTATATTAGGTCCACGGCCCTATTATGTACTTCCAACCCAAAATTGCAACGTCATGAAGTTAACGAGAAAAGGTCAGAGTAGGTTAATTGTTCATATTGTTTCGGAGAGTTTGATTTTGTCACTTGTTTTGTAACATTAAGTATCTGGAAGTCGTCTCCACATCAAACAGTGCCTTAGGTCTTTGAAGAATGAATCTTCTCGTTTCCCACAGACGTTCAATGGCATTGTCAGTCTACTTTTGTCTATAGGCCTTGTTCGGACAAGTTTGACTATTCCAGTGATGACTGGACCGTCACTATAGTAGTATTTACGGCAATGTCGGGAAAAAATAGATTATTTTATACAACGGTCTAAATGGCAAGCCAGTATCACAGTAAATGAAATTGTTTCTCCAACTCTTTAGCATGAGTGTGCGTTTCAGATGGACACATTGTTACAAATTAAGCTTTACTGAAAATACTGCCATATACTACAACACATCATTCATTGCCATTGAACAATCCTATAAGAACAGGGCACCAAGTGCTTGTCATTACTTAGGCTGATAACTCCTGGTTGTATTGACGCATGCGCGGTGAGTAGCATGTTTTCTAAAGTTAACCAATCAAGATCAAGAGATCAAAATATACACTTGTTTGCTCACACTATATTTGTGTGCTCACACTATATTTGTGTAAGTGATGAATTACATGTTTACACAATGTGTGATTGATTGCCTTTAATGACGTTGAATTTTAATTGTGTTGACATTGAATGAGTGCTTTATGACAACATCGTTGTATAAGTATGATACAGTTTAAGCAGAGTATCTGCGTTTTAAAACGTACATATCGTTTAACGCCTGTGACACATTTTCTAAAATAATGGCTTCTGTTCTTTTTCAGCAAATTCCTTGCTTAATCAATTCAAGCGCAAACACTATTCGCCTCAGATTTTAGGGCGGGAGGTCGTTAAAATCAAGATAATTAATACTAAATGAACGCTGTATAATATAGAAAATTAAGTTGTTGTTGTTGTTTTATTTTGAGTGTGGGGTGGGGTGGGGGGGGGGATATCTTCTTTAAATGTATAAACTTCTTCAGATCTCTGTCTTTTCTAAGAGGTGGTGGAGTAATTCAATTATAACTAAAAACAAACCCAGTCGCTGGGTCTATATGACAGATGTGTTTTACTTTTATATTTGCTAATTACGTGAAATTCTTTTTTGGAAAATGTAACTCACACAAAAAAGCATGGTATCGGGATTATACCTACATATTGCTTCAGATTTGTAATACTCTTCAATACGGGCTTACTTTGGTGTTAAGTGTGTATATACAATTAATGGTAGACTTATAAGGGCAGGGATAAACAACGGGTATTATTTTCCTAGTTCCGGAGTATTTGTCTCATTGTTTATCTCTTTTTTTTGTAAAGGTCATGGCGAACTTGATGATATTACGCAAGCGTTCATGCACGCATTTCGTCACTAATGATTAGTACATATACCAGTATTTTCAGACAGTATAGAAAATTATAATTAACTAGGGGAAGTTTTAACATTTTATTATACATATAACACATTCCGTTAAATGTTCATATAAAACAGTTGGCATGGATGATTGCCGTTTGACACACATACAATTAATGTTCCATTCATACACACATTAATAAATACACATCTGTTCTAAAACACTGAATAATGACAAAATAACGTGGACACATCAAAAGCCTGACAAAGATTCATCGCTTCCTATTTTTTATAATCTTCACAAATATCACGGTACACTAATATTATATTACATATTATACATAAAGTGTACATGCTTATTTGGAGTGTAGCACATTTCACACCATGACAAAATAACGTGGAAGCAAAAAAGGGTATGACTGCGAGTTTGTTATATTTTGTATTTAAACATCGTTTCAAATACCACGGTACGATATTATCATAAATACAAGTATTGTATATGGGTCCTAGCACGTTTTTACGCGAGTACCCTAAGGCCAATTTTTTTTTATTAATTGATGTACGTACTTTTTTTCTAAAAGTTGAGGGTAGGAGGAGGGAAAAAAAATAAAAATAAAATTAAGATGGTGACCAAAAAATGCCATTTTAATATGTTACTGTAGTATTTCATACCTCGACAAAACATAAAAATAACATTCAATTCTTAAATTTTTAACCAACGTTATTTCACAGTTTGAATTAGCACTTTCATACATCCAAAAATCATTGTTTTTGCTTCTTTGTTTTTTTAGCATTCCGTGTGGATGGTTTTAAGGCTCTGTTGAAGCAGGAGAGGCAGATAGGTCTCACAATACTGAAAGTTTCTCTCAGTTGCCTGACTTCATAATTTTTTATTTTTTTTTATTTATTTATTTTTTTATTTTTTTAAAGAGTTGAAATTTTTTTTTATTTTTTTTTTGGTTTCGGCAAAACTTGCAGTCGGCGGGTCCGTAAATCTAAAAATCAAAAAACTCTGGCCTAATGGAGAAAAAATACAAATATATGAATTTTATTTCAAATTGTTTAATCTGTAACCGAAAAGCTATTACATACACGTGTGGGTTGATGAATGTTATCTACAGCTGAAAATAGTGACAGCTTTGGTTTGGTGTATTATAACAGTTAATGGGAAATGGTGACATATTTGGAGCAATACAAGAGCTGTTGAGAAAGACTGAATGCTTTGGTGCATTACAACAGTTCTCAGCCCAATACAAGGGGTGTGACAGCATTTAATTGAAAATGGTGACGACTTTGGTTCGGTCGATGGGAAGTATAAAATATTGAACCTGTATATTCTATTATACAGATTCGTGAATGCACTGTAACGTAATTGATGTTTTTAATATTAGTTCAACAACTTCCATAGATCATCTACTGTAAAATAATTTACGGTAGACGTTATAATAGTATTCAGTTAAGTAGAAGTTTAGTCTAAAGTCTTTGCCCGGTTGCTGCCGTTTACATTTGATGAACGTTGGTTAGCCAATCTATTTAATAGCTGATGTTTATTACTGCTTCCAGTGGCTTGCATCTGTAGATAGATATCTGCAGTGGAAAAACAACAAAATTAATTAACATGTTGAGGGATAAAATTAAGCTTTTACAACAAATTCACTATAGTCGAAAAGTTATTTGTTTGCATCTACCTGAGCAAACCTTCAAACAGAAAAAGAAACACTTTATATTTAGTTATGATAAGGTGCCATTGAGTTTAATTATCAAACGAGGTATTTTCTTATGTTGTACTAATGTATCGCGTAGTGATGCAAACAGTGTACCTAACCTCTTTGGTGATTAACAAACTTCGTAAAATCCTTGGTCATGGTCACTTTCATGCGACTGTAAGGATATTTATTAAAAGAGTTTGAAAGAGTCCATGGCCCCAGTATTTAGCAATGCATTGTACGTTTGATTGTACGATGATCGGACAGAATGGGGACCGTTTGTTGACTTTCTACCTAAATCCAAAATAGGTCAGTTGATACGTGTCTTAAATCCAACCTGTATACTTTTGTTTATTTTGTTTGTTTGTTTGTATGGTGTTTTACGTCATGTTCAACACATGTAAGGTTATATATGACGGTCGACTTTTTGTGGTGGAGGCAGACAACCCACTTTTCCTGGGTAGAACCAGTACTGTACACCTCCCGCCATCCGTAAGAATTGACACTTCCTCACTTACATGTCGAGCTCCCAGTGGGATTCGAACCCGCAGCGGTGAGAGGCGAAGGTTTACAACCATTTGGCCACGGAGACGCTGCCTGTATACTTAAGGCTCATTCTCTTGTTTGTTGGAGGATATCTCCTGGCGAGGATTTATTTATTTACACTGTTCCGTTTTATTGGGACGACAATAGGATAAAAGTGAGGTTGTTTGGGCTGTAGAAGCTAGACCGCCCCACACCCATCCCACCGCCACCACACCCCTAACAGCAACAGTTTTTACCACTGACATTTCCAAGGCGTTGCCATGGCTGAGCTCAGTAAACGCTACACTTCATGTTTGACTTTTGAATGTACTTAAGTATGTGCTACCCAATCCTTTCAATAATTTATAAACTTATTTAATATGCCGAGCGAAAAAAATTCAAACAAAAACGAACATGCTGAACTCAATTTGATATCGAGAAGTTCGACCAAACACGGTGTCTTATAAGAGTATTAACATTAAGGTGTGGTTTTCAACATGTTCCTTCTCTCCTCTTTTTCTATAATTTATGCGCTCTCGGTCTCTCTACAATTATGTGGTATAGCCAGGCTATATCCTCTAACAACAGCAGAATGAACCTTTACGAGTAGATTACAGGCAGGATTCTCTCTCGCGTGCTATATCTATATATAAGGTCAAGAATCGCATCAGATGCACGTGCACTTACGTCATCAAGATAGCCTACGTAGCCTTTCATACCCTTCGCTGCACCGAACTGGAATCCACATCCCGTGTCTTTTAATGGACCATAGGACCAATCGTTTTCAACTGCCCCACAGACACGTCCCTCTAGCTTGTAGGAGTCGTGAATGTAAATAACTTCTTTCCATTTTTTCGCCTGAAATAAACGAAAAACACTTTTACGAGGTACAAAAACGAGATTAAAAACGAGTAGGGGATCTAAATGAAAAATATCATTTACATATTGCTAGATAAGCATATTATCCTTATAAGAACTACATTTTATTACTCTTGTAATCCTTCTGACAAAGGTTAAAATGCAAAATGTGTTTTTTGTGTTTGTGATGTCGTTTGCATTTTTTATTACTTTTGCCTTCTCGTTTGTCTGGTTGCGTGTTTGTTTTTGTGTTTTGTGGTTGACTGTCGTCATTGCATGCTACTTTCCCTGTCCGAGTTTTATATCTTTCTTTTCTTTCTAGTGTGCTGACGGCCACAATGATCACTAAAATAAGGATCAATATAATTTAATTTGGCCCAAGATTATAAACCCATCTCCTTGCTCAACTCTAAAATAAATCAAGGCCAGATCAGGCAATGATAGCCATGTTTTTATTGTTACATATATGTTAACTGGATAATGCAGTGTTGTGCATCATGGACTGCAGTATCGATTTCTGTTTATAATCTTGAGTCCTGCACTAAAATTCATCAATATGTTTGAATCTAAGAACCAGACTCAAATCTAAAGTTCTAACTCTGACTAAAACAAAACGAATCTTAGTCAATTCATCAAAAATCTGAGTGTTTTTTATACTCAGTACTTGAGCCTGAGCTCCAAATCCCGAGTTTTAACTTAGTTGAAAGGTTAAGCCTGTGTTTGAGTGTAAAACGTTATTTATGAATTTTAGTCTGGACTAAAATTCATCAATAACATGGTTTGAAATTGCTTACTACTGTATGAATAAATGAGTTGCATCTACTTACCACTGTGGGAAGATTGAGTGTCCGTGAGGATTCTAAACACTCGGCACCTATTAACACGTATGAGCCCACTTTGCCAACTACTACTGAAGCCTCTTTTCCGCAATGGCCATTAGTGACCATACCTTGCAGAGCATTATTGTTGCCACGTCTTTTATCCTCTCTGAAAAACGGTTATGGAGATATTAAAACTGTAGGAAAGACAAACAAAAAAAGTCAAGTGTTGTGGCGTTTTATTTTAATTTATTTTAATTATGCTTTTAAGGTTTTAAGGACAAGGTAAGATAATAGGGTATTTGGCCACCAAAAAGATTCAAAATGATAAAAAAAAAAAATCTATAATGTGTTATGCATGCTTCAGTACATGATAATATCCTATCTTCAAGGACAGTCGGATTTATTTTATTTATCTATAATATTTAACCGGGTCTGAAAAAGTGTAATTTTTTGTAATTTTGTCATATCTTGTAGTTGTTGGACCCTCCCGGACAAGTTTTTATCGTAAGATATAAAGCGAAAAGTAGAGTACAAAAAAACAATTATCTATTCTACATGTTATATCTTATATGTTTATTTAAAAGAAAGACACTGAATGGATGTGTAGGGTCCGTTACAAATAATGTCATACATTTCAAGAATATGTTATTGTATTAATGTTAAAATAATCCAGTATAACGAAGTAATAATTAAAACGTTACAAAATAATATTCCAAACAAAAACACACAATTAAAGGCAGAGTACATGGTATAAATGCCACTTAATGTATTGCTTAACGGTTCATCAACACACTATATACTTTAGGTTATTTCGAACCGCCAGAGAGAGAGAGAGAGAGAGAGAGAGAGAGAGAGAGTGCAACATAGTGCCGTGCTCTTACTATCGAATATTCATATGTTTATAAAGTTAAACGTTTTCGGAGGATAGATTCGATCCACGGGATTGCCCTGCAGCAAAACAAGGCATAATAATGGAGTGATGTGTCAAAGTAGGTATAAAACTCGAACAGGAAATTTAGAATTCACAGAAAACAGTCAATCAAAAAGATGCATACAAAGCAGCATGCAGAACAAACAAAAACAACAACAACAACAGAAGAAGCAGAGCTTGCGACACCATAAACACAGAAGGGTCGACAAAAGCCTTCTTACAAATACTTACTGATATCTCATCTTGATAATAAGCACTCCTTCGTCTTTCTCCGCTGGTCTCAGTGGCTCTACTAAGATTCTAGAATGCCCATTAAAGTATGCATGTTTGTTGTAAATAACAACTCCTTGCGCATACACTTTGTAGTTGTTGCCAGATATGTCAGTTACGTTACCTTTGTCAAAGGTCATGCGCACATCCGGTTTGCACACTGAAACAAAAATAGATTCATTGCCAATTTTACCCCGACATTTGCCGAAAGATCACGGATAATAACGAGCTATCTCCGAGTAGCCAAATAGGGGTCGACCAATCAAACGCTGGTAGGCACATTAAATATTCATTGTAACGGTGCCAATGTGAATTAAAAACAATGTGGTGCCAATGTGAATTAAAAACAATGTAAAAATGTTATTAAATGTCAGACTATAGCTTGAACGCATTACAAATATATGTTATTATTGGCACTGTAGAAAAACAGTAAAGCGTGTTTGTTGATACAATTCAAAAACGGGATAAGCGAACAAATATATTAAGACTGAAACTAGTTAATTTGTGAGTGTTGATACTGTTATGACTACCAGCATCTGATTAGTTCTTGAAGTCATGTGACTTTGCGCCATGTGACTGAAATTCCGAACTTTGTACGGAGATTTTCGAAGTACCGGTGAAATGGGCTATAAATGCTAAACATTGTCAAATGTAATTCTAATTTATATCATTATTTATATGTTGGTTGGTGACAAATGTAATCGATTACAGTATTAATATAGGAGTAAAATACATGGAAAAACATCTTTGTTGACAATAAAAGTAGTCTTGTGGATGATCGGACACTGGTATGTTGATACAAAATATTACTCACCCTTTCCAGGAACAATTAGATCCTTAAGTGAACACCCGCAGTTGGCTGGGTGGTATGCTGCACCTTTGGGGCATCTTTCTTTCCTCCATATACCATTGTCAGTATACTGCTCATATTGTGTCGGGGACCCAGAAATCGGACGTCTTGCACAACCTTAATTGAATTTAAATTAATTGTCAATTAATATAGCCATAAAGCTCTGTGTCAACTTCATGGCTTCAACTGTAGGTATCGCGTCATCATTTACATTTAAATATAGATATAAAAATCGAACAGGAAAAGTAGCATTCAAGGACTACAGTCAACCACAAACACACACAGAAACAAAACTATATATAAAACTGAATAAAAGGCAAAATAATACATCACAACAACACACGGGTTGACAATAGGGCTACCGCCTTGGAACGGTCAGTTTCAAAAAAAGGCCGCTTTGGGTTTAAACCATGTTCTAGGGTGCACCAAACTTCACACTTACCCTACAGTCATCCCAATAAAACGGGACAGTTTAAATAAAGAAATCCCCGCCATGAACTATTCTCTAACCAACAAGGCAGCTTTAATAGGCAATATAAGTAAAACACAAATATGCTAATAATACTTGTTAGCCATTGCTTCAACGAAATAATTTTTATATAACAGAACATCTACTATTGTTTGGGGCGCTTGCTTCAGCCAAAATATTTTTGACTTTTCAGTACCTAAATAACCTAAATAAGGTGTATATCAATGTAACAGACAGTTTTAGTGGTAACTAAAAATATCTTTTCAAAATCGGTTGTAAAATAAAAAAGCAATCACAAGCAAAAGTTGTTTTTGATGAGAAAAACATTTTTCTTTTAGAATTGTTATCAATAAATGGCTTTAATATGTTGGATAAACATAATTTAAGGCACTCTGAAAGTTATATAGCAAAATAAAGTTTTTGAGATTTCTTAATTTTCTGCTGTCCCAGCGAGAAAGAATTTATTAAGAAAGAGAAGAAATGCCAAATCAAACAGCATTTTCACTTTAAAATATTTATTTCTCAACCGAGTTTTTTAAAACTAAGGTATTTTGGTTTACCACTAAAAATTCCAATGATACACAATTTAACTATGCAATATCAAATTGCTCATGTTAATAATGAAAACCCTTTGGCTGAAACAATCGTCCCGAACAAAATTCAAAATTCCTTAGTACCCATCTAAAAATAAGACATGTTCTCATTATTTTGTCGCTTTAAGTCACCCTTGATAGAAGATACGATTAAACTGCAAAATAACGAATTTAAATCGTACGCTCTAATCGCATGAGTACATTTTAAAGCTTCCAAGTCTATGTGTTTCTTAGAATTGAATTGAATTGAAATCGGTTGTAAGGCGCACCAACACATGCAAGGTTATATGGCGCCTAACAGGCATGAACATGCCCGGCTCATCCTCCATGTACATCGAGATAAAATATGGAAAATGGGCCTAGAACCTTCTCACCCTGAACAGCAGAGTTGCTGCAAATTCTTAGAAATATATGCTTAACGCCATTAAAAGGTCAAGTTTTGTTTAGTTTTTGTCTTTATTTATAATTAAAATGTCTCCAAGATCGATTGTAGTGTTATGTACATGTTAGAAATTATCCACATTCCCTATAACTCTAGTGACCAATCAAATTCATGTATTTAAAGAAGTAAAATCAAAATTATGCGAAAATCACGTGCACACCAAACTTGCGTTTTTAATGGCGTTAAGTATATTATGACAATTTCACAACTGGGTTCTTAGGTATTTTGTTAAGTATAAAATGATACAAGATATGACAACATAAATAACAGTTTCGGGATGATAACCATTCAAATCTCAAACCATGTTTGAGACACGTTGCTGATTTCTTTCAATCAGGACAAGACAATTTTTAACCACTCACCTGGGACTCGGTCTTTTTTAGGACACATGTCGACACAGGACGGATTGGCAATACATCCCTTGGTGGGATGGAAGCCTTGTCCATCGGGACAGCACATTGCCTGCGCCTTGCCAGCGGTACAATTCCAGTAGGCACTACACTTATTGGGGTCTGAATGTTTGTAGTATGCAACACCAGTTTTGCATTTATCTGAAATTTATAACAATACTGATAGGTTCTAGATGGCCAATATGATGTAAACATAAGTAGGTTATGGATAGCATATAGCCCCGTTTTCGATGTGTTTAGGCGGCGATATATTCATTGTATTCATTGTATTCATTGTATTCATGCGTCTCGAAAACAGAATTAAATATTATTGACAGAATGTGTTTTTAGAGCCATCCCAGAGAGTGGAAAAGGATACATAGGAATTCGAAAGCCTGCACTACTCTTACTAACGAATATATTATTATGATTATTTAACTTGCTCAGAGGATCGACTCCGATACACGGTACCGCCCGGTGTACATCCCATCCGAGGGAGGAGGCTGAGAGAACGTGTCTTGCACATGAACACGCCGACAAAACTCAGTGGCGCCAGTGCAACTTGAACCAGAATATTCCGTTTCAAGTCCACCGTACGTTCCTCTGGACCACACCGGCCCTATGTGTATATCGACATGTATGTCGACAATGTCGACAGATAAAACACCGTCACGTACTCAAATAGACAAGGTATTTACTCTGCATATTCCTGTTATAAGATGGTAACTATACGGTATCTATACGCCTAATCACACTCTGCAAGCTAGATCAAAAGTAAACGCATAATCAAACTCTCTGCATGCTATCTCAAAATTAAACGCCTAATCATGCTAGCTCAAAATTAAATGCCTAATCATACTCTCTGCAAGCTAGATCAAAAGTAAACGCATACTCACACTCTCTGCATGCTATCTCAAAATTAAACGCCTAATCATACTCTCAGTTTGCTAGCTCAAAATTAAACGCCTAATCATACTCTCTGCATGCCTGCTCAAAATTAAACAATCTATTCATGCTAGCTCAAAATTAAACGCTTAATCATACTCTTTGCATGCTAGTTCAAAGTTAAGCGCCTATTCATACTATCTGCATGCCAGCTCAGAATTAAACGCCTAATCATACTCTCCGCGTGCCAGCCCACAATTACTTGATTAATTATACTTCATTAATTATACTTGATTAATAGTGTTACACGCATAAGGTTTAAACTGGTTCAAGCCCCAGCGATAGTTTTGCTACTGATTGTTCCAAAAGGTACCCCTGTTTTCAACCCTTGTATGTGTATGGTGTCGCGTACCTTACCTCAAGATGAATCTTTATCCGGGTTATAAGTGTTGATTTGTGTGTTTAATGTTAGCTTTGGTGGACTACTTTTCATGTATGACGTTTGTATCTACTTTCATATCAGTAATAATCCCTATCCGTAGGAAAAGATAACTATGTGCCTTATTATTATAAAATCAAAAAAATAAAGAAATTCTATTGGATCATGGCTATTCACACGATTCCTGCTGAAAAGACGTATTGACCTGAGAAATGTATATTGAATTTTCGTATTGACGCAAAGGCGTGGCTAAAATAAAAATGCGCGAGCGAACGTGAATAGTATGACGTCATCGGGATCAACAAAATGTCAGCCGACATGTTTGTTTTTTGACAGCTGATGAAAAAAAGAAAATAATAGAAAATAGAGAAGCCGATAATACTAAAAGAGCAACATTTACGGCGGTAAATTTCTTTATTTTTTTGATTTTATAATAAAACTATTGTTGCCTTTTAAATTCGGTCTAAACATGGTTTTATCGACCCGAGAACTACGTCCTCGGTCAATATGCCTTTTCTCGGGTCGATACGTCCTCGGTCAATATATGCCTTTTCTCGGGTCGATAAAACCATGTATCGACCTCATATGTCCATGTTACTGTAGATAAAATATCAAACAATTTCGATGCACGCCCTCAGTATAAAACATGTTCTCGCTCGCTTCGCTCGCTCGACATGTAATGGCTACATAGTGGTTTAATTAAAACATTGTTAGATCCTTTTATTGGAAAACGGACTTTTTTCACCATTACGCCGCACCCCCCATCCCCCTCCCCACACCCCCGACCTTTGCACGCCCTCAGTATAAAAAAATTCTCGCTCGCTCGCTCGACGCATAATGGCTAACGAGTGGTTTAATTAACACATTGTTAAATCCTTTTATTTGAAAACGGACTTTTTTACCCTATCAATGCACTACCGCAAACGTTTTATGAGGCTAGAAACGGACCCGAATATTGACCAAAATCGTATGCCCCCCATCAAACAATTTCGATGCACGCCCTCAGTCTAAAAAATGTTCTCGCTCGCTCCACATATAATGGCTAATTAGTGGTTTAATTAAAACATTGTTAAGTCCTTTTATTTGAAAACGGACTTTTTTACCCTATCAATGCACTACCTCAACCGTTTTATGAGGCTAGAAACGGACCCGAATATTGATCATACGCCGCCCCCCCCCCCACACCCACACCCCACCCCACCCCACCCACCCAAACTAAGCTGAAATCCTGGATCCGCCCCTGGCAATAATTGTATAATATTATTTACTAATTATAATTATGTATTAATTATATTCATAAGTATATATCTTTATTCATAATAATATCAATTACCATGTGGGCAGTCTACAGTGTCAGAAGGGAGGCACCTCCGCTCGGCTGGGTTCCAGAACTTTCCATACTCGCAATTCCTGTACACCGGTTCCACGCGGTTTCCTGGATATTCAAAGCACTGCACGTACTGGGTACAGTCGGTGGGATGCGGGTTGAAACCCTTCGTGGCATTGTCACACACAGCTGAAGAATAAAAGAGAAATGATGAGATAGAATGTAATAATTATTTAGGAAGGACAGTATGTGTAATTAATTTTTCATGACACCTGTACTTAGATATCTCCGCCCTACTGTCGATGTCGGAGTATATTAGCACTAGATTTTATTATAATACAGTTGCACGTGCTATTGTTTTTATCGTATTTGTTTAACTGGTTGAAATAGATATATAAATGATTGACAACTGACGTCATGTTAATTGAAATAAATGTCCGCCCACACATAATTTGTGTTTGTCCAAATCAGATATAACTGTATGAATACGTTTTAAAAAAGATGGTTGAGTTTATTTTATGACATAGTTATATAAGTTCCTGTCACAAGTCATACACAGTATTTTGTCAAACAGCAGAACATTTACTTAACACACTTACACACTTGCCCAACAGTGAATTGACAAGTAAATAAAACCATGGAGATGTGTTAAAAAGATATTCATGCTTACTTGGGTCCTTCTTTCGGCCTTGTGAATATGGTGTTTGTACAGCGATAACGCATACCGCGAGGAGGAAAGCTTTCATATTAGTCTGTAAAACAAAAAAGCAAATGGAAGGTTTTTAAAGGGAGTACATCAGGATTTTTCAAGAAACATCTTAAATTACAATAATGTTCCAATTCATGATAAAACACTTATATCAATCAAAATATGATGTTAGAACCATTTTGCTTATGTCTAAATGTTGCATACACCATATAGGTAAGACGGAATCTGACGTAAAATGCTGAAATTAACCCTGGTGCGTCACCTAGGATAGCACGTATTACTGTGCAGAATGAATTTCTTTGCAAATAAGGGGTCATTTTTAGGCTCATTCATTATGTTTAGGCCCTTTAGAATAGAACATATCATTATTTGTCAATTTTAAGTCGGACCCCTAAACCACCATTAAAAGCCTGATGTATCCCCTTTAACATAAATGTTTTGAATTTATACATCATACCTTCTGTCATAAGAATTATAAAGAATTGTTACCAGACTTTCACATAAAAATAAGGCTGCTGTACATACGTTTTTGAATAATTTCATATAAGTTAATGCAAGAACACATTTTTGTCGTCTGATATTACTCTTCAATATTTTGCAACGTTCGAGACTTACACATACATAGTCACTGAAGCGTATACAATCTTCTAATATATTTCCATAATAATTGACAATAAAGGAAAGTTAAAGACCACAAAAGACAAATCACCTGACAAGTACTCAGCGTTTAACTGATTTGTCTTCATAATTGGGCGTTGCGTAAACAATTAAAATATGTGTGCATACTCGTAAATCAAATTGTTATGCAGAACTTGAATTTTAGTTTCATATGTTATAACGTCAGATAATAAATAGCATATCTGAAAAAAGGCAATTCGAAAACAAAAAGAAAACTCATCAGAGTGCAATATATATAACACACTTTAACGCACAAAAGATAACAGGTGATTTTAAAATAATATGTATATATATATATAAACATATACAGTACTCATCATATGATCATAAATTGAATTTTAAAATGAGAATAATTATATTTAAGTTAAAAGATGTTTGTGTATTATCGAACACACGAAGATTTATAATTAATAATTCGACACGTAACACCAAATAGTTGAAGATAATTGAAAGGAGTAGAGATTTGATCAACCCGAATACCGTAATTTATTTCAAAAAGTAACCGTGAATTCAGCTTGAATTACATCGCAAGAAGGCTACTTTCATGCACTTAATAAAAGTAGGTATAAAAGTCGAACAGGAAATACTAAGGGCGACTACAATAGCCTTTGCGTCCATTGTAAACCCAGATCAGCCTGCGAGTAACTCTGCCCGGCTGCTCATCAGTCATTTCTCCAAAACACCCCTTTGTAACATAAATGGAATGGTCTAAATTTAAAGAAAGGTCAGTCCATTATACATTCATAGCGGGCTAAGAGTTAAGCAAACAACAATTAACAATGTTAATTTCTAAAAACAACTATACCAATTTACGAGCAGAACATCAATCCGTATGCAATATGTGTTCTCTTGCAACGAAAGACAGAAAAACTGTTGCCTACCTAAATTCCGATTAAATACATGTATAAAGAGAAACAAACAATATTTATTAATCCAAATATATACCTTATAACAAGTAATGCACTCTCATACGTTTCAATCCTTTGCCTAAACTAACATGAACAGTTCACTCAACTAACATTTATAATTTAACATCACGTGCTTCATTGACAAGACATTAAAACAAAACCAACCAATGAGCGAGATGAACATAAACCAAAACACACAAGTGACGTATTAATTGATACTTTTACCTAAGACGGTCATAATCATATACGTCAACCTAACCTCCTAGCTCAATCACAGAACGTAATAAATGGTTATAGCCTCGGGGATAAGATTGACGTGAATCAACGTACAATAAGTACAGATGTGGTGATTTTGTGTACTACTGGCTAAACAAAGGCAATAGTTTTGCGGTTTAGTAATGAATTGTAATTTAAGAAACCGATTGTATAGTGGTGTTGTTTGTGTGTTTTTTAATTTGTCTTTATGTTTGTTATGAACTGTATTTTCAGAAACGGATTTTATAGTTGATTTCTTTACTTTTAAATGTGTCTTTATCTTAAAGCAGCAAGCAACTACACACGCGAGTGTATAGAATACACAATTTACAAACAAAAACATATGTGAGAACATGGCAATATATGGAGCATGCATACATTCAATTTAATTTCGATTCTAATAAAAGGTAAACAGGCATAGTACTGTTGCGTAGGTTATTAATGTTTACGTTAGTAAAATAGACAAAATGGCAGTTTTGTAAGTGATTCCAACAAGAAACTTACAGCAAAGCTGCGTCAAAAAATGTTGTTTATTATGCAAACAATTAAACTAAATCATTATAAATGAGTAATTGCACCAAAATACACTTAAAAACGCATGTGACAAAAGTGTATGGAACATGCTTACATTGATTCCAATAAAAGGTAAAAATTATGGGACATGCAAGTAACATAGACAATATGTGATACCCCAAAAAATTACTTTGGCCATAACGTAGACTGGCAACCGTCTCAGTGGTTATAGATGTATTTTAGTTTTATGCAATCGTAATAAAAACAAAATATGTTTTTGAAAAGTTTCAATCACTTATGTTTGAAGCGGACTTAAACAGACTTGAACAGGCTCAATAAAACCGAGTCTGCTACTTTTCTCTCTTGTTTGTGTGTGTTGCTTCCAAGGGATTACCTTTTCAGTATTTATTGACTTTCACACTAGCGTTTCTTTAGTGCTGTGTGGCGGCCGTAAAAAGTCGCCCCGACTACAAATCAGTAGTGTTATTATTTACTTGTCCTTTGGGATCATCAATCCCATTTTATGTTGCTTTAAAGTAGAATATCGCTAAGCCGGTGCTAGGAGGCGTGAGAGGTATGGCATCTTATAATTACCTCTCATGCACAGACTCAATAAAACCGAGTATGCTACTTTTCTCTCTTGTTTGTGTTTGTTGCTTTCAAGTGATCACCTATTCAGTATTTATTAATTCAGAATGTGTGTTCTTTGATAGCTTGAGTCGTCTCAAACAGTATAAACAAACAGATGCCAGTCTAGTCACAACGTTCAATGCATCACTTAAATATATACTATTCACAATAAGTTAAGAACCACCAAAGTGTTTATCCATATGTTTACCATTGCAATTTACTACATTCCATTTACAAACGGTTACACATAAAGAGAAAACATTGCAGTTTCGAATTGGACATTTTCAGATATTCTTGTCAGGGATTCAATGCTCAACATGATATAGTGCTGCCTAGTGGAATACAAGCCGTAGACACATTTCATTAACACCACCCAATTACATTATACCGACGTCCGTGCACTTCCATTACTATGTAACTAAAAGTATGTCAATAATAACCTGGAACTATAACAAAAGGCATAACTAGAATATCAAGACAGATACAGCTACATGAACCAGGCAGTCTACATCCAACAACAGGTTAGAAAGCGTTAATGGGTTAATCGTCATGCTCTCTAGCGGTTTTCCAATCTTTAGACAATTGCATAAGTAATGTATGAGATAATACATTTTGGGCAGGATTCCAACGATGCCCTCTTATATGTAGCGTACTTAACGGATCGGATCATATAGTTGTGACTTTAAAGCAGAATACCGCTGAAGCCGGTGCTAGTGGGCGTCAGAGGTGATATATTACTTCACCACCCTTTCTGTTGTTTTTTGTCTCTTTCATTGTATTATCAAGTCCTTGTTTGTATTGCAGTGCGGACCTACGATGCCATTGCGTTCGGACGCTGTGGTTTCTATAGGACCCTATATCTCATTTTTACTCAATAAACCCGAGTCTGCTAATTTCTGTCTTGTTTGTGTCCTTGCTTCCAAGGGATACCCTTTTCAGTATTTAATGACATTCATATTGCCGTTTAGTGTTGTGTGGAGACTGTAAAAGGTCGCCTTGACTACGCATCAGTAGTTTTATTACTTACTGGTTCTTTGGGGTCCTTAAGCCCAATCATTGTGACTTTGAAGTAGATATAATTTAAGCCGGGGCTAGGACCTCTCATAAACAGACTTAATAAAAACCGAGTCTGCCACTTTTCTCTCTTGTTTGTGTTCGACGCTTGCAAGGAATCCCTTGTTCAGTATTTATTTATAAACTGTATAAATTCGATGCATTGGTACAAAACGCATTCACTGCGTGATGTTAGTATTTCTCAATTCAGGATAAAACTTGCAAAAAAAAGGAGTAGACATATTAGTGAAACCGCTTAATTGTTCTCTATGCATTTCAGACAGGATGCGGTTATGGGAACTAGTGACTAGTTAATATTTATAGTTTTAACATTTTTATTGCACAATCAATTTGAAAACCTCTAAAAGTGCAATAACAGGTAACCAATGAATCAAGCCAAGAACTGCGTTTGGTTAGAAAATAACGTAACGATTGAAACTTAAGATCTAGCATCCGAATATTGTTATAATTTGTTTGCCATTTATTTCACTAAACATAAGTCACACAATCAAGTGCCGGATTACGCTGTATGTGCATATAGCCCAATACTAGCAGGATAGCTGTATGTGCATATAGCCCAATACTAGCAGGATAGCTGTATGTGCATATAGCCCAATACTAGCAGGATAGCTGTATGTGCATATAGCCCAATACTAGCAGGATAGCTGTATGTGCATATAGCCCAATACTAGCAGGATAGCTGTATGTGCATATAGCCCAATATTAGCAGGATAGCTGTATGTGCATATAGCCCAATACTAGCAGGATAGCTGTATGTGCATATAGCCCAATACTAGCAGGATAGCTGTATGTGCATATAGCCCAATACTAGCAGGATAGCTGTATGTGCATATAGCCCAATACTAGCAGGATAGCTGTATGTGCATATAGCCCAATACTAGCAGGATAGCGTTGAACTCATGTACACATTTAATAAAAACAGCGTAGCTCGAAATTAGGACTATTCCGGTAGCCCTAAGCTAGTGAAAATGCTGCCGAGCTACCAAATGTGCGTGTCTGGGTAGTCCGATGGGCTAGTATTTTTCTTGTTTAAATGAGAAATAAATTTTGAATCGATAGCTAGGTTGTGTGGTGACAGCACTTTTTAACATAACCTTTTAAAAACCTGATATTGTTAGGGCACTATTAACAATTGTCTCAATAATAAAAATGAGAGCTTTCTGTATTTTTTTTTCCAGCAAAGTCTTGATCGAGATGCTTCTATGTGCCTGGATATCCTTGCATACATAAGAAATGTGGAGATATCTTAGATGCATTTAAAACTCATGAAAAAAAACCTGAAACTTGAGTTAAAATAAACGTTTCTGTTGTCATAATATTATGTTGGGCTTGTACATTTTGAGAGGGTTTAGTGATTTTATCCAACTTCAAGATCGGTGGTCTAGTAAACTAGACATGTTAATTTTTAGCCCTGAAGAGTCATCGATATTTTCACCGATCCAACATTACGCCACAAGCCACAAAGCAAGTATTCAATGACTTGGCAGAAGCCAGAGCAACAGTAGAACCAACCATTAAGAGTACGACAATACAAAAGTTAAGACAAACATAAAACGCTACCGTCCTTCGAGGATTTAGGTAGACGTCCTCCTAAAGGTGGTTAGGTAGAAGTCTTCCTAAAGAGATAATATCATTTACAATTTCTTGCTGAAAATTTAAAATATAAATAATTCTAATAGGATTTAAAATGTTATTGTATTCTTTACTAGAGGTAAAATAAATCCAATAAAAAATATTTAAAACTTCAAAGGGTGTACATCAGGATTTTTCAATTCATGATAAAACACTTATATCAATCAAAATATGATGTTTGAACCGTATTGCTAAGGTTTAAACTTTGAATACACCATATAGCCATGACAGAATCGGACGTAAAATGCTGAAATTAACCCTGGTACGTAACCTAGGATAGAACGTATTACTGTGCAGAATGAATTTCTCGGCAAATATGAGATAATTTGTAGGCTCATTCATTAGGTTTAGGCTCTTTAGAATAGAAAGTATCATTATTTGTCAATCTGAAGTCAGACACCTGGATCCCTTTGAAAAGCCTGATGTATTCCCTTTAAACTTTTAAATAAACTATTGTGTTTCCGTAAGAGCATTTTTGTAAATAATTCACTTTGAGATTACATTTGATACCCCACCCTTTTTTAGGAGGTATTTTTTTTATCGAATTACCGGATTTGGCAAATATATTTGGTGGCTAATATAAATGGGCTCCGCATTTTTTACGAGAGTTGTCAATGGATTTTTTTTCTAATTACTTATATATAATAACACATCTGCTTAGCCTAACAGTAATGGCGAAAGTCGAAATGGCAGCAATAAAAACAGACATGTATTTGCAAGTAATGTGTTACTTTATAACATATCATTGGAGGTTTTGTAATATCTAAAGGTCCGCTTCTTAAAAACTGAACTACTTTTGCCTCACATTCTTTAAATGTGTACACTCCGGACTTGTTCATATTCATTTATTAGTAATTCCCATGACTGAAACAAAACGAAGATAAAACTAACAGAAACTAACACCTTTTACATGTTCTACATCGTATAAAACAAAAAAAATATTACTTTTTTCTCCAGTAAATATCGCTTTGTTGGTTTTATTTTATGGGGGCGTTTCAAATTCATGCGCTGGTCAACCCATTGAAAATCATAATCAGATTGCACTTTTTATTTACCGATCACACTAACAGCGAATCAAAACTTGACCGACCTAAAACACAACAAATAAACCTAATGTAAAGAAGTATCGATTAGAGTTAGAGGATTATAGTAACGTCTCACACTTTAATTTTAAATGTTCGTGTTGCTTGAAATGCGTGTTTTGGTGCACCCTAGAAACTGGATGAAATGCGTGTTTTTGGTGCGCCCTAGAAACTGGTTGAAATACGTATTTTTGGTGCACCCTAGAAACTGGTTGAAAAACGTATTTTGGTGCACCCAAGAAACTGGTTGAAAAACGTATTTTGGTGCACCCTAGAAACTGGTTGAAAAACGTATTTTGGTGCACCCAAGAAACTGGTTGAAATACGTGTTAGTGCACCCTAGAAACTGGTTGAAATGCGTGTTTTGATGCACCCTGGAAACTGGTTGAAATACGTGTTTTGGTGCACCTTAGAAACTGGTTGAAATGCGTCTTTTGATGCACCCTAGGAAATGGTTGAAATTCGAGTTTTGGTGCACCCTAGAAACTAGTTCAAATGCGTGTTTTGGTGCACCCTCTAAACCAGCGGAATCAAGTCACTGACTGTTCTAAGGTGGTACCACTATTGCCAACCCTTTTATGCTTGTGGTGTTGCATACTTTGCTTCTATGTTTCCTTGTAATTGTTGCATGCGTGGTATTTTTCGTTTGATGCGTTCTGTGAATGGTACACGTCCTGTTCTACCTTTGCATTTTTTTATATAAAATAAAACTGTAATGTTAATGTTTTACGAAATAATAAAACGAATGACGTCATTATGGTTTTGAAATCGCAACTGAGGGGTGTTTTCTTTTTCAAAATTCGTCAATACAATACATTTAGGATGTATGCTTGTATATAACAGAAAAGGTTACGTTAACAAGCGATTTCCTTGTGAACATGGGAGCGTAAAACAGTACATGATGAAGCGAACCACATTGATTAGTGTCTGTCAATCGTACGGTTTGTGTTATGGTCTTGTCGCTCAGCCGTAACCTCACGTCATACGTTCGTATGTAATTGACACATACGTATGCTTGTCAGTGTTATGGTCGTGCAAACGATTTGATTGGTTAATACGAGAATTACTTCGTCAGACAAAACGTTACAGGCATTCATATAAAAGTCGCGAGATAGAATTTGGAGACAGTTGAAAATAGTTTGTCAGGTTCGACACTACGATAACAGAAGAAAGTGGTTTATATTTATTTTGGATATATCCGGTATGATTCAATTAATACGAATTGAAATAGGAAAACGTGTGTTTAATTACATTTTCAAATTTTAAACTTGTTATATAGAATTTAGTGATAGTTTTATTTTCTAAAAAAAGTTGTTTTTTCTCTGGAATTTATGCATGAACATTTAAATAACTCGAATGCTGCTTTAATGTGTTACTTGTGTTTTCTAAAATAGAATTAAAATAAAATATTACATTTTTATTTTTATATGTCCTTGATTACAGATTGATATGGCACGGAGACGTGATGTGTTTATCACGTGCATCTTTGCACTGCACGTGGTTCTTGGGGCGGATATTCCCCATATGTCTCCTGCTGTGAGCCGTGTTGACCCATCAGGTAGATAATTAGGGAACATTAAAATTAAACAAGCTTTGCAGTAATGAAGTTCTTTAGACATGTAAATACAACCATAGTTATCCTGATAGTACCGACAGAGGCTACTCTCCCAAAAGATCGTACTTATTTTTGAGGGCACGCACTCTTGGTATTATTACGTTTATACTAGCTTCCTATGATATCAATGGTTCTATGGTATCGCGGTAGTGTCCAGTCTATAAAACAGTATGCATCTCTGCTAAAATATGATAATGATTTTATAGATGTGATGACTTGAGGTACATATAATAAAATAATTGAAAAAATAAGTATATTTAACATAAATAAAAGGATATTTCAAAATAATGCAAAAATGTTGACAATTTCCTTATGATCTTTAAAATTCATCATTCCCCACCCCCATAGTCCCCCCACCCCACCCCCCCACCTCCCGTTAATGTTATTTTCTACGGAAGCGTATATTGACCCCATTTGCAACATTTAAATAAAATTATGAATTTATAAACATAAATAGACATTAATAAATAACACTAATATATACATTATTTACTAAATATATGCATTTTTCGATATTGTTTAATATTTTTTAATATTTAAGTTTATTACATTTTACATTTAAAACTGTTAAATACATTCTTATTATATACACTTGTTTTAAAATAACTGTTTTGTATTACAGGATGCCGCTCATTAATGGATCTTTACATTGTCATAGACGGGTCCGACAGCATATCAAAGGATGATTTTATCACCCTACAGAAGGCTATTGCCGGGTTTGTTCCCCATATTGACGTGGGGCCATATAAGGCACGGATAGGAATGCTTGTGTACAGTAGCAATGTGCCAATGCCAAGCGAACATCCGTTCTCTGATAATGCCGACTACCTCGTGAACGCGGCCATAACGCTGCAGCACCCACGTGATGGAACCAATACCGCCATCGGATTAAATGTATGTAGTGCCGTGCATTTCACACACCGTAAATCTAGCTCTCGTACATGCATTATACCGTTACACAAACTATAGGCTCGCGAATGACATATTCTGTTACACAAATTACTATTTTGTGAGTTTGTTTGAGCCAAAGGCTTCGTC
This sequence comes from Cyrtodaria siliqua, assembly GCA_037043455.1. Taxonomy (NCBI): domain Eukaryota; kingdom Metazoa; phylum Mollusca; class Bivalvia; order Adapedonta; family Hiatellidae; genus Cyrtodaria; species Cyrtodaria siliqua. Next base: position 50,623 of record JAWPHD010000791.1, on the reverse strand, counting down.
ATTTGCATGAATAGTTTAAGTGATACCTAATTAATATATTTCCACCAATTAATCATTGACTCACTCTTTTATTTACTTTACTTACTAATTTCCTTACCTACTTACAGCATATGCGAAAGATGTTTAAAAACTTTGGACGTGCCGATGTGCCCTGGGTGTGTGTAACTATAACGGATGGAATCAGCAAGGACCCAGTTGCGACAGCCACTGAGGCCAAACTGGCTGAAAAGATGGGCATCAGCATGTTCGCCCTTGGTGTCGGTCAGTTGATAGACGTTACAGAACTTTTGACCATCGCGTCCACAGAAAAACAAGTAATGAAGCTGGATAACTTCAATCAGCTGACTGGAATCCTTACATCAATGATGACCACCATTTGTCGTAAGTTATGCATTTATTGGGTTATTGTGTAGGATTTGTTGGGTCTAAATTATTGTTAACATGTATGTGTGTGTGTGTGTTTCTAAGGATTATAGTCCGTCCGCCTACGACAGGCGTCCTACCCGACGATTATAGGCAGAATGGAGTCTGGACTTTTATCTGTGTGTTTGTGTGTGATGTGATGATATGTCTACTTGAAGCAGCGAACTCAATGGTTTCTTTATAGTGCTGCCACACTGGAATACCACGCCGTAGTAGACATGATACCCCCAGTCACATTATTTTGACACTGGTCAATCAGTATTATTGTTAACATGCTTAGCGGTATAGTTTTATCGATAGAAAAGTTTAACATTTTTATAAAAGTTGACTTACCTTAATTAAGCAATTGCTAAGAAGCTTTATGAACACGGACCCAGGTATATACGAGGTTTACGGTGTACACGGACCCAGGTATATACGAGGTTTACGGTGTACACGGACCCAGGTATATACGAGGTTTAGGGTGTACACGGACCCAGGTATATACGAGGTTTACGGTGTACACGGACCCAGGTATATACGAGGTTTAGGGTGTACACGGACCCAGGTATATACGAGGTTTACGGTGTACACGGACCCAGGTATATACGAGGTTTACGGTGTACACGGACCCAGGTTTATACGAGGTTTACGGTGTACACGGACCCAGGTATGTTTACGGTGTACACGGACCCAGGTATATACGAGGTTTAGGGTGTACACGGACCCAGGTATATACGAGGTTTACGGTGTACACGGACCCAGGTATATACGAGGTTTACGGTGTATACTAATTTATTATGCATCTGTCGAGAATATAATGTCACTATATTGTGATGATGGTGTGTGTTGTGCGTATTATGATTGTCTCAAGCGTATAAATTATGTTTGTTCTTTTTTATGAGAAAAGCATTTTATTGTGATATTTTGGTAATATGGGTTTAACAGTGTTTATTTTTATATGCTTAAATAATTACATAAACATACAATCAACATAAACTAATATATACATTTCCCCCCGACAGCATGTCCTATTCCGCCAACAGTGAATTTGGCGAAGTGCAATGACGGACCACGTGCGATCGGCACTGTTCGAACCTTCCAGTGTCTGGACGGCTACCTTCAGAGAGGGAATCCAAGTATCACGTGCAGGAGCGACTTTACATGGTCACCATTGTCGTTGGACTTTGAATGTGTCCGTAAGTATCCCAAAATATTCAATATTTCGCTGAGCGTGGATAGTGTTTCATAAAACATAACTAAGCACTTACGGAATTAAACGGATTATTTCTTGGATTCAGTAATTGTCAAATGAGACATAAAGACTACTAGTAGTCAGTCACAGATGAACCAATAGTTTGTAGCTCCAATCATTTAAGAGAAATCATCAATGCTGTTAGTATGACGACATTTCGTATTATAATTCCAGCCTGTGGACCTACGCCAGAAATACAGCATGGTTATTGTAATGGCGGCCTCGACACTATCGGTGCATTAAGAATGATGGCTTGCAATGACGGATACGTCGCTGAGGGAAATCCAGAAATTCAGTGTCTTCCCAATGGAAAATGGAGCATGCCACAATTCTCATGCAGGCCTTGTGACCCCACACCGGACATAAAGTACGGTTACTGTAATGGCGGCCTCGACACTATCGGTGCATTAAGAATGATGGCTTGCAATGACGGATACGTCGCTGAGGGAAATCCAGAAATTCAGTGTCTTCCCAATGGACAATGGAGTATGCCACAATTCTCATGCAGGCCTTGTGACCCTACACCGGAAATAAAATACGGTTACTGTAATGGCGGCCTCGACACTATCGGTGCATTAAGAATGATGGCTTGCAATGACGGATATCTAGCTGAGGGAAATCCAGAAATTCAATGTCTTCCCAATGGACAATGGAGCATGCCACAATTCTCATGCAGGCCTTGTGACCCCACACCGGAAATACAATACGGTTACTGTAACGGCGGCCTCGACACTATCGGTGCATTAAGAATGATGGCTTGCAATGACGGATATCTAGCTGAGGGAAATCCAGAAATTCAGTGTCTTCTCAATGGACAATGGAGCATGCCACAATTCTCATGCAGGCCTTGTGACCCCACACCGGAAATAAAGTATGGTTACTGTAATGGTGGCCTCGACACTATAGGTGCATTAAGAATGATGGCATGCAATGACGGATATATAGCTGAGGGAAATCCAGAAATTCAATGTCTTCCCAATGGACAATGGAGCATGCCACAATTCTCATGCAGGCCTTGTGACCCCACACCGGAAATACAATACGGTTACTGTAATGGCGGCCTCGACACTATCGGTGCATTAAGAATGATGGCTTGCAATGACGGATATCTAGCTGAGGGAAATCCAGAAATTCAGTGTCTTCCCAATGGACAATGGAGCATGCCACAATTCTCATGCAGGCCTTGTGACCCCACACCGGAAATAAAGTATGGTTACTGTAATGGCGGCCTCGACACTATAGGTGCAATGAGAATGATGGCGTGCAATGACGGATACGTCGCTGAGGGAAACCCAGAAATTCAATGTCTTCCCAATGGACAATGGAGCATGCCACAATTCTCATGCAGGCCTTGTGACCCCACACCGGACATAAAGTACGGTTACTGTAATGGCGGCCTCGACACTATCGGTGCATTAAGAATGATGGCTTGCAATGACGGATACATCGCTGAGGGAAACCCAGAAATTCAGTGTCTTACCAACGGACAATGGAGCATGCCCCAATTCTCATGCAGGCCTTGTGACCCCACACCGGAAATAAAATACGGTTACTGTAATGGCGGCCTCGACACTATCGGTGCATTAAGAATGATGGCTTGCAATGACGGATACGTCGCTGAGGGAAACCCAGAAATTCAGTGTCTTCCCAACGGACAATGGAGCATGCCCCAATTCTCATGCAGGCCTTGTGACCCCACACCGGAAATAAAATACGGTTACTGTAATGGCGGCCTCGACACTATCGGTGCATTAAGAATGATGGCTTGCAATGACGGATACGTCGCTGAGGGAAACCCAGAAATTCAATGTCTTCCCAGTGGACAATGGAGCATGCCACAATTCTCATGCAGGCCTTGTGACCCCACACCGGAAATAAAGTACGGTTACTGTAATGGCGGCCTCGACACTATCGGTGCATTAAGAATGATGGCTTGCAATGACGGATACGTCGCTGAGGGAAACCCAGAAATTCAATGTCTTCCCAGTGGACAATGGAGCATGCCACAATTCTCATGCAGGCCTTGTGACCCCACACCGGAAATAAAGTACGGTTACTGTAATGGCGGCCTCGACACTATCGGTGCATTAAGAATGATGGCTTGCAATGACGGATACGTCGCTGAGGGAAACCCAGAAATTCAATGTCTTCCCAATGGACAATGGAGCATGCCACAATTCTCATGCAGGCCTTGTGACCCCACACCGGACATAAAGTACGGTTACTGTAATGGCGGCCTCGACACTATCGGTGCATTAAGAATGATGGCTTGCAATGACGGATACATCGCTGAGGGAAACCCAGAAATTCAGTGTCTTCCCAACGGACAATGGAGTATGCCACAATTCTCATGCAGGCCTTGTGACCCCACACCGGAAATACAGTACGGTTACTGTAATGGCGGCCTCGACACTATCGGTGCATTAAGAATGATGGCTTGCAATGACGGATATCTAGCTGAGGGAAATCCAGAAATTCAGTGTCTTCCCAACGGAAAATGGAGTATGCCACAATTCTCATGCAGGCCTTGTGACCCCACACCGGAAATAAAGTACGGTTACTGTAATGGCGGCCTCGACACTATCGGTGCATTAAGAATGATGGCTTGCAATGACGGATATCTAGCTGAGGGAAATCCAGAAATTCAATGTCTTCCCAATGGACAATGGAGCATGCCACAATTCTCATGCAGGCCTTGTGACCCCACACCGGAAATACAGTACGGTTACTGTAATGGCGGCCTCGACACTATCGGTGCATTAAGAATGATGGCTTGCAATGACGGATATCTAGCTGAGGGAAATCCAGAAATTCAGTGTCTTCCCAACGGAAAATGGAGTATGCCACAATTCTCATGCAGGCCTTGTGACCCCACACCGGAAATAAAGTACGGTTACTGTAATGGCGGCCTCGACACTATCGGTGCATTAAGAATGATGGCTTGCAATGAAGGATATCTAGCTGAGGGAAATCCAGAAATTCAATGTCTTCCCAATGGACAATGGAGCATGCCACAATTCTCATGTTCACGTAAGTACTAATTGTTTATTATAAACTCTTACATATAAAATAATATATGTTTTAAACAGGTATTGTCTGTTAGGCTTAATTGATTTTATAATGTTGTTACTTAGTAGCAAGAGCAGATAGTAACTTATCCTGTGTCAGTTTCCAAAGATAATTCTATCAAATTTCAGGGAACTAATAGAATATATTGTCAATAGAATCTGAGCGCAGCGTATCCTTCTTTTATTATCGTTCCATTTTACAGTATATTCTTTTCTATTTCAGCTTGTAAAGATACACATATTGTGCCGAACGCTGAATGTGGTAGTGGAGATTCAATTATTGGAAGCAGACGAGAATACAAGTGCTATGCGGGCTATGTTCAAGTCGGAACGCCATTCACGGAATGTTTACCAAATGCGCAGTGGTCAAAACCATCGTTCACATGTTCCGGTATGTACCAATCGAATATACATACGATGCCAGTCGTTTTACAAACCGAGCAGTTTAAGTTCAAATGACTGCTCCCAGTAGTTGTTTTCGAACATAACACGAATTCACGATTCTTACACTATTTTTCTGATTGTATTTCTTAGTTTGGCAATGTTTAGTATCTATACCAGTATACTTGTGTAGTATTACGTGTAATATCCCTTGTGTGGTTGCAATAATGTGACCGCCATCTCATAGTTTGCAGCTGTTAATGTTTCTCACTTCTCTCGTCACAGATTGCGGAGCTCCACCAAAGGTGTACAATGCCTACACAAAACTTGGACCTAGTTTGATCGGATCCGTACGTGACTACCAATGTGAAGCTGGCTACAAAATGTACGGGTCTGGGCAGCTTACGTGCTTACCGAACGGACAATGGGAGGTCCCACAGTTCTCGTGCAATGGTAAGTCATATGATTGTAAACAAATGTCCACTTGGCTATGCCTACGTTTCTTAAAAAACTACAATTGATTTAAATGTATTGCGTGTGTTTCACATTTGGAGTCACACGCGTTGCTTGTTCATATGACAGTCAATATCAAAATGTTTAATTAAAGTTTATTAGGTGAAATAAAACCATTTCATGTTTAAAATGCGTTCTTTTTAAAGGCGTTGCAATTAAGTGATACATAAGATTAACCACATATTTATATTTGTAGTGATAACAACGACGACAACTACCACACCGGCACCCATACCGTCAGATCCTAGTAAGTGTTCAAGTTTCTCATTATTTTGACCTCGAACGGTTAAGCATTGGACGCAAATACGTATTGGTCCTTATTGGGAACAACGAGAAATGCAAATTATTTGATTGCGTTTTGTCTAAATAGTAGTGCATCCTTTATGCATGATATACTTGTGTATTGTAAGGCGGTTTGCTGTAAGACTTTGCAAGAAGATAATACAATAAAATAGGTTTGAGCCAATACCTATGGTACTAGTATGGTTTAAAATAAGAAAAAGAACGGTTAACATATTTAATTAAGAAGTGTATCAAACAAATGCAAAACTGAAACGTGAACAATGTATTTTTCTTAGCGAAATGTGTGGTTAATAATAATAGTTCCAATGCTGTAGCCCTATTGCCAACCCTTTTATGTTTGTGATATGATATCTTTCCTTTTATTCATCTTTGTAGTTGTTGTTTGTTTCTGTGCGTGTTTCTGGTTGACTGTGGTCCTTGAACGCTACATTTCCTGTTCGACTTTTATATCTACTTTTAGTGCATTACTAGAAAAAATAAATTGAATGTGCATACTTCGGTGAAATAAAAAAATATATAATAAACAAAACAAATACATTTGATTAACTAATGCATGATTTCTATTTTTCTTCCAGGTGTATGCGACGCTTGTCGAATGATCAATGGTGTTGGCTACAACAGGCATCCCTTCGATTGTAACCAGTATGTGCAGTGCTTTGTAGGCAACAGAGGCATGGAGCCCGTATATCGTAGGTGTCCATTCGGTCAATTCTGGGATCAAGACGACCTCACGTGCCGTCCTTCTCACCTGTGCAAATGTCCATATGGTAAGGATTAACAAAATGGAGTTCAATATGTCAATAAATATACATACATTTTCTGTTACTTAACGTTTTATTTCTTTTTATACAAGATTTTTCTATTTATTTATTTATTTATTTATTTATTTAGTTAGTTAGGCTATATTAACTAAACAAGTGAGTACCTAGGCTTATTAGTCACTCTAGAAATATCAAACGATAACAAAACATACTGAGAGCACACCGTTTTTGATAAACAGCTCTTATTTTAGTTTACTTTGTTAAAGGGAATGTAGCAAAACAGCCAAACAAAAATAAAGAAAATCGTTATTATTGAGAGTTCGGAAAAACTTAGTCAATGTTGAAAGAATTATCAAAATGTGAAGATTAACAAAGACTATATCATCATTTAAAAGTTATTAGGACACGGAATGGAAAGTATGATAATGGACCTTTGGAAACGGCCGAAAACGACACATACGAAATATTGCAGTCTCGGTTTGATTGAGACTGTTCATGAGCGGTAGTGAAATATGCTAGCTACCGTTTACGCCCTCTAGCCCCGGGTTGAGCACAACTTAATATTAATAAAATCAATGGTACAAAATTTGAACCATCCCAAAGATGGCATGCATATGGCGGTGGACATGGAGTGTCTTTCTTCCCCATGTCGTATAGCGTATGGTCCCAGTATCTAATAAAATTAAATGCCCCAAAGAGCGAAAGCCATTATTACGAGAATTATGACATCAGAGTTATAAATGACCATAGATGGAATATTTACAAATACGTTAATTAGCCGATTTAAAGAGAGAAAATCACACCAAAGGTATGACAATTAAATATACCAAAGTATTATAATGCATTTATATGGCCAGTAAAGGATTTTGCACTCATTTGCAGCGTTTTTCTTTGCTTTAAATGATATTTACCAATATGCCATATATGGTAATTTAAAAGTATGACGTCATAGTTCCCAAAATGGTGGCTCCCATATATGTGTTAGAACAATCTTGAAATGGTCATATCTTTTTTGTGTATTTTCCGATTTTGATAATTCTTACACCATTTCCAAGTTTTTCAGGACTCATTAATAATGATTGTTTGATTGTGTCGCTACTTTCCCTTTAACAAAACCTAAACAGTTTCAACTATACAATTTCATTAAATTCCTCAAATATTTCCTTCCAGACAAGTGTGCGGATCCGTCTTTGAGGGGTTACAGACACTCTGACTCTCAGGACTGTTGTTCTTATTGGAAATGCCAGAACGGTAAATCGTACGGCGAGTGCTGTGGTTCGATGACTTCGTTTAGTAATATGCACGGGCAGTGCATGCCAGATGCCACGTGCAGAACTAAGTGCGCGTTCGAAGTTGAACTACCAGGTTAGTTTAAATGTGAATATGGTTCTTTCTTCAAAAATCCACATTTATATATACAATAAAAATACGTAATAAAATTCGAACACAAAATGTAGCTTTCACAGAACATAGTCACTCAACCAAAAGCTAATTAAAACAAACAACTATTACAACGTTAATAAGAAGCAAGGCGTTAGACATCACAAACACAAAGGGGTTGACAATAGAGTTATAACGTCTTGAAGAAAGAGTATTCGGACACGAGTCCATACTGTGTAAATAAGTCAAAGAAGATGAATGTAAAATCAAAATAGTAATTAGCGATGTTCACTATGAATAGCGTGCATAAACTATACACCTTGGCCCGTATCCATAAAGACTATACACCTTGGCCCGTATCCATAAAGACTATACACCTTGGCCCGTATCCATAAAGACTATACACCTTGGCCCGTATCCATAAAGCAACTTAAGTGGAAAATATTACTTAAGTCAACATTTAAGATATCCTTATCAACCTCTCAGGGACACTAAAATCATCTAGTTTAAAATTAATATTTAGGTTTTATTTATCCATAACCTTATTAGCAATATTAAGAAAATGTTTTGAATCGATAGAAAAGGGTGCTTAGAAAATGGATCCCTTTTGACTTAAGTTAAGATATTGCTGAGAAACCTTATGAATACGGACCCAGACCAACGAGTTCAAAGCTTACGTCATGCAATGAAATTTAGGGAATGTGCTGCTTTTAACAGTACTCGGAGAAAATAATGTATGAGTATTTAATATATATATATATACTTATATATAGCTACAGCATGTGACAAGCGTCCCGACAATGACGGCGTCTCATTTCAACAACACATTGGTAACAACTTCTGGGTTAAGATGCCCTGTGCCCCAGGTACTGCATTCAATCCTGTCGACTGTCAGTGTTCGCTGCTGTTGATGAACATTCCAGGAAAAGTCAGGCAACAAGGTAGTTATCCACACGTTATCATATCACTTCCACATGCTCTCAATTCTATTTCCGAAGTCTCATCTGGTGTAAATTGTCATTCATACGATACAAAGAATTAGAATTTGGTTTTAGAATGTCGATTTTAACATAATTATGGATTTGTAATACTATTGTCTGCATTAACGATATAACACGTACAGTTTTTTCTTCTTTTTGCAGTCTGCAAGCCTGAGTTATTTTTACCTTTCGAGGGAACTTTTGACGACCGTTCAGGAAAGAATGTATTCATCCACCCAGAAAACGTATCGATAAACAACGGTGCTGCCGTATTTAATGGAAGATCAAGGATTCTGATCAACCGTTACTCAAACACGGACTTCCGTGGAAATTTCGTCATTAAGTTCCGGTATAAGGAGGTTCTTCAGGGTCCTACAGCCGCTCAGCTTCAGGCGCTGATAACCAATGGCGACTGCGGGTCTGATCCATCTATCATTATAGCAAAGATGCCGGGATATGTTCTTCTTGGTGCCAAAACGGACACGCCCAGGTCGTTCGCCCTACCAACCCTGGTAAGTGGATATTTAACATGGGTGGTCTGGTAATACTAAACACTGATATATTACTACAGAGGTAGTTAAATGCAAATGGTGAACGCAGAAACTATCGAAAAGGATTTTAGATAAACACAGTATGCACATATTGTAATACAGTACATATGCATTCACATTGAATACAGTTTATAAATATGTATACATGTATACTTACACCTGGTTAAAATGGATACACGACAATCTTGAGTTTATAAAAACTGACTGTGTCCCGTTAGTTATTCTACATAACCTGCATTTGTTCTGTCATTAATATGAATTATAAGAATGGATTAAAGCAAATTGTTTGTTTGCATATTATTAACTGTTGATTATATTGAAACCAATAACATGTTTAAACCTATGGTAGAATACAACGAAAACATGAAAACTCAAAATGTTATTTAATTTGTGCAAGCAGGTATTAAAGTCGAAATGATACCTGATAAATAAGTTGCTGTGTGTCCCTTTAAACCCCCAGCAACCTTTTTGTCACTGACCATTCCAACGCGGTACACCTATTGTCAACCCGTTTGTGTTTGGGATGTCACATGCCTTAATTGCTTCAATCGTGAACGCTCGGCCAATCCCGTCATTCTTCGGGATCCCGCCTCGTGTGTATCACGGCGCTTTGGTATGTTCAAAATATTGACATGTTGATCGCCGGATGGCAACAGCACAGAAAATAGTGCAATGTTGCTATGTAAACAATATGGCCGCTCACCACACGTGTTGATGTCTAATTTGCGTTGAGTGTTTGTTTTTTACAATGCAGATGAAGGCTTTATCACTGCTTTCATGTAAAGAAACTATTGATGGAGAAATTGGCTGAATAACATTGCAACATTTAGACGATAACTTTGATTTTGAATGCAAATTTGTTTTGGCGGGAATCTAAGGCGCGATGACGTTACCAATATGAACATCTGCGTATTACATTCGAGTAATGCTGCGAAGCAGTGTACGAGATGTTGCGAATGGCCTTGCTTCTTACTAGCGTTGTAATTTGTGTATGTTTTAATACGTGTTACTGGCTGACTGTGGTCTGTGAAAGCTACATTTCCTGGTCGTCTTTTATCCCTACTTGTGCTGCTTTTCAGGACAAAGAGTGGAAGGAAGTTATATACATGCACAATGAGAAGACACTCGAGGGTCGTGTGTGCGGGGCTTCCATGGATAAATGGTCGTACGGTCCCATTCAGGCAACTCACTGCGCCATACAGATCGGTTACGGAAATGGACTGGCAAATTTCATGGGATATATTGATGATGTAAGTCTCGAATTTGCATTGTTTGGTCTTTGTTTTATAAATCAATAAAATATGCAGACAATTTTATATATTATGTTTAATCGATTTCCTACGGAATACAATTAATACGATACCGTTAATGTTTTTGGTGGTTTAAAAGAAATAAATCTCGGAAGTATCTGCAAAAGAATTGATACAATATTAAAAATTAGTAGAAAGATATTGGTCATATAATTTTTGTTGTAGATGAAACAAATATTTTAATTCTACGTCTATCGATTTGGTGTAAATTTGTCCAAATCAGGATTTAAATATCTAGTAATTATAAATGTGTGATATTTATTTAATGTTGTTGTTGTTATTTTTCAGTTATACATTTACCAGTGTCGTCCAAGACAAAGTATTTTGAGCATCAACTATTAAAGACGAGCGACATTGAACTTCCTGTGATACTGTGTTTGAAAGCCATATTTTGTGTATATTTATTGTAGATTAAATATTTGTGTTTTAGTGGTCACGTGACTGTTAATGAATGTATAGTGCATGTCTAGTCAATTGTCTACTAGCATAAGACAGCCTGAATAAATGCTCAATACAAGATTATATTGTATAACTATACAACTTACTCCACGAGTTATTACCAGTTAAAATAGGGACTGTGTAGCTTTAAGGTTTGTTCTACTGAAAGATGGTGCATTCAGTACTGTTAAAATTGAACACAAATGCATTTAAGTCAGTCTCTACTGGCATTACAAGCATTATGATGATAGTATTTATACTTAGTCTGATAATGGATATTTTTGTTACATAAATGATAAATTGGAAAAAGTTCAATAAACACATGGTGTATAATGTCTCTAAATATTCGCGCTGCGTATTACCATCTGTACTTGAAACACACTTAAATCGAAAGCTCCAGTCAACGAAAACAAATTTGAATGAAACAGTGTCATACATTTTATTTGTGAATGTGAAAAGATGCAAGAAGCGTGTGTATCAGTGTGAATAAACTGTTGCCATGATACTATGTTGCCATGATATTATGCTGCCATGATATTATTGATATTATGTTGCCATGATATTATATTGCCATGATATTATTGATATTATGTTGCCATGATATTATGTTGCCATGATATTATGTTTTGAATGAGGAACAGTCGTATGAAAGTGCTCACCTATTAGAACGTTATCCATATAGTATATATGTAGTCATTTTGTTTGTATTATGTGGTTATTTATTTCCTGAATAAAAATAGTTTTGAATAAAATAAACACTAGTTAGATACTTCAAGACACTCCAAGCCCCACACAAAATATTACACCGTCTAAACAATCGTCTGAGACTTTAAGTCTTCATTTGAAAACCTAGGCTTTCACTGAGCACCTATATATTTGCTACAGAGCAATAACCAAAATGCTCGCCTTCTTTATGCCAAGAATCAAGTAGTTCAAATAAATACTAAATGTTCTTAAAGAATGCATTTGTGCGTTTTTCTTCTAGAATGCATAGTTTTTGCGTGAGAACCAATCAACATCTCACTTTTCATCAAAGAGTCGTGGTTTTCAGTTTTATAACGAACGATCTACGTTTCATTCCGAGAACCTTGATTCATGACGAACCGTTTCAAAATTTATTTGAGAACCACGACGGAGATTCTAATCTAAGAGCTACAACCCAAGTAAAACAATAGGTCAAAATGACCTGAAACGCTCACCAGATAGCGTAATAAGAGAATTATGTTCACGAAGAACGTCTTCAAAGTATTTTTTGTACATCTCTAAATACTACGGATCCCATGGGCAGGCCATTTGTTTTGGGTTTTTTTTTACCTCGGGTAGTTCATTTGAGTGAACTTGAACCCTAGAGCGTGGTCTTTCTTCCACTGTCCGTTCCAAGGTGGTATCCATAAAGTCAACTATTTTATGTTTGTGATGTCAAAGCTTGCCTTTTATTCATCTGTGTAGTTGTCGTTTGTTTCTGTGCGTGATGGTGGTTGACTATGATCCTTGAATGCTACAGTTCCTGTCCGACTTTTATATCTACTGTGAATATGTATGAAATAGGAAGATCATTTTTGGAGAAAAAAATATCTGTCCAGCTATGTACAAGGGTTCTTGTGAAACTCCATTTTGTTTATTTCGTCCATTGTTTTCTCGTTTAGGGCAAAGCATTTTGTAAGGAATTGGGACCATACGCCGCTGGTCATGGAATGGTATGAAAATACCACATCTGAAGTTTCCATGTTCATATTCATATCCATACCGTCTTCGGGGTGGCTCGAATATTCGTACTATTGACTTTTTAAATATTGATTTCTGTTCAGCCCGGGAACAGATGGCGTGTGTAGGGTACCAATGTGTCCGTAACATGCTAATGTTTCCACGGACATATTGGTCCACACGTTAGTATATTATGTCCGCAATAGGCCAATATGTGGGCGACACATTAAGGGGGCGTCTCAAGCAAAGTTCCTGAATTTTTAAATGTTTGATCGATCAATCAATTTCTAAAGGTGGATTAGAGAGAAGATTGTGCTTACTAGGTTTTTCATGAATAAGGAAAATTAGCAAAATAAAAAATGATGATCTAAGGAATTGGTATATAAATAAAGATAAGGAATTGGTATATAAATAAAGATAAGGAATTGGTGTATAAATAAAGATAAGGAATTGGTATATAAATAAAGATTTATTATTTAATTGGAATACAGTTATTTATTCTTCGTAAAGAAAACAGATCTGAAAGAAGGTGAAGATAAAAACAACTAATTAACAAAGGACATTATAATAAAATTAACTAAATAAAACAAAGGAAATATATGCATGGCCCTTAATACACAAATAAGACATATGTATTCAGTAATAATATAAGCTTCGCAGTCAGAAGCGCAACATTAATGAATAACATAGTAAACGCATATAGCATGTACGTCCATGCATACAGAGGCATTACGTGGTAACGCCTGCGACAAAGGGTTAAATAGAGAATATATATTAAATTTAAAGTTTATTTGTATTGTGTCCCTTTTTCAAATGGAAGGAATCACCAGCATACATCCGGACGGAAAAGACAATAGTTAATATTTATGTTCAGAAGAAATACAAACCCATGAATATCTCAGCAATTTGCACCTTGTTTACGACATGCATATACGTTATGCAAATTTGTGTTGCAGGATTAATGTTTCATGTTAGGTTTACAAATACTTTCTGTATACGAGTCACAACACAAAGGTATTCGTAAAGAATATTCTCCAGGTAGATTGCTTTATTGCTGATCAACCTAATTTTCAAGACCGATCCCATGTGGATATGGTCATTCCTCTTTATTGCTTGGTTACCGGTCGTGGAGAATCAAGCGCCTTTCCTATATCTTACTTTACTCGCATCTTGCTTGCTTTCGTTACATTCTCCACCATTTTAACTTCATACTTACATTACATTCTCCATCATTCTAAATTCATACTTACACTGGATTATCCACCATTCTAACTTCATACTTACATTACATTCTCCATCATTCTAACTTCATACTTACACTGGATTATCCACCATTCTAACTTACACTGGATTATCCACCATTCTAACTTCATACTTACACTGGATTATCCACCATTCTAACTTCAGACTTACATTACATTCTCCATCATTCTAAATCCATACTTACATTACATTCTCCATCATTCTAAATCCATACTTACACTGGATTATCCACCATTCTAACTTCATCCTTACATTACATTCTCCATCATTCTAACTTCGTACTGACACAGGCTTCTTACATTACATTCTCCGCCGTTCTTTGCATCATTCTAACTTCCTTCTTACATTGTTGTCTCTCTCACAATACATTTTCAGTCATTCTAACTCGACCTCATATGTCACATATGTTCTTTCACGACAGAAGGCAACCGAACAACTTTAAAAATGGTGTCCTTTTTTTACCCATGGTCTTATTTTTCGTGAATTCGCTCGTGTAAACGATATGATTGAGTAAACCAGTAATGATCAAAAAGAAAGAAAATAAGATCAGAACAAAACATTATTTTGTCATTTTATAACAACATCTAACGCAAAACATAGCATATTTGTTGGTGGATTTTGTTTGAGAGTTACACTGGGTGTAAACCCGGTATCAACGCAAATAGATTCATGACGAAAAACAGGCACGGTTGATCCTCGACAGTTTTATCGGTTTCGCCACTAATAGTCAATGATTCTCAACGATCGATGTCTGTTTACCAACATGGATTTTGAATGAAAATTTTAAGTATATTGCTTTTTAGAGAGTTTTTCAAGCGAAATACATCCTTATATACGATAATATGACTTATCGAATTATGTTTAATAAAAGTTTTTACACAGTTTCTAAATAAACCAATTTATAAAATGAAAGAATTCTTAGAAATTTCAAAACGTATAGCACTTTAATACATTATGCCTTAACATGTATACAAACCTGTAGAATATAATAATTAGTTCATATTGTTAAATTGATGGGGTTAAAAGAAGTTTTTAAAATAAATACATGTCACGGTTTCTCCCTGAAAGTGTTAAGGCCTCTCGACGACAATATTTTTAATATAACGGTTACTCAACGACGATTTTTTTCTTTTCCAAGTCTAACTAGCAGATGTAAACTTTATTCTCTGTGGTTTTCATCATGTACATAAGTAGTTAGACATTGTTCTGAAATATGGATATAAAATCGAACAGGAAAAGTAGCATTTAAGGACGACAGTCAACCGCAAACACACACAGACACAACGAACAACTTTAAAGATGAACAAAATGCCAAATTAGACAGTACAGACACAAAATGGTTGACAATAGGGCTACCGCCTTGGAACTGCCAATGGCAAAAAAGGCCGCTGGGGGTTTAAACCAGTCACAGGGACAGGAGAAAAGCAATAATATCTCATCACTTTCATCTTCCATCGATGTACTAACATATAATTCCTTTTTGCATATAGAACATCCTTCCTCAAAAGAAACCTCCATCACACTCTCAAACCTACTAGTAGCTACGATTCCCTCCATTAGATAACCCTGTAATTGAATTTGTCGTAGAAAATCCGTGACACTGTAAGGGAGAAACCGTGACATTATAATTTATACAATGGCATGGTTATGCCGCATAACTACATAATACAAGCAGTATTGACTTTTCGCGGCGCAACCGTGACTGGTTTTCGTCGAGAATCCATTTGCGCTGATAACGGGGGGTAGGGGATATTATTATTACTGAAACGCAAAAGAAACGCAACACGGGAATTTCCTCTATATGTTGAATATGCTGCACTTAAAGTTCTCCGGCCATGTTTTGTTTCATGAACATGTTTATATTTATTTAAATCGGAATCAATACACAACAATAGATATTTACAATTCACACATTGCAATATATGTTAAAAGCGAGAATAAGATTTTATTTGATGACGTAGAAAACTTTGAACAAGTAAATTAATCCACAGGTAAATATATTTATCATTTATCTGGCAATGGTTGTGCTGCTATACAATTCAGATTTACCTCATTTACCGGTGCACTCACGCAGTGGTAAAAGTAGTATCTACGTCAGGCAAATAATACTTATCTTTACATACAACTTAGTAGCGGTTTTAAATAAATGTTTCTCACCGGGACTATTAAGAAATGTTCAGTGTTCATGATGTTTAAGAGTTAAATTTGTTAATTGATAACACTACAAAAACGGTGGCCATTCATCTTTAATTCCACATAATATTCCAAAGAAATCCCAAGATGTTTTGAAAAAAAAAGTTGCAGTTAATTAGAGAAAGGACACAACTGTGATGTTGTAGACGTTTTAATCACACTACACATTGTAACAAGAAATTCATAAATGTTGAACCTCCTCTTTGAAAAACTGAGCTAGTTCAGTACTGTATTTAACGTCAAGTGTTTGCAATATTTTGCATCCTAAGTTTGCTCACATGCTTGAGCCAAACGCGTACTCTGTCAATAATGAAACTTTGAAGGAATGCTGTTTGCTGTATTATGTGTTGTTTTAGTATTTTTTCCGAAAGAAAAGGTCTTACGTAGCCATGTACCATCGATTAACAGCAGCATATTGTACAAACAATATATAGCGGAAATTCCCGTGTTGCGTTTCTTTTGCGTTTCAGTATATGTTTTCGCAATATGGATGTATTTTACTTTTATAGTTTCATATCGATTTAAAAAGCCACTGTCGGCACAGTTATCAGTCACTTACTAGTAGTCAGTGTAAAAAGAGTGAACTTCGAAACTTTACAAAATGTTATTATTTTAACGCTACTTCTAAAATAAAAAAATAATTTAAGAACTCTTCTCCGACAAGATCTATCACAGCCTGACTTCTATAGTGACAGGATTTACAAACTTCGTAATGATATTTACAAAATTTCGTAAGATCCTTGGTTATACTATGAGGCGCCATACGTGACTATATGTTGTAAGATAAATATATACGTTGTATGTAATATATATATACTGAATACAAAAATATATATGATACAGACAAATATATACGTTACTCAGAGATATATATATTGAATACAAAATATATATGATACAGACAAATATATATGTTACTCCGAAATATATATATTCTGTCCAAAAATATATATCATACAAATATATATGTTACTCCTAGAAATATATATTCTGAAAAATATATATTCTGTTTTTAAATATATATTGTAGACGCAAATATATACGTCAGTCTGAATATATGTTTTTCCTAATTTATATATTGTAGATGCAAACATTTATATGTTATACCGAAAAATATATTCGGTTTATAAAAATATATTGTCTGCCTTAATATATTCAAGATGAACATATTTCAGATGAAAATAAATAGTTTCTCTAAAATAAATATATTGCAGACACAAATATATCAATGAAAGACCTATAAATAAATGGTGCGAACTTCTGGGTGACCGAAACTAAATACATATTTGTTTTCCAAATATATATGCCTTCTGCAAATATATACGTTGGCATAGACTGTGCTGCAAATATATACGTTGGCGTAGACTGCTACACTGTCCCGTTTTTCAACCTCAAGACAAGCCAAATTTAAAGAGCGTATTTCCAAGCGTCCGAGAAGTGTTCCGCATGTTGGAGTTTCTTTACCACGAAAACATAACAAATCCGCAAAAAATGGACGACCAAACGTCTAACGTACGAAGAACTATTGATCTTCTTCTTCTTCTTCTTCTTCTTCTTCTTCTTCTTCTTCTTCTTCTTCTTCTTCTTCTAATGTGCCTGGTTCCTCCGGAACATACTCGCACATGTGGTGAACTAAGTACAAGTGGTGAACGGTCGAAGTGCAGTTATAAACTTATAAACAGGTTAAAAAATCTCTGATTTGGGTCTACGCAATCCCTGAAGTAGAGCAGAATGGCATCTTTCTGTTGTTTGTCATTTAGACCGGATGCTAAGTCCTGGAGCATGATTATGAGATGGCCCTCACAGGATCTCTTCTTTCTGAAACCATGCTGTCTTTCAGATAGAATATTGTTTCTTTCTTTTGTTAAGCAACCCGCAATTTCAGGCCTTGGTTCAGACCTCGTTAGTGTAATAGCCAGTATCTCGAGTGTGCTGATATTGAAATACGCGAGTGCGATAATGATCATATTTTGTCTAAAAGTAGTTTTGTAATACAAGATACAAGAAACTGTCGTGACATATCAGATTCGTCGATGCACCATCTTCTTAACAACGTATTGATCACGTAAACCGTATCCCCCACCCTCCGTTCCACCACCTCAATAATGTTTATATTATCGGAATGCATCAGGCGCGTGGCCTCGGCTGGCGTGGCGCAGTCGGTAGCGCGGCGGATTTGTAACCGGATGTCCCGGGTTCAATCCTCCGTGGTGCCACTGAGATTCGTCGGTGTGTTCTTGGGCAAAACACTTTCCCTTCGCCTCGTCCGTCGGATGGAGACCTAAACCGGGCGGTCCTGTGTATCGGTCTATCCTCCGAGCACGTTGAAGAACCATAGGAATATATTCGATACTAAGAGTAGGACACGGTTCCCGGATTCCCCTCTCTCTGGGGCGGCTCTAAATAACCTATACTGTGTTGATAAGCCGTTAAACAACATTCAATTCGTCGGAGAGAGAGATATAATGATTCATGTTTCCGACTGAACTGTTTAGCATTGCATTGAATCGTTTCAAGTTCGATTAGATGGTTTGAATAAACACTCCGGATTATTTCACAAAGCATCGGATTGTTTTAAGTTTGATTAAATGGTTTCAAAAAAAGTAGTGAATCAAATAAAGTAACATTGAATTAAATATAATACCGATGAATTAATTCATCTTTGACTGGATGATTTATTAAAAACATACTTTTGGCTCATAGGTAATCGCCACCTATGAAAAACGGGACAGTGTAGCAGTCTACGCCAACGTATATATTTAGGCATACCGGAAGTAAATCACTGTGGTATTCATGCCTGGTGTAGTCGAAAGGAGTTCCCAAATATATAATCCCTAACTTTTTTTGTGATAAAAGGCATTTTTGAGTATTTAAGGCCTGTTTTTCTGGCTGAAATGACTTTATTGACTTGTTTGTGATAGCTAAAAACCATTTGCATGGTTGTATGATGATTTTATTTGTCAACTTGACAGTTTTGAAAGTGAAAGTAGAACACATTTAAGAGGTGCCGAATGAACGCAGTTTGTTCACGGTATCAACAAAGATCAGAATTTTATTTTCTTATATGCCACATGACCCCTACTATTCTCAGCAGTTTTCTAGAGAGGCAGGTCTCATGACTAAGAACATGTAAGTGAATCTTAGTTTGAACTTCATTTTGAAAAATGGATAACTAAAAAGCTTGCTCAATATTGCATTGGACTCAATGGGATTTGATTTACTTCTGGTACACCTTTAGCACAGTCTGTGCCAACGTGTTTATTTGCGGAAGTCATATATATTTGGCAATCGTACAAACTCGCTCATTTCCGTAGATCATCGGAAATAATTATTTTTGAAAAGAAAGTTGAGGCAGTTCCGATCGATATATTTGGAAAACAAATATTTATTTAGTTTCGGTCACCCAGAAGTTCGCACCATTATTTATTGATATTTCATTGATATATTTGTGTCTGCAATATATTTATTTTAGAGAAACTATTTATTTTCATCTCAAGTATTTTCATCTTCAATATACAAGGATTTGTACAATACAATAAGAGGATAAGAATATATGATGAAATCTCGTAGACTCTCGCGTAGAAAGTACGAGATTTCAGCGTCTATCGATAAGGCGGGTCTTCCGATAAGACGGGTCCGATCGATAGCCATAACGCGGCGAGCTTACCTGTACGTTTCGACACAACACCAGTTCGGTGCTACTGCTGTGTTTATCTCATATATTACGTGATAAATATACAGCTTTTTTTTAACTGGCGGCTTGTTAATTACTTGATTACACAGTCAATAGAAAAATCCCTAATTGCATAAAGCACTCGGGAATTATGGCTCAGGGTTGTGTCACGAACACGGAGACTAGTTCGAAAATGGTTTTAATAACATGTATAAACACACGGTGATACTCTGACTACCGCGAACATGATGACGATCCTATGCTCTAAATATGTAATTGTAGCATGGTCACAGACAATTCTCTTTGTTCAGACACAGGTGTAAATCGTTTAATTGAAAATAAGACCTGTCAGAATAACTGTGAGAATAACAGTGAGAATAACTGATATAGAGCTGAAATGGACATGCTACAAAACAAATATTTTCTTCGAGTTTAAAGCGCGGCGTCGGCCGATCCTTTTGATATGTCCCGAGACTTGAATGCATAATTATAGTTTGCGGCTTAAACTGTTATTTTAATCAATGCTTTATTTAAAAAGTTGGTTAATTTAAAAAGTTGGTTAATTTAAACACCTCGATGGGCTACGCCCATCTCGATGTTTAAATGAACCAACTCAATGAAACCATACTCTATCTATTACTTATTCCTTTCTGTAATAATAAAATACTTTAAATACCAATAATTATCGGACATTTTGTTTTATACTTCCTAAAGTGTTTGGATTACCAGGCGTAAATCATTAATATAAATTGTATTGTTTTCGCTAGGAAAACTAACATTGTGTGACGCGGTGTCGGTTGATATTTGTTTTCTTCTTTTGTAACGATTTTAACCGTATTGCAATTAGACCAATTGAATTAAAAAAGCATCTTGTTTGTGCAAATGTATGGTAATCAATTAGCGAAATTATCCTTAATTTTCTTCGAGTTTAAAGCGCGGCGTCGGCCGATCCTTTGGATATGTCCCGAGACTTGAATGCATAATTATAGTTTGCGGCTTAAACTGTTATTTTAATCAATGCTTTATTTTAAAAAAAACTGTGAACATGCATCCCTTGTACATATTTACCATTTGGTAATGTCATTCTGATTATCTTTACGTACATGAACATGACTTACGGAAAAGATGATTTTATTAATTTTGATGATCTAGATCTTGAAGCTTTATTAGGCGAGTTTACTGCCAGTGTAAATGAGGTCTCTGATGATGAACTGTGTGATAATGGTGTAGATATGAGTAATAAGCCGACTCCTAAACTGTCCATGCTATGCATGCCACGAATCATACATACATTTTTTTAAATTTTATTTGTGCGTGCGTACTTTATCAAAAGCTCCCAATCCTCATCCCATTCCCCGGACGTTTGAATTGTTAGCTCCACTGAGAGTATTACCGCATGTCATAAAATGCGGTACTTACTCGTGTTTTATTGCTATGATGTTAAGTATATATTTATGCTCGCCCTATGGCACTAGTGTCTTATTGCTGTGAGTGTCATAAAATATATCCCGAATATGCACCCTATTTGAGCGAGTTCCTTATCTTTTCTCAAAACACAATGTCATAAAACTGGGTATTGAGACCCATGCTATATTGATTTGGTAGTGCCATAAAACACATGCCGAATATGCAGATATTTAAGCAAGTTGCCGCCTTATCTTTTGCTAATAACAACACCATGTCATAAAACCGGGTATTGAGATCCATGCTATATATGCAGCTCATTTGAGCTGGTGTCTTATATTTCGCTGGTAACAACACTAGGTCATTAAAATCCGGTATTGTCCCATACTACATGTAGAGTGCCATATCTGAAGCAACTATTCAAATAGATGCTCCACAAGCTAAACAATAACACGAAGACTAAATTCAGAAATTCATAGCTTTTTATTTGAGTTATGTAAACAAAACATACGGTAATAAAGAGTTCAAAACATACGGTAATAAAAGAGTTTTAATAAAATTAACATAAACAAGAAATGACACATACAGTGCAAAAAAAATCCAAAACATTTCAATATATGGTTCAAATTTGCAGTCCCGTGCATAGGAATGTATAAAGTAGAGTATGGAGTAGTTCCTGAATTCCTCTGTATCCTTCCCCTTTTGAAGCGGCTGAAAACAAACTAAGATCAAGTGTTACTTTTATAAGGGATTAAATGCAGAGTATTGGTTTAAAACTGAATATTAATGTAATAATTAATATTAAAGGTCACGATTTGTTTCTATTTTATCTGTGTTAAGTATATATACCCATGACTTACACTCTGTGTTACGTTGTATTAAGTATCACCGTCGTGAGTTTTCAACATGTACCACTTATTGTAGTAGTAATCTGTATTTTTAAAATTTTAGAATTATTTTTTTAAAGAAATATTGTGTCCCATTGAAATGTGAAAAGAATATACAAATAATGTTTTGCTTGATAAAAGGACAACCATGCAGTATGAAAACTATGTAAGAACACAAATATATTATATATATTTAAAAAGAACATGATTGTGTTCCTTTATATTAAAAAGGCGATAACACATGGTATTTTTTGGATTTTCTAAATTATTTCTTAGAAGAAATAATCTGCCAATTTGAAAGCTGAAGAAAAAAATAAAATGCTTTGTATGATGAAATAAAGGTTACCATGCAGTATAAAAATTATATAAGAACACAAATATGTGTATTTTTCAGAAGATGAACATGATTTTCTATTAAAAAGGCACTAACACACTAGTGTTTCTAAATTTAGTTTTTTATAAGTTAAAAGTGAATTATAACAAGAAATATATGCCCATTTGAAAGCTGAAATACTTTTTTTTTATAATGCTTGGTATAAAATAAAGTTAACCATGCAGTATAAAAATTATATAAAAACACACAAATGTGTATTTTTTTAGAAAATAACATGATTGTATCCCTTTCTATTAAAAAGGCAGTAACACACTAGGGTTTCTAAATTTTGCTTTTAAAAGTTCAAAGTGAATTATAACAAGAAATATATGCCCATTTGAAATCTATAATTCTTTTTTTATATAATGCTTGGTATGAAATCAAGTTAACCATGCAGTATAAAAACTATATAAGAACACAAATATGTGTATTTTTTTTAGAAAATAACATGATTTTACGCCTTTCTATTAAATAGGCAGTTACACACTAGTGTTTCTAAATTTTCAAAGTGAATTATAACAACAAGAAATGTCATGCCCATTTGAAAGCTGAGAAAAAAATAAAACAAATACTTTATACAAAATAAAGGTTACCATGCAATATTAAAATTATATAAGAACACAAATATGTGTATTTTTAAAAAATAGAACATGATTTTGTGCCTTCATACTAAAAAGGCGATAACATCGTATTTTTTGTTTTGGTTTTAAACTCAAAGTGAAATTTAAATCAGAAAAAAATACGGAATGGTATCGATATCAATATGTTATTTATTAAATTTTAATAACCAAGTCGTATAACGAATACATTTATAAACAAAAACGTATTTCCTTCAATGGAAAATATATTTTATATCACTATTCCTAAAAATACGATTACCCCACCCGCCAACATCACACTGCCGAGAATCGGGAGAATATCAACATAAAATTACACTACCAACGAAAAACATTTGGAATATAAACACTTCCTCATTAAAATACATCATATTAAACTAATACTTACTCGATAATTGCTTATATAAAGCGTTATCTTGCTGTTTATCGACATTAATCTACCCAGCGTTGTATTCAATATTTTCCAAAATGGCGGTTGAAGATGATGACTGTCATGTGACACGATCTCGGGATTTCTGTCCGAGAATTTGCGAGACTTCCTTTTTGGCCCTATATAATTTGACCTATTTTCTAATCCTCTTATTGTACAAATCCTTGCAATATATTATACGGAAACGTATACTGACCCCCATTGTTTGTTTCATAACTATTGGATTTGTTGATTGCATAATATATTACAGGGCGAAAGATAATTATAAACAATATATAGGGATATTTATTTATTTTATAAATAAGTTACAAGATATTTTACCATATATATATATATATGAAATATTTTAAAAAGTAAAGCAATTGCGTGGTTAAATATATTGTTTAAATAAAGTAACACTTATTAACATGTTTATATATTTTCCGAATGTGTATTCCAAGTTGGTCTATTACTTATTAATCATGTCTTTGAAGTTGGCTCGGTATTCGGGGTTCGACATTCAAACAACGCTCGGTATTTAACATTCTGAGCCAGTTTGGGGTTCAACATTCAAACCCAGTTCGGTATACAACAATTTAAAATCAGTTCGGCATTCGGGCCCAATTTGGGGTTCAACATCAAGTATTCAACATTCGGATCCAGTTTGATATTCAACATGTGGACCCGGTTTGGGGTTCATCATTCACACCCAGCTCGGTATTCAACATTTGAGCCCATTTTGGAGTTCAACATTCGGACCCAGTTCGGTATTTAACATTTGGACCCAGTCCGGACTTTACATTTAAACCCAGTTCGGTATTAAACATTGGGACCCAGTTCTGGTTTCAACATTCAGACCCAGTTCGGAGTTCACCATTCAGACCCAGTTCGGGGTTTAACATTCGAGCCCAGTTCGGAATTCAACATTCGGACTCAGTTCGGGGTTCAACATTCGTACCCAGTCCGGTGTTTAACTTTCAAACCCATTTCGGTATTAAACATTCAGTTCAGTATTAAACATTCAAAACCATTTCGGCGTTCAACATTTGATTTGAGTTCGGGGTTCAAATTCGGACCCAGTGCGGTATTCAACATTCGAACCCAGTTTGAACTGGACCCACATTTTGAATACCGAACTGGGCTTGAATGTTGAACTCCGAACTGGGTCCGAATGTTGAAAACCGAACCGAGTTTAATTGTTGATAACCATACTGGGTTTGAATGTTGATCACCGAACTGGGTCCGAATGTTGAATACCGAAAAGCATTTGAAGATTTAACTTCGAACTGGGTCCGAATGTGGTATACCCAGCTCGGGGTTCAACATTCAAACACCTTTCGATATTCAACATTCAGACCCAGTTTGGGGCTCGACATTTAAAGCAATTTCGGTATTCAACATTCTGACTCAGTTCATTATTCAACTTTCGGGTCCAGTTCGGAGTTCGACATTCAAGCCCAGTTTGGAGTTAATATTCGCACCCACTTGACTGTGCGTCCAGTTTACAATTTTATGTAATGAGCACACGTGTTCACCGTCAGGGACGTATCCAGACGACAGTATTTTCACAGTATTTTAATAATAATAATAACAAGTGTGTGCAAGGAGTCAATAACTAACACGTAATCGACAATATTGCAGCATCCAAGCCCTGACCGTGGTCAACTACTATGAAACTGCACCAAAAATAACGGAGAACTCATTTCTAGAGTAAACGCCACAAAGGCTCTGCTTCGTCACTAATTTTAGCAGAATTGGGCTTCCACATTTTCAAGGCTCTGCCTACGTCCCTAACTATAATAAGATGTCATAAACCCATTAATTTTAGCCGAATAGGGCTTCTACATTTTCAATGCATAATATGTCGTATGACAAACCCAAGTCAGTAACAAAAAGATCAAGGTCACATGGTTCAGGAGAAACTTAAAGAGGGACTTTGTCTCCGTGACCGGTATAATAAATACATTGCGTCGAGAACGTTCTCGACTCTTCACCATTGAGTGTTCGAATCCCACTGTGAGCTCGATTTGTGAAGTGAGAAAGTGTCAATTATTACGGATGGCGGGAGTTATACAGTACGGGTTCTACCCAGGACACATGGGGTGGTCTGTTTCTACACAAAAGATCGACCGTCATATATGGCCTTACATGTACTAAACTTACGTAAAACACCATTCAAGAAAAACAAACAAACAAACAAACGCATTCTTTTCTTGGCAGAATGTTTTACTACAGCGGCAAAAGTATGCCCAACGGAAAGCGTTGGAAAGAGGAACGAACAATCCTCGCTTTTATTATCAGACTCTGTAAAAAAGACTTATATCATTTAGATATTTTTCAGTAATCCAGCTCGACCTACTGTGAACTACTTCGACTACATTGCAATTATGCAAATTAAGAATGACGGACTCGCAACAAGCCTACTGGCTGGTGCTGAACCCGTGAAAAGAACTGATTTTTAATCTCGCCTCGCGCGTGCGTGCGTGTGTGTGTGCGTGCGTGTGCGTAAAGCAGTGATGATTTAACCTCGCACCGTAATATGTAAGCGTTTTATATTTCCTGTCAATATATAGTGTGTTGAACTGACTATACTTATATATATTTTCCATGTAAAGATAATTCGTTAATTGTTAGTTATTTGAGTTTTCAATATAAAACATGTTGTTTTCAAAATGTTCAGTTTTAGATTATGAATATATCTTTTCATTTAACATCTGTTATATCAATAAAACAATCTATAAGTATGAAAAAATGTATTGTTAAATATACTGTTCATTGATTTAGTATCCAACAAGATATATCTATATATTTAAATATGATAATTAAATAAATTTCTGGAAATTATTTGTGTGATATACATTAGAAATATATATAATCACCTATATTAGTAAAAATATATCATTTCGATATATAACACACGTTACAGCGATCACTTATGAAACAAATAAGGGGGGTCAGTATACGTTTCCGTAATATTAAGACTGACAATATATTTTTTTATAAAGCGCATATATTTTCGGTATAACATATAAGTGTTTGCGTCTACAATATATGAATTAGGGGAAACAATATTCAGAGTAACGTATATATTTTTCAGAATATATATTTCTAGGAATAACATATATATTTGTGTGATATATATTTTTGGATGGAATATATATATTTCGTAGTAACGTATATATTTGTCTGTATCATATATATTTTGTGTTCAATATATATATTTCGGAGTAACGTATATATTTGTTTGTATCATAAATATTTTGTATTCAGTATATATATTTCACACGCAACGTATATATTTATCTTACAACATATAGTCAAGTATGGCGCCTCATATTATACCAGGGCTCTATTTGACGGAATAACCGTACTAACGAAATAACTTGTCCATGTAAGGCTATCGATTATACACTGCAGTTAATATCGATATATCGTGACGGGTAGCGAAAAACCTACGGTGAGGCACACCCATTTATATTGCAAACAGACATTATATATTCATCTTTAACTGGATTATTATATATGTTATATCACCAGAATGCCAAATAAATAACCTTTCTAATAATGTAATTTTATTTCAAATAATGGTTAGATAAATAGGCAATATCTCGAGATAGAAACGAAATAAAACACATTTTTTGGTTTCTTAACGAGTTTACGCAAATAAACGTGCATCGTTTTTTGGCCATGATACAAATGTTATTAAATAAATATGTAAATGTTTTATGTGATGAGAAAGCCAAACAAATCATCTTCCTAGTGACGCCATTTAACAACGAGTAATTAAACGGGAGTGATCGCGAGCTGGAAAGTTTCCTACGCTATTTTTGTTTTCTCGAAGCAATTTCGCCATCACCGTGCTATTTTATGCTTTTTGTCGCTGTATAAACACATTTTAATTAATATTTAAATGATTGTCAAATAAATAATCTTTATCGTGAAGGTGTTGATGTTTTTTCAAACAAGGAAAATCTCGAATCGGCAAACAAAATATAACGCAAAATTGAAATATATGGGTTTTTTTTAACAACTGGCAACATCACGAGTTGATTAAAATTTAAAACAATTTTAGTTACATTGTGCTGCTTCGTTTGCAGTGTGAAATAAAAAATCTCGTGGTTTAATGTATTCGCTTGTTATAACTAACAACTGAGAATTGAGAACTTAACAAACACACAATCACTTATAAATATAATTAATTTATGAATGGTGTTTTACGGCACGTCGACACATAAATAGGTCATATTCTGCGCAAAAACTGATGAAAGATGAAGAAATGAAGTAGTAATTAAAAATTAATGTAAATATATAAAGAGAAAACTATTTACAAATAAGGGATGCTTTGAAAAGAGTCAAAATGTCTAAAATATAATAAACAATTAGTCTAAGCATTCTAATGAATATAAAATTAATTCACTGGCAATCTGATACATTTCACAATCTTTGATGAACATTAATTGTATGTCATATTGATAATTTGAAGTAGATTAGTACATACCTGTAAACATCAGATTTAATTCTGCTTCTGTATTAATCCTCCAGTAAAATATAAATATGAGACTAGCCACACTTGTAACCAGCAGAACCAAGAGTTTCAATAAAAGTGATTTCACAATTAAGTACCTTATTAAATAAGATAATCAACAAATACATGTTTCCTGGGCCCAACATGTTAAAAATGTTCGAAGTGACCAGCCAGTATTTTGTTCAACCAATCAAATCTCAGCAAATCATGGGTAACACTAAGGTTAATTCAGAGTATATTATGTAAATGTACCACTAATGTATGGCCGATAGATGGACATAATCCTCGTATCACCTCACATCTGGCAATGATGCATTAAGACCTTTCTGTGTTTTCATTTTAGAAATGATCCTTATCTGATACATGTACTTAGTACAAGTAGTAACAGCAGTAGCAGTAGTAGAAGAAGTAGTAACAGCAGTAGTAGTAGTAGTAGTAGTAACAGCAGTAGTAGTAGTAGTGCATGTAGTAGTAACAGCAGTAGCATCAGCAACAACAGCAGTAATAGTAGACATAGTAGTAGTAGAGCAGTAGTAGTAGTAGTAGTAGTAGTAGTAGTAGTAGTAACAGCAGCAGTAGTAGTAGTAGTAGTAGTAGTAACAGCAGTAGTAGTAGTAGTAACAGCAGAAGTAGTAGAAGTAGTGCATGTAGTAGTAACAGCAGTAGCAGCTGCAAAAACATTAGTAGTAGAGCAGCAGCAGTAATCGTAGTAATAACACCAGTAGTAGTAAAAGTAGTAGTAGTAGAGCAGCAGCAGCATTAGTAGTAGTAATAATAGCAGTAGAAGAAGTAGTGCATGCAGTATTAACAGCAGCAGTAATAGTAGTAGTAGCAGTAGTAGTAGCAGTAGCAGTAGTAGTAGTAACACTAGTAGAAGTAGTACATGTAGTAGTAACAGCAGTAGTAGTAGTAGCAGCAGCAGCAGCAGCAGCAGTAGTAGTAGTAGAAGTAGTAGCAGTAGTACATGTAGTAGTAACAGCAGTAGCAACAGCAATAACAGCAGTAATATTAGACATAGTAGCAGTAGTAGTAGTAGTAACAGCAGCAGTAGTAATAGTAGTAGTAACAGCAGCAGTTGTAGCAGTAGTAGTAGTAGTAACAGCAGCAGTAGTAATAGTAGTAGTAACAGCAACAGCAATAGTAGTAGTAGTAGTAGTAGTAGTAGTAGTAGTAGTAGTAACAGCAGAAGTAGTAGAAGTAGTACATGTATTAGTAACAGCAGTAGCTGCAGCAAAAATAGTAGTAGTAGCAGTGGAGCAGCAGCAGTATTAGTAGTAATAACAGCAGTAGTAGTAAAAGTAGTAGTAGTAGAGCAGCAGCAGCATTAGTAGTAGTAATAACAGCAGTAGTAGAAGTAGTGCATGCAGTAGAAACAACAGTAGTAGTAGTAGTAGTAGCAGCAGCAGCAGCAGCAGCAGTAGTAGTAGTAGTTGTAGTAGTAGTAGTAACACTAGTAGTAGTAGTAGTAGTAGCAGTAGCAGCAGCAGCAGTAGTTGTAGTAGTAGTAGTAGTAGTAGTAGTAGTAACAGCAGTAGTAGTAGAAGTAGTACATGTAGTAGTAACAGCAGCAACAACAGCAGCAGTAGAAGTAGTAGTAGTAGTAGTAGAGCAGCAGCAGCAGCAGTTGCTGTTGTAGTAGAAGTAGTACATGTAGTAGTAACAGCAGTAGCAGCGGCAACAGCAGTAGTAGTAGAAGTAGTAGTAGTAGTAGTAGTAATAGTAGCAGCAGCAGTTGCTGTTGTAGTAGAATTAATAGTAATAGTGGTAGTAGTAGTTGTAGCAGCAGCAGTAGAAGTAGTAAATAAGTCCAAAGTATACCAATATTTTTCCAGTTGTGAAAAGATTGGAAAACGTTGGACTTTTTTTTTCTGGTCAAGAATTCAAGTCCAAGCTTTTCCAAGCTTTTCCGAAGTATGCTGATGGACAGAGCGAAGTATGCTGATGGACAGAGCGAAGTATGCTGATTGACAGAGCGTAGAAGTCCAAAGTGTATGCACAGGGAAAAACATTGGATTTTGATGCATTAAAAATCCAATGTTTTTCAAACTTTCTCCAAGAAACAATCTTGAGAATTCCACAGAATTTCTGGTAGTTTTCATTCCAAGACAATCCAATGTCTTTCCAAGAGAGAAAACATTGAACTTCCTTGGAATGCTAAAGAATTCTTAAGAATGAAAAAATGCTTGGATTTATTTCTGCAGGGGTAGGGTGGGGATCTCAATGGTTTCCAAGTTATCACCGAGGGGCTATGTCCCCAGTGGTGGGGAAGGAGCCCGGGGTCTATGCTGGTTGGGTGGTTATATCCATCTGTCCGTGTCCAGTAAGCGTATTTATGGTTATAGGGTGGGGATCTCAACGGTTTACAAGTTATCACCCAGGGGCTATGTCACCAGGGGTGGGTAAGGAGTCCAGAGGGTCTATGCTGGTTGGGTGGTTGTATCCGTCTGTTCATGCCCAGTACGGGTATATATGGTTATAGGGTGGGAACCTCAACGGTTACTAAGTTATGACTCAGGGGGCCCCCACACCCTCATGTTTCACCTCTTGTGACCCCCGGGGCGGGTCTAATTCTGACCCCAAGGTCACCATTTGAACAAATATGGTAGAGGACTACTAGACGATGCTACATACAAAATATCTAAGCTGCAGCCCTTTTTGTTTCGGAGAAGAAGATTTTAAAGTGCTTTTCCTATATACTTCTATGTAAAAATAAATTACCAATTCAGGGGCCATCATTTTGTCAAAATGAATGGAAGAGTTACTGGGATTGTTTGATAAGGTACAGAATTTGATGTGGAACATTAGTTTAAAATGTTAATGCAATAACTTGAGTAGTTTTGAAGTTATAAATATATTGCACAAAAACTTTAAGGTAAAGACATGAAAATCAAAGGGCCATAACTTTGTCAAAATGCAGGAAAGCGTTATGGGGATTGTTGGATAAGGTGCAGAATCTGATGGGAAACATTAGTATAAAGTTTTAATGCAGTAGCTTGAGTAGTTTTGAAGTAATAAATGTATTGCACAAAGTATGTATATTAAATAATATCCAGTCATAAAGTTTGGTGACCCATCCATACACTACAAAAAACACAAGGACACATGGTAGGCTAGTTTACAATACACCATGGTGCGAGATTGAGTCCAGGGGATCCTTTATAACAAATTAAAGATTAAGTTGTATAGATCGCCATTTTTCCGATAAAAAAACCCTCAAAATGGCAAGTTTAAAAATTACCTTTTTCTTACCATAAAAGTCATAACCCACTTAACAAGAACTGTCAGACGACATCGTAGCTCGACTATTTAGAATTTTCAGAGAACAAGAAATGATACACCCGGCATACCATTAGAAAAAGAAAGTGAAAACAAAGGGGACAGCTGGATGTGTCAAGAAGGAAAACATTAGAATTTTCATTAAATCAAGGGCTACAATTTTTCTGTGATGACACGGAGGTAATTTCATAATAACCCTTTCAAAGGATATATAATGCAAATTTTTTAAGTTGAAAATTTGAAGAAAATATGTTAAAAGTATTATGTAAATGCATTTGACCATTGACCCCTTTGTGACCTTGACCTTTCATCCAATGATTTTGAGCTCAATAGATACGATCAACGTCTCATTTATAATAAAGTATGTAAGTTTGATGACGATTGGATAAAAAATGTTGAAGTTATTTACATGTTAAGAAATGCGGACGTAAACATTTACCTGATGCTAAGAGACTATCAACACATAAATGCAATTTGTGACCATGAACTTTGACCTATAGACCCCTTAAGATCCTTCGAACAGTCGAGATAAAAATAACAAATTATTTATAAAGTTTGACCCAGGAGCTAGGTCCATAAAGGTGGGGAGAAGCCAAGGGTCTATGCTTATCCGTCTGTTAATGCCCAGTAAGTGTATATATGGTTATAGGGTAGGAATCTCAACAGTTTACAGGTTATGACCCGGGGGCTATGTCACCAGGGGTGGGGAAGGAGTGCAGGGTCTATGCTGGTTGGATTGTTGTACCTGTCTGTTCATGCCCAGTTAAGTGTATATATGGTTATAGGGCAGGGATCTTAATGGTTTCCAAATTATGACCCAGAGGCTATGTCCCCAGGGTTGGGGAAGGAGACCGGGGTCTATGCTGGTTGAGTGGTTGTATCTATCTGTTCATGCCCAGTAAGTGTATATATGGATATAGGATGGGGATCCCAATGGTTTCCAAGTTATGACCGAGGGGATGTCCCCAGGGGTGGGGAAGGAGCCCAGGGTCTATGCTGGTTGGGTGGTTATATCTGTCTGTTCATGCCCAGTAAGTGTATATATGGTTATAGGGTGGGGATCCCAACGGTTACTTATTTATGACTTAGGGGGCCCGCCCACACCCTCATATTTCACCTTTTGTGACCCCCCGGCGGGTTCACTTATGAACCCAGAGTCATCATTTGAGCAAACTTGGTAGAGGACTACTAGACGATGCTACATACAAAATATCTAAGCTGCAGCCCTTTTTGTTTCGGGGAAGAAGATTTTGAAGTGTTTTCCTATATACTTCTATGTAAAATGACATTTTTCACCAATTCAGGGGCCATAATTTTGTCAAAATGAATGGAAGAATTATGGAGATTGTTGGATGAGGTACAGAATTTGATGTGAAACATTAATTTAAAGTTGTAATGCAATAACTTGAGTAGTTTTGAAGTTAAAAATCTATTGCACAAAATCTTTAAGGTAAAAACGACAATCAAAGGGCCATAGCTTTGTCAAAATGAAAGGAAGAGTTATGGGGATTGTTGGATAAGGTGCAGAATTTAGTGGGAAACATGAGTATAACGTTTTAATGCAATAGCATTATTATTGCATGTTAAGAAATGCGGATGTAAACATTCACCTTATGCTAAGGGCCTATCAACACATAAAATGCAATTTGTGACCATGAACTTTGACCTATAGACCCCATAAGATCCTTCGAACAGTCAGATAAAAATATCAAATTATTTGTAAAGTTTTACCCAGGAGTTAGGTCCACAAACATTGGCGTAGCTCTGTAGGCCCGGGCCTACGCCTAATTTTCAGAAATAGAAAAAATCAAAATTCAAACTAGAGGCCCGGCCCAAGAGGGCCTGTGGACGCTCTACTGGCTAAAACAGCTCTTATAGATTTAGATAGATATAGCTAGATATAGCTCTCTTCTCCTATAGATTTAACAAAGGAAAATACAATATAGCATTTTTCAACAAATCAAGGGCCATAACTCTGTTATTACTAACAAGATCTAACTGGTTTTCGAAATTGTCCAAGATTTCATTGATATACCGCGCTTTGCACAACTAGACATCATACTGAGGCTTCCTGCCAACTTTCGTAGAAATCCAACAAGCCGTTTAAGAGGAGTAGCGCCGACAAGAAATTTAAAATGAAAATGTCAAAAGGCCATAACTTTGTCAAAAATCAGAAAATCAAAAATGCACAACTAGACATCTTACCGATGCTTCATGCCAAGTTTCGTTGAAATTCAACAAGGCATTTAGGATGACTAGCGCCGACAAGAAATTTTAAAGTAAGTGTCATGTAATTAAAAAGATAATGAAAAAAAAATGAAAAAAAAAAAAATCCATTCAAATCAATGAAAAAAAAATTGAAAAATAAAAAAAAAAAAAAAAAATTGAAAAATTAAAAAAAAAAATTAAAAAAAAAATTGAAATTGAAAAAATAAATAAAAATTAAATCAATTTTTTTTTTTTTTTTTTTTTTTAAACTGTTACCCCCAGGGTGCGTCCAAATTTGACACCAGGGTCACCATTTGAACAAACTTGGTAGAGGACCATAAGCTGATGCTACATGTAATACATGAGAGCTCTGTGCCATGTGGTTCCAGAGAAGAAGATTTTTTTCAGTTTTTGCCTATACAAGCCTAAGTAAAACTGTGATCCCCCGGGTGGGGCCAAATGTGACTAATGGGACACCATTTGAAGACACTTGGTAGACGACCATAAGCTTATAGCAAATGCAAAATATCAAACCTCTGGCTCTTGTAGTTTCAGAGAAGAAGATTTTTTAAGGTTTTCCCTATACATGTCTATGTAAAACATGTGACCCTTGGGGCGGGGTCAAATGTGACCCGAGGGTCACCATTTGAACAAACTTGGTAAAGGACCATAAGCTTATAGCAAATGCAAAATATTAAACCTCTGGCTCTTGCAGTTCCAGAGAAGAAAATTTATTTCAGTTTTTCCCTATACAAGCATGTATGTAAAACTGTGACCCCCGGGGCGGGGCCAGATGTGACCCCAGGGTCACCATTTGAACAAAATTGGTAAAGGACCATAAGCTTATAGCAACAGCAAAATATTAAACCTCTGGCTCTTGCAGTTTCAGAGAAGAAGATTTTTTAAGTTTTTCCCTATACATGTCTATGTAAAACATGTGACCCTTGGGGCGGGGCCAAATGTGACCCCAGGGTCACCATTTGAACAAACTTGATAAAGGACCATATGCTTATAATAAATGTAAAATATCAAACCTCTGGCTCTTGTAGTTTCCGAGAAGAAGATTTTTAAAAAAGAAATCCTATATAAGTCTATGTAAAACTGTGACCCTCGGGGCTGGGACAAATTTGACCCCAGGGTCACCAATTGAACAAACTTAGTAGAGGACCATAAGCTGATGCTATATGAAATACATGAGAGCTCTGTGCCATGTGGTTCCAGAGAAGAAGATTTTTTTCAGTTTTTCCCTATACAAGCCTATGTAAAACTGAGACCCTTGGGGCGGGGCCAAATGTGACCCGAGGGTCATCATTTGAACAAACTTGGTAAAGGACCATAAGCTTATAGTAAATGCAAAATATCAAACCTCTGGCTGTTGCAGTTTCCGAGAAGAAGATTTTAAAAAAAAAATCCTATATAAGTCTATGTAAAACTGTGACCCCCGGGGCGGGGACAAATTTGACCCCAGGGTCACCATTTGAACAAACTTAGTAGAGGACCATAAGCTGATGCTACATGTAATACATGAGAGCTCTGTCCCTTGTGGTTTCAGAGAAGAAGATTTTTGAAAAAAAAAATCCTATATGTCTATATGAAAAATATGCAAAACCTCAATATACAAACTTTGGACCCCCGGGGCACGGCCATTTTTGACCCGGGGACTTTATTTGAACAATCTTGATAGTTTAGGCCTTGGCGATCATTTTAAAAGAAAAACTGTTGAAATCTGTCCAGCGGTTCTGGAGAAGAATATTTTTTAAGGTTTCGACTATATATGGTAATGGCAGCCATCTTGGATGTAGCGCTGACCTAATTTTAACAAATCTAAAAAGCATTCATCTAAGGATCATCCA
The DNA here is from genome assembly GCA_037043455.1 of Cyrtodaria siliqua. Lineage (NCBI taxonomy): Eukaryota > Metazoa > Mollusca > Bivalvia > Adapedonta > Hiatellidae > Cyrtodaria > Cyrtodaria siliqua. Next base: position 14,896 of record JAWPHD010000791.1, on the reverse strand, counting down.
TGTGAATTTTGGTCAAAATTAGCCAAGTGGTTTCTGAGGAGAAGTCGTTTGAAGAAAAGTTAACAGACGACGGACGACGGACGACGGAAGACGGACAATACACCATCCCATAAGCTCTGCTGGCCCTTGGCCAGTAGAGCTAAAAATATTTAAAAAATTCAAACAAAAAATAAAAAATAAAAAAAAATAAAAAAATAAAAAAAAAAAAGAATAAAAAAAGAGAAAGTCATAAAATCTGGTAAAGTTCGGCAAAATCAGATGCAAAATGAAGGCCCTATCGTATGATAAGGCAAATTATAGAATTTTTAACAAAATCAAGGGCCATAACTCCACTGTTACTGGTCTGATTTGGCTGGTTTTCGAACTTGACCGAGCTTTCATTAACATTAACAATCTGATAAGGTTTGGTAAAGATCGGATGAGAAATGAAGGCCCTATCGTCTTAACCAGACAAAATATAGCATTTTGAACTAAATCAAGGGCCATAACTCTGCTGTTACTGGTCCAATATGAATAGTTTTTGTCCTTGTCTGAGTTTTCATTGATATTAACAAGCTGATAAAGTTCGGTAAAGATCGGATGAACAATGAAGCCTCTATCGTCTTAACGAGGCAAAATATAGCATTTTGAACTAAATCAAGGGCCATAACTCCGCTGTTACTGGTTCGATATGGCTGGTTTTCGAAAGTGTTTGAGCTTTCAACGACGTTAACAATCTGATAAAGATCGGGTAAACAACGAAGCCCCTATCGTCTTAACGAGGCAAAATAGGTCCAATATGAATAGTTTTCGAACTTGTCCGAGTTTTCATTGATATTAACAATCTGATAAAGTTTGGTAAAGATCGGGTAAACAATGAAGCCCCTATCGTCTTAACAAGGCAAAATATAGCATTTTTAACTAAATCAAAGGCCATAACTCCGCTGTTACTTGTCCGATATGGCTGGTTTTCCAACTTGTCCGAGCTTTCATTGATATTAACAATGTGGTAAAGTTTGGTAAAGATAGGATGAAAAATGAAGGCCCTATCGTCTTAACGAGGCAAAATATAGCATTTTGAACTAAATCAAGGGCCATGACACCGCTGTTACTAGTCCGATATGGCTGGTTTTCGAACTCGTTCGAGCTTTCATTGATATTAACAATGCGCTAAAGTTTGGTAAAGATAGGATGAAAAATGAAGGCCCTATCGTCTTAACGAGGCAAAATATAGCAATATACCATTTCTATCTAAATCAAGGAACATAATTCCGCTTTTACTGGTCCGATCTGGCTGGTTTTCGAACTCGTCTGAGCTTTCATTGATATTAACAATGTGGTAAAGTTTGGTAAAGATAGGATAAACAAAAGCTGTCGGAGAACAGCGCAGCTCGACTATTCGATTTTTCGGAGAATAATAAATTTATAGCTAGTATATACCATCAGAAAACAAGGCTGCAACAATGTGGGGTGGGGTTGGGAGCACAACATAACTATGTGTAAGAACTGACCAAAACTACACAGAAATATGTAAAAAAAAAAAAAATCAAGTTTTGAGTGGGGTGCGGGTTGGGGGTGGGAGAGAGGCAGGGGTGGATGGTGGGGGGAGGGAGGTGTGGGGGAGAGTGGGGGTGAGAGGCGGGAGTGGGTTGGGGTCGGGGGGAGGGGGCAACACATATGTGTCAGAATTGACTAAAACAACAAAGAAATATGTAAAAAAAATAAAAAAAAGTTTCAAGTGGGGTGAGAGGCGGGGGTGGGGTGAGGTGGTGGGGTGGTGGGGGCAGGGATGGTTGCAACATATATGTGTAAGAATTGACTAAAACAATACAGAAATATTTTTAAACAAGAGGCCCAAGAGGGCCTGTGGACGCTCTATTGGCTCAAGATAAAGTTTATGTATAAGGGGCCATCAGTCTTTCAAAAATCATTCAACCAGAACATGGCAATGATAGGTGCAACTAGGCTTAGTACTGATCATCCTCGCCAAGATTCGCTGAAATCTGGCAAAGAGTTCAGAAGAGACTAATCTGGACTAAGTTTGTGTATTAAAACATTTAAAGGGTCACAACTCTGCCAAAAATCATTCAACCGAAATATGGCGATGAAATGCACAAATAGGCTTGATACTGATCATCCTTGTCACGTTTCGTCTGTATCCAGGAGAACTAGCAGAGAAAAAAATTGTAGTATCAAAATCCTTTAAAGGGCCACAACTCTGCCAAATATCTGTAAACTGGAACGAGACGATGACATGCACAACTAGGCTTGGTGCTGATCATCCTTGCAAAGTTTCATTGAAATCTGGCGAGGGGTTCAGGAGAAGTAGATCAGAACAAAGTTTGCAATTAAAACCTTTAAAGGGCCATAACTCTGCCAAAAATCATTCAACCGGAACACGGCGATGATTTGCACAACTAGACATAGAATTGATCATCCCTAAAAAGTTTCGTTTAAACCGGCCAGGTGTTCAAGAGAAATAGTCGGAACAAAGTTTGTGTATTAAAACCTTTAAAGGGCTATAACTCCACCAAAATCATTCAATTGGAACACGGTGACTATGTACTACTAGGCTTGGTACTGATCATCGCAGCAAAGTTTTAATGAAATCCGGCCAAATGAAGGCCCTTTCGTTTTAATGAGGCCAAGATATAGCATAATTCAGAAAATCAAGGGCCATGACTCCGATGTAAATGGTCCAATCTGGATGTTTTTCGAACTTGTCCAAGCTTTCATTGATATTAACAATCTGGTAAAGTTTCTTAAAGATCGGATGAAAGATGATGGCCTTATCGTCTTAACGAGGCAAAATATAGGATTTTTAACTAAATCAAGGGCCATAACTCCACTGTTACTGGTCAGATCTGGCTGGTTTTCGAACTTGACCGAGCTGTCATTGATATTAACAATCTAGTAAAAATTCATAAAGATCGCATGAAAAATGAAGGCCCTATCGTCTTAACGAGGCAAAATATAGCATTTTTAACTAAATCAAGGGCCATAACTCATCTGTTACTTGTCCAATCTGGCTGGTTTTCAAAACTGTCTGAGCTGTCATTGATATAAACAATCAGGTAAAGTTTTGTAAAGATCAGATGAAAGATGAAGGCCCTAACGAATTAACGAGGCAAAATATAGCATTTTTAACTAAATCAAGGGCCATAACCCCGCTGTTACTGGTCCGATCTGGCTTATCTTCGAAATGTCCGAGCTTTCATTTATATAAACAATCTGGTAAATATTGAATGAAAGATAAAGGCCCTATCGTCTTGAAGAAAAATATAGCATTTTTAACTAAATCAAGGGCCATAACTCCGCTGTTAATGGTCCGATCCAGCTAGTTTTTGAACTTGTCCTAGCTCTCATTTATATAAACAATCTGGTAAAGTTTGGTAAAGATTGGATGAAAGATGAAGGCCCTATCATCTTAATGAGGCAAAATATAGCAATTTTAACTAAATCAAGAGCAATAACTCCGCTCTTAATAGTCCGATCTAGCTGGTTTTCGAACTTGTCCGAGCTTTCATTGGTATTAACAATCTGCGTAAGTTTGGTAAAGTTCAAATAATAAATGAAGGTGCTAGAGTGTTCACAAGGCTTAATATGGCATTTTTCAGCAAAACAAGGGCCATAACTCCGGTGAAATTATTTCGATCTTGCCGGTTTTCGAACTAGTCCGAGCTTTCATTGATATAAAGACACTGGCAAAGTTAAGTAAAGGTCCGATTAATAGTGAAGGCCCTAGAGTGTTCACAAGGCAGAAAATAGCATTTTCCAGAAAAAACAAGGGCCATAACTCCGGTGTTACTGATCCAATTTAGCTGGTTTTCATACTTGTTTGATATTTCATTGATATTAACAATCTGTGCAAGTTTGGTAAAGATCAAATCATAAATGAATGTGCTAGAGTGTTCACAAGGCAGAAAATAGCATTTATCAGAAAAAACAAGGGCCATAACTCTGGTGATACTGACCCAATTAAACTGATTTTCGAACTTGTCCAAGCTATCATTGGTATTAACAATCTGTGCAAGTTTGGTAACGATCAAATAATAAATGAAAGTGTTAGAGCATTAACAAGGCAGAAAATGACAATTTTCAGAAAAATCAAGGGCCATAACACCAGTGTTACTGATCCGATTTGGCTGGTTTTCGAACTTGTCCGAGCTTTCATTGATATTAACAATCTGTTCAAGTTTGGTAAAGATCAAATAACAAATGAAGGTGCTAGAGTGTTCACAAGGCTTAATATGGCATTTTTCAGCAAAACAAGAGCCATAACTCCGATGAAGTTTATCCGATCTGGCTGGTTTTCGAACTTGTCCGAGCTTTCATTGATATAAAGACACTGGCAAAGTTTCGTAAAGATTCGATTAATAGTGAAGGCCCTAGAGTGTTCACAAGGCAAAAGTTAACAGACGGACGGACGGACGGACGACGGACGACGGACAACTCGCCATCCCATAAGCTCTGCTGGTCTTCGGCCAGTAGAGCTAAAAAAATAAATAAAATAAAAATTCAAGTGTGGGGCGTGGTTGGTGGGGTGATGGGGGTGGGGTGGTGGGGGGGAGGGAGGGTTGCAACATATGTGTAAAAATTGACAAAAGCTCACAGAAATATGTAAAAAAAAAAAATCAAGTCTGGGGCAGAGTGGGGGAGTGGGGGGGTGATGGGGTGAGGGGAGGGGGGATGGGTGTTGGGGGCGGGGAGGGTTGCAACATATATGTGTAAGAATTAACTAAAACAACACAGGAATATTTAAAAAAAAAAAAAAAAAAAAAATCAAGTGTGGGGCGTGGTGGGTGGGGTGATGTGGTGAGAGGCGGGTGGGGGAGGCGGGGGGAGGGGGTGGGGTGGGTTGCAACATATATGTGTAAGAACTGACAAAAGCTCACAGAAATATGTAAAAAAAAAAAAAAAAAAAAAGTCTGGGGCGGGGTGTGGGGGGGGGGGGGGGCCAAGTTATGACCGAGGGGATGTCCCCAGGGGTGGGGAAGGAGCCCAGGGTCTATGCTGGTTGGGTGGTTATATCTGTCTGTTCATGCCCAGTAAGTGTATATATGGTTATAGGGTGGGGATCCCAACGGTTACTTATTTATGACTTAGGGGGCCCGCCCATACCCTCATATTTCACCTTTTGTGACCCCCCGGCGGGTTCACTTATGAACCCAGAGTCATCATTTGAGCAAACTTGGTAGAGGACTACTAGACGATGCTACATACAAAATATCTAAGCTGCAGCCCTTTTTGTTTCGGGGAAGAAGATTTTGAAGTGTTTTCCTATATACTTCTATGTAAAATAACATTTTTCACCAATTCAGGGGCCATAATTTTGTCAAAATGAATGGAAGAATTATGGAGATTGTTGGATGAGGTACAGAATTTGATGTGAAACATTAATTTAAAGTTGTAATGCAATAATTTGAGTAGTTTTGAAGTTAAAAATCTATTGCACAAAATCTTTAAGGTAAAGACGACAATCAAAGGGCCATAGCTTTGTCAAAATGAAAGGAAGAGTTATGGGGATTGTTGGATAAGGTGCAGAATTTAGTGGGAAACATGAGTATAACGTTTTAATGCAATAGCATTATTATTGCATGTTAAGAAATGCGGATGTAAACATTCACCTTATGCTAAGGGCCTATCAACACATAAAATGCAATTTGTGACCATGAACTTTGACCTATAGACCCCATAAGATCCTTCGAACAGTCAGATAAAAATATCAATTTATTTGTAAAGTTTTACCCAGGAGTTAGGTCCACAAACATTGGCGTAGCTCTGTAGGCCCGGGCCTACGCCTAATTTTCAGAAATAGAAAAAATCAAAATTCAAACAAGAGGCCCAAGAGGGCCTGTGGACGCTCTACTGGCTAAAACAGCTCTTATAGATTTAGATAGATATAGCTAGATATAGCTCTCTTCTCCTATAGATTTAACAAAGAAAAATACAATATAGCATTTTTCAACAAATCAAAGGCCATAACTCTGTTATTACTAACAAGATCTAACTGGTTTTCGAAATTGTCCAAGATTTCATTGATATACCGCGCTTTGCACAACTAGACATCATACTGAGGCTTCCTGCCAACTTTCGTAGAAATCCAACAAGCCGTTTAAGAGGAGTAGCGCCGACAAGAAATTTAAAATGAAAATGTCAAAAGGCCATAACTTTGTCAAAAATCAGAAAATCAAAAATGCACAACTAGACATCTTACCGATGCTTCATGCCAAGTTTCGTTGAAATTCAACAAGGCATTTAGGATGACTAGCGCCGACAAGAAATTTTAAAGTAAGTGTCATGTAATTAAAAAGATAATGAAAAAAAAATGAAAAAAATAATAAATCCATTCAAATCAATGAAAAAAAATTTGAAAAATAAAAAAATAAAAAATAAATTGAAAAATTGAACAAAAAAAAATTAAAATTGAAAAAATAAATAAAAATTAAATCAATTTTTTTTTTTTTTTTTTTTTTTAAACTGTTACCCCCAGGGTGCGTCCAAATTTGACACCAGGGTCACCATTTGAACAAACTTGGTAGAGGACCATAAGCTGATGCTACATGTAATACATGAGAGCTCTGTGCCATGTGGTTCCAGAGAAGAAGATTTTTTTCAGTTTTTGCCTATACAAGCCTAAGTAAAACTGTGATCCCCCGGGTGGGGCCAAATGTGACTAATGGGACACCATTTGAAGAAACTTGGTAGACGACCATAAGCTTATAGCAAATGCAAAATATTAAACCTCTGGCTCTTGTAGTTTCAGAGAAGAAGATTTTTTAAGGTTTTCCCTATACACGTCTATGTAAAACATGTGACCCTTGGGGCGGGGTCAAATGTGACCCGAGGGTCACCATTTGAACAAACTTGGTAAAGGACCATAAGCTTATAGCAAATGCAAAATATTAAACCTCTGGCTCTTGCACAGTTCCAGAGAAGAAGATTTATTTCAGTTTTTCCCTATACAAGCATGTATGTAAAACTGTGACCCCCGGGGCGGGGCCAGATGTGACCCCAGGGTCACCATTTGAACAAAATTGGTAAAGGACCATAAGCTTATAGCAACAGCAAAATATTAAACCTCTGGCTCTTGCAGTTTCAGAGAAGAAGATTTTTTAAGTTTTTCCCTATACATGTCTATGTAAAACATGTGACCCTTGGGGCGGGGCCAAATGTGACCCCAGGGTCACCATTTGAACAAACTTGATAAAGGACCATATGCTTATAATAAATGTAAAATATCAAACCTCTGGCTCTTGTAGTTTCCGAGAAGAAGATTTTTAAAAAAGAAATCCTATATAAGTCTATGTAAAACTGTGACCCTCGGGGCTGGGACAAATTTGACCCCAGGGTCACCAATTGAACAAACTTAGTAGAGGACCATAAGCTGATGCTATATGAAATACATGAGAGCTCTGTGCCATGTGGTTCCAGAGAAGAAGATTTTTTTCAGTTTTTCCCTATACAAGCCTATGTAAAACTGTGACCCTTGGGGCGGGGCCAAATGTGACCCGAGGGTCATCATTTGAACAAACTTGGTAAAGGACCATAAGCTTATAGTAAATGCAAAATATCAAACCTCTGGCTGTTGCAGTTTCCGAGAAGAAGATTTAAAAAAAAAATCCTATATAAGTCTATGTAAAACTGTGACCCCCGGGGCGGGGACAAATTTGACCCCAGGGTCACCATTTGAACAAACTTAGTAGAGGACCATAAGCTGATGCTACATGTAATACATGAGAGCTCTGTCCCTTGTGGTTTCAGAGAAGAAGATTTTTTAAAGTTTTTTCCTATATGTCTATATGAAAAATATGCAAAACCTCAATATACAAACTTTGGACACCCGGGGCACGGCCATTTTTGACCCCGGGGACTTTATTTGAACAATCTTGATAGGTTAGGCCTTGGCGATCATTTTAAAAGAAAAAACTGTTGAAATCTGTCCAGCGGTTCTGGAGAAGAATATTTTTTAAGGTTTCGACCATATATGGTAATGGCAGCCATCTTGGTTGTAGCGCTGACCTAATTTTAACAAATCTAAAAAGCATTCATCTAAGGATCATCCATGTGAATTTTGGTCAAAATTAGCCAAGTGGTTTCTGAGGAGAAGTCGTTTGAAGAAAAGTTAACAGACGACGGACGACGGAAGACGGACAACACACCATCCCATAAGCTCTGCTGGCCCTTGGCCAGTAGAGCTAAAAATATTTAAAAAATTCAAACAAAAAATTAAAAAAAAAAATAAATAAATAAATAAAAAAAAAAAAGAATAAAAAAAGAGAAAGTCATAAAATCTGGTAAAGTTTGACAAAATCAGATGCAAAATGAAGGCCCTATCGTATGATAAGGAAAATTATAGAATTTTTAACAAAATCAAGGGCCATAACTCCACTGTTACTGGTCCGATTTGGCTGGTTTTCGAACTTGACCGAGCTTTCATTAACATTAACAATCTGATAAGGTTTGGTAAAGATCGGATGAGAAATGAAGGCCCTATCGTCTTAACCAGACAAAATATAGCATTTTGAACTAAATCAAGGGCCATAACTCTGCTGTTACTGGTCCAATATGAATAGTTATTGACCTTGTCTGAGTTTTCATTGATATTAACAATCTGATAAAGTTCGGTAAAGATCGGATGAACAATGAAGCCTCTATCGTCTTAACGAGGCAAAATATAGCATTTTGAACTAAATCAAGGGCCATAACTCCGCTGTTACTGGTTCGATATGGCTGGTTTTCGAAAGTGTTTGAGCTTTCAACGACGTTAACAATCTGATAAAGATCGGGCAAACAACGAAGCCCCTATCGTCTTAACGAGGCGAAACAGGTCCAATATGAATAGTTTTCGAACTTGTCCGAGTTTTCATTGATATTAACAATCTGATAAAGTTTGGTAAAGATCGGGTAAACAATGAAGCCCCTATCGTCTTAACAAGGCAAAATATAGCATTTTTAACTAAATCAAGGGCCATAACTCCGCTGTTACTTGTCCGATATGGCTGGTTTTCCAACTTGTTCGAGCTTTCATTGATATTAACAATGTGGTAAAGTTTGGTAAAGATAGGATGAAAAATGAAGGCCCTATCGTCTTAACGAGGCAAAATATAGCATTTTGAACTAAATCAAGGGCCATGACACCGCTGTTACTAGTCCGATATGGCTGGTTTTCGAACTCGTTCGAGCTTTCATTGATATTAACAATGCGCTAAAGTTTGGTAAAGATAGGATGAAAAATGAAGGCCCTATCGTCTTAACGAGGCAAAATATAGCAATATACCATTTCTATCTAAATCAAGGACCATAATTCCGCTGTTACTGGTCCGATCTGGCTGGTTTTCGAACTCGTCTGAGCTTTCATTGATATTAACAATGTGGTAAAGTTTGGTAAAGATAGGATAAACAAAAGCTGTCGGAGAACAGCGCAGCTCGACTATTCGATTTTTCGGAGAATAATAAATTTATAGCTAGTATATACCATCAGAAAACAAGGCTGCAACAATGTGGGGTGGGGTTGGGAGCACAACATAACTATGTGTAAGAACTGACCAAAACTACACAGAAATATGTAAAAAAAAAAAAAAAATCAAGTTTTGAGTGGGGTGCGGGTTGGGGGTGGGAGAGAGGCAGGGGTGGATGGTGGGGGGAGGGAGGTGTGGGGGAGAATGGGGGTGAGAGGCGGGAGTGGGTTGGGGTCGGGGGTCGGGGGCAACACATATGTGTCAGAATTGACTAAAACAACAAAGAAATATGTAAAAAAAATAAAAAAAAGTTTCAAGTGGGGTTGATGGGGTGAGAGGCGGGGGTGGGGTGAGGTGGTGGGGGCAGGGAGGGTTGCAACATATATGTGTAAGAATTGACTAAAACAATACAGAAAATATTTTTAAACAAGAGGCCCAAGAGGGCCTGTGGACGCTCTATTGGCTCAAGATAAAGTTTATGTATAAGGGGCCATCAGTCTTTCAAAAATCATTCAACCAGAACATGGCAATGATAGGTGCAACTAGGCTTAGTACTGATCATCCTCGCCAAGATTCGCTGAAATCTGGCAAAGAGTTCAGAAGAGAATAATCTGGACTAAGTTTGTGTATTAAAACATTTAAAGGGTCACAACTCTGCCAAAAATCATTCAACCGAAATATGGCGATGAAATGCACAAATAGGCTTGATACTGATCATCCTTGTCACGTTTCGTCTGTATCCAGGAGAACTAGCAGAGAAAAAAATTGTAGTATCAAAATCCTTTAAAGGGCCACAACTCTGCCAAATATCTGTAAACTGGAACGAGACGATGACATGCACAACTAGGCTTGGTGCTGATCATCCTTGCAAAGTTTCATTGAAATCTGGCGAGGGGTTCAGGAGAAGTAGATCAGAACAAAGTTTGCAATTAAAACCTTTAAAGGGCCATTACTCTGCCAAAAATCATCCAACCGGAACACGGCGATGATTTGCACAACTAGACATAGAATTGATCATCCCTAAAAAGTTTCGTTTAAACCGGCCAGGTGTTCAAGAGAAATAGTCGGAACAAAGTTTGTGTATTAAAACCTTTAAAGGGCTATAACTCCACCAAAATCATTCAATTGGAACACGGTGACTATGTACAACTAGGCTTGGTACTGATCATCCCTGCAAAGTTTAAATGAAATCCGGCCAAATGAAGGCCCTTTCGTTTTAATGAGGCCAAGATATAGCATAATTCAGAAAATCAAGGGCCATGACTCCGATGTAAATGGTCCAATCTGGATGTTTTTCGAACTTGTCCAAGCTTTCATTGATATTAACAATCTGGTAAAGTTTCATAAAGATCGCATGAAAAATGAAGGCCCTATCGTCTTAACGAGGCAAAATATAGCATTTTTAACTAAATCAAGGGCCATAACTCATCTGTTACTTGTCCGATCTGGCTGGTTTTCAAAACTGTCTGAGCTGTCATTGATATAAACAATCAGGTAAAGTTTTGTAAAGATCAGATGAAAGATGAAGGCCCTAATGAATTAACGAGGCAAAATATAGCATTTTTAACTAAATCAAGGGCCATAACCCCGCTGTTACTGGTCCGATCTGGCTGATCTTCGAAATGTCCGAGCTTTCATTTATATAAACAATCTGGTAAATATTGAATGAAAGATAAAGGCCCTATCGTCTTGAAGAAAAATATAGCATTTTTAACTAAATCAAGGGCCATAACTCCGCTGTTAATGGTCCGATCCAGCTAGTTTTTGAACTTGTCCTAGCTCTCATTTATATAAACAATCTGGTAAAGTTTGGTAAAGATTGGATGAAAGATGAAGGCCCTATCATCTTAATGAGGCAAAATATAGCAATTTTAACTAAATCAAGAGCAATAACTCCGCTCTTAATAGTCCGATCTAGCTGGTTTTCGAACTTGTCCGAGCTTTCATTGGTATTAACAATCTGCGTAAGTTTGGTAAAGTTCAAATAATAAATGAAGGTGCTAGAGTGTTCACAAGGCTTAATATGGCATTTTTCAGCAAAACAAGGGCCATAACTCCAGTGAAATTATTTCGATCTTGCCGGTTTTCGAACAAGTTCGAGCTTTCATTGATATAAAGACACTGGCAAAGTTAAGTAAAGGTCCGATTAATATTGAAGGCCCTAGAGTGTTCACAAGGCAGAAAATAGCATTTTCCAGAAAAAACAAGGGCCATAACTCCGTTGTTACTGATCCAATTTAGCTGGTTTTCATACTTGTTTGATATTTCATTGATATTAACAATCTGTGCAAGTTTGGTAAAGATCAAATCATAAATGAATGTGCTAGAGTGTTCACAAGGCAGAAAATAGCATTTATCAGAAAAAACAAGGGCCATAACTCTGGTGATACTGACCCAATTAAGCTGATTTTCGAACTTGTCCAAGCTATCATTGGTATTAACAATCTGTGCAAGTTTGGTAACGATCAAATAATAAATGAAAGTGTTAGAGCATTCACAAGGCAGAAAATGACAATTTTCAGAAAAATCAAGGGCCATAACTCCAGTGTTACTGATCCGATTTGGCTGGTTTTCGAACTTGTCCGAGCTTTCATTGATATTAACAATCTGTTCAAGTTTGGTAAAGATCAAATAACAAATGAAGGTGCTAGAGTGTTCACAAGGCTTAATATGGCATTTTTCAGCAAAACAAGAGCCATAACTCCGATGAAGTTTATCCGATCTGGCTGGTTTTCGAACTTGTCCGAGCTTTCATTGATATAAAGACACTGGCAAAGTTTCGTAAAGATTCGATTAATAGTGAAGGCCCTAGAGTGTTCACAAGGCAAAAGTTAACAGACGGACGGACGGACGACGGACGACGGACAACTCGCCATCCCATAAGCTCTGCTGGCCTTCGGCCAGTAGAGCTAAAAAATAAATAAAAAAAAATTCAAGTGTGGGGCGTGGTTGGTGGGGTGATGGGGGTGGGGTGGTGGGGGGAGGGAGGGTTGCAACATATGTGTAAAAATTGACAAAAGCTCACAGAAATATGTAAAAAAACAAAATCAAGTCTGGGGCAGAGTGGGGGAGTGGGGGGGGGGGGGGGTGATGGGGTGAGGGGAGGGGGATGGGTGTTGGGGGCGGGGAGGGTTGCAACATATATGTGTAAGAATTAACTAAAACAACACAGAAATATTTTAAAAAAAAACAAAAAAAAAAAAAAAAAAATCAAGTGTGGGGCTTGGTGGGTGGGGTGATGTGGTGAGAGGCGGGTGGGGGAGGCGGGGGGGAGGGGGTGGGGAGGGTTGCAACATATTTGTGTAAGAACTGACAAAAGCTCACAGAAATATGTAAAAAAAAAAAAAAATCAAGTCTGGGGCGGGGTGTGGGGGGGGGGGGGGGGGAGGAGGGGGGTGGTAGCAGGGAGGGTTGCAACATATGTGTAAGAATTGACTAAAACAACACAGAAATATGTAAAAAAATATGGTGAAGTAATAAGATGCATAATGCTATAACAAATCCCAAACCAAAATTATAGATATATACATGCTTACATGCAAACCTAGATCTGCATTTATTGCACATTTTATGGGCCATCACAATTTGGGTTCCATGGGAGCCCAGAATTTGCAGAAGACAAAATTACTTATCCAACCCTTTACAACATACTGTAAGGAAACCAATTACAAAATTTTGTTCAGCTAGGACAAAAAATGTAAGAGATATAGCCTTGTAAACACAGCTAACACGCAAAATTTGATGTGAAACAGACATTTTAAGGGCTATCAGAATTTGGGTTCCATGGGAGCCCAGGGGTTACAGGAACCAAAATTACTTAAGTAGCCCTTATGATAATGCTATAAGGAAGCTAATGGCCCAATTTTGTTGTGCTAGGGTAAGAATTGTAAGAGATATAGAAGAGATATAGACTTGTAAACACAGCTTACACGCCAAAATTTGATGTGAAATGGGGCACATTTTATGGGCTATCATAATTTGCGTTCCATGGGAGCCCATGGGTTTACAGGAACCAAAATTGCTTATGCAGCCCTTAAGATAATGCTACAAGGAAGCCCATGAACAAATTTGGTTGTGGTAGGATAAGAAATGTAAGAGATATAGACTTGTAAACACAGCTTACACGCAAACCTTGATGTGGGACGCCGACGCCAACGCCGACCCCCGGGGTGATTACATAAGCTCTCTTATTCTTCGAATAGTCGAGCTAAAAATGAAGGCCCTATCTTTTTAACGAGGCAAAATATAGCAATATAGCATTTTTAACTAAATCAAGGGCCATAACTCCGCTGTTACTGGTCCAATCTGGCTGGTTTTCGAACTTGTCCGAGCTTTCATTGATATTAACAACTTGTTAAAGTTTGATAAAGATCGGATGAAAAATGAAGGCCCTATCGGACGGACGATGGACGGACAGACAACGGACAACTCGCCATCCCATAAGCTCTGCTCTTGGAGATTGTTGGATGAAGTACAGAATTTGATGTGAAACATTAATTTAAAGTTTTAATACAATAACTTGAGTAGTTTTGAAGTTAAAAATCTATTGCACAAAAACGTTAAGGTAAAGACGAAAATCAAAAGACCATTACTTTGTCAAAATGAAAGGAAGAGTTATGGGGATTGTTGGTTAAGGTGCAGAATTTAGTGGGAAGCATGAGTATAAAGTTTTAATACAATAGCTTCAGTAGTATGAAGTTATAAATCTATTGCACACAAATTTTAAGGTGAAGCTGGGGACGCCGACGGTCAATAGGATAGCTCTCAATATCCTTCGAATAGCCGAGCTAAAAACTACAGCAAACACTATTTCAGTATGTGTTTTATTACTTGCAATCATCGACAGGTACTATTAAAGTTAGAAAAAAAAGAAGTTTAACCCTGTAAAAAATGCAGACGATTATCCAGGATTTCTTCTTTTTTTTTTTAAATGGCCAAATTAAAAACATGTTTTTTGTTGTAACCTAATTAACAACCCACTTAAAAACTACAGCAAACACTATTTCAATATGTCTTTTATTAACAAAGTTACGATTAAGTGCAAAAAAAGGTTTACCCTTCTACAAAAATGAACATGATTATCAAGCAGATTTTTTTTTTTTTTTTGAAAATGGCCAAGTTAAACAAAGTTTTTTTGTTGAAACCAAATAAACAATCCACTTCAAAGCTACGGCAAACACTATTTCAGTATGTCTATAATTATATCTTGCAATCATCGACAGGTACGATTAAAGTGAAGAAAAAAAGTTTACCCCTGTACAAAATGAACATGAATAACCATATTTTTTTTTCTTCAAAATTTGCCTAGTTTGAAAAGCATTTTTTTGTTAAAACCAAATTCATAACCCACTTGTAAACTACCGCAAACACTATTTCAATATGTCTATTATTACTTCCAATCATCGATAGGTTCGATTAAAGTGCAAAAAAAAGTTTACCCTCGTACAAAAATGAAC